>JAWZYV010018539.1:0-52298 GCA_038373885.1 Cheiracanthium punctorium
ATTTTTCAAAGATAGCTGGTTTTAACTATGTTCCAATTGAGATAAAATTATGAAACTTGGTGGGTGTTTAGGTTGTTGCCCACATACGCTGTCTTTTCATATGTGGATTTGAGCACCTGCTCGGGACCATAGTTCGCGAGTGCCCCCCCCCCCCCCCCCCCCCCCCCCCCCCCCCCCACCCCCCGCTCCTCCATTCACCCCGCGCCCCCCCCCGCCCCTTTGAATGTTCGCCAAAGTTTGGCGCCACTGGCAGGTCGCTAAACAACGTTGCATTTTATATTAACCGAAATACAAAAATGCTGCTAATCGGAACCCACAATCGCGCCCCAAAGGCCACTTAAGAGCACCAATAGCACACGTACCAAGCGGCTAAGTCGTCGGGTATATAGAACTGGAGATACGGGAGGCGCCGTTTACATTGCCATTGGGTACGGCGGTAGGGGATGCTATTCCTGTTTTACAGGGAGCACGTTTTGACTATGTTCCAATTGAGATAAAATTATGAAACTTGGTGGGTGTTTAGGTGTTGCCACATACTATCTTTTCATATTCGATTGATCACTGCCGGACAATTAGTCCGGGAGTTATGGCCGTTTGAAGTTCGCCAATTTTGGCGCCCTGGGCAGGTGCCCGTTTTACCGAAATTTTAATTATAACTGAAAACAAATCGTGCCAAAGGACACTTAAGAGCACCAATAGCCCACGTACCAAGCGGCTAAGTCGTCGGGTATATAGAACTGGAGATACGGGAGGCGCAATTTACATTGTCATTGGGTAGAGCGGTAGGGGGCGCTATCCGGTTTTACAGGGAGCACGTTTTAACTATGTTCCAATTGAGATAAAATTATGAAACTTGGTGGGTGTTTAGGTGTTGCCACGCACTATCTATTGATATTTAATTGGCGACTATCGGACAATTAGTCCGGGAGTTATAGCCGTTTGAAGTTTGCAGAATGTACCAAAATGACGGAGGCGCCGAGATCTCTTTACGGAATTCTCTCGTATTTTTAACTATGTTCCAGTATAGCTATAATTATGAAACTTGGTGGGTGTTTAGGTGTTGCCACATACTATCTTTTCATATTGGATTGATCACTGCCGGACAATTAGTCCGGGAGTTATGGCCGTTTGAAGTTCGCCAATTTTGGCGCCCTGGGCAGGTGCCCGTTTTAACCGAAATTTTAATTATAACTGAAAACAAATCGTGCCAAAGGACACTTAAGAGCACCAATAGCCCACGTACCAAGCGGCTAAGTCGTCGGGTATATAGAACTGGAGATACGGGAGGCGCAATTTACATTGTCATTGGGTAGAGCGGTAGGGGGCGCTATCCGGTTTTACAGGGAGCACGTTTTAACTATGTTCCAATTGAGATAAAATTATGAAACTTGGTGGGTGTTTAGGTGTTGCCACGCACTATCTATTGATATTTAATTGGCGACTATCGGACAATTAGTCCGGGAGTTATAGCCGTTTGAAGTTTGCAGAATGTACCAAAATGACGGAGGCGCCGAGATCTCTTTACGGAATTCTCTCGTATTTTTAACTATGTTCCAGTATAGCTATAATTATGAAACTTGGTGGGTGTTTAGGTGTTGCCACATACTATCTTTTCATATTGGATTGATCACTGCCGGACAATTAGTCCGGGAGTTATGGCCGTTTGAAGTTCGCCAATTTTGGCGCCCTGGGCAGGTGCCCGTTTTAACCGAAATTTTAATTATAACTGAAAACAAATCGTGCCAAAGGACACTTAAGAGCACCAATAGCCCACGTACCAAGCGGCTAAGTCGTCGGGTATATAGAACTGGAGATACGGGAGGCGCAATTTACATTGTCATTGGGTAGAGCGTGGGCCTATCCGTTTCAGGGAGCACGTTTTAACTATGTTCCAATGAGATAATTTGAAACGGTGGGTTTAGGTGTTGCACGCACTATCTATTGATATTAATGCGACATCGACAATTAGTCGAGTTATAGCCTTTGAATTTCAGATGTACCAAAGTGACGAGCGCGAGATCTTTACGAATTCCTCGTTTTTAACTAGTTCCAGTATAGCTATAATTGAACTTGGTGGGTGTTTAGGTGTTGCCACACACTATCTTTTCATATTGATTTGATCACTGCCGGACAATTAGTCCGGGAGTTATGGCCGTTTGAAGTTCGCCAATTTTGGCGCCCTGGGCAGGTGCCCGTTTTACCGAAATTTTAATTATAACTGAAAACAAATCGTGCCAAAGGACACTTAAGAGCACCAATAGCACACGTACCAAGCGGCTAAGTCGTCGGGTATATAGAACTGGAGATACGGGAGCGCAATTTTACATTGTCATTCGGTAGAGGCGGTAGGGGACGCTATTCCGTTTTCACAGGTAGCACGTTTTAACTATGTTCCAATTGAGATAAAATTATGAAACTTGGTGGGTGTTTAGGTGTTGCCACAACTATTTATTTGATAATTGTAGAACCTCTCGGACCAATTAGTTCGGGAGTTATAGCCATTTGAAGTTTGCCAAAGTTGTCTAAAATGGCAGTCAACACTTGCATTTATTTATCGAAAAAAAAAACTTGCTCTTTTCGGAACCAAATCGCGCCAAATGACACTTATTAGCACCAATAGCACACGTACCAAGCGCTAAGTCGTCGGGTATATAGAACTGGAGATACGGGAGGCGCCGTTTACATTGCCATTGGGTACGGCGGTAGGGGATGCTATTCCTGTTTTACAGGGAGCACGTTTTGACTATGTTCCAATTGAGATAAAATTATGAAACTTGGTGGGTGTTTAGGTGTTGCCACATACTATCTTTTCATATTCGATTGATCACTGCCGGACAATTAGTCCGGGAGTTATGGCCGTTTGAAGTTCGCCAATTTTGGCGCCCTGGGCAGGTGCCCGTTTTACCGAAATTTTAATTATAACTGAAAACAAATCGTGCCAAAGGACACTTAAGAGCACCAATAGCCCACGTACCAAGCGGCTAAGTCGTCGGGTATATAGAACTGGAGATACGGGAGGCGCAATTTACATTGTCATTGGGTAGAGCGGTAGGGGGCGCTATCCGGTTTTACAGGGAGCACGTTTTAACTATGTTCCAATTGAGATAAAATTATGAAACTTGGTGGGTGTTTAGGTGTTGCCACGCACTATCTATTGATATTTAATTGGCGACTATCGGACAATTAGTCCGGAGTTATAGCCGTTTGAAGTTTGCAGAATGTACCAAAATGACGGAGGCGCCGAGATCTCTTTACGGAATTCTCTCGTATTTTAACTATGTTCCAGTATAGCTATAATTATGAAACTTGGTGGGTGTTTAGTGTTGCACATACTATCTTTTCATATTGGATTGATCACTGCCGGACAATTAGTCCGGGAGTTATGGCCGTTTGAAGTTCGCCAATTTTGGCGCCCTGGGCAGTGCCCGTTTTACCGAAATTTTAATTATAACTGAAAACAAATCGTGCCAAAGGACACTTAAGAGCACCAATAGCCCACGTACCAAGCGGCTAAGTCGTCGGGTATATAGAACTGGAGATACGGGAGGCGCCGTTTACATTGCCATTGGGTACGGCGGTAGGGGATGCTATTCCTGTTTTACAGGGAGCACGTTTTGACTATGTTCCAATTGAGATAAAATTATGAAACTTGGTGGGTGTTTAGGTGTTGCCACATACTATCTTTTGATATTCGATTGATCACTGCCGGACAATTAGTCCGGGAGTTATGGCCGTTTGAAGTTCGCCAATTTTGGCGCCCTGGGCAGGTGCCCGTTTTACCGAAATTTTAATTATAACTGAAAACAAATCGTGCCAAAGGACACTTAAGAGCACCAATAGCCCACGTACCAAGCGGCTAAGTCGTCGGGTATATAGAACTGGAGATACGGGAGGCGCAATTTACATTGTCATTGGGTAGAGCGGTAGGGGGCGCTATCCGGTTTTACAGGGAGCACGTTTTAACTATGTTCCAATTGAGATAAAATTATGAAACTTGGTGGGTGTTTAGGTGTTGCCACGCACTATCTATTGATATTTAATTGGCGACTATCGGACAATTAGTCCGGGAGTTATAGCCGTTTGAAGTTTGCAGAATGTACCAAAATGACGGAGGCGCCGAGATCTCTTTACGGAATTCTCTCGTATTTTTAACTATGTTCCAGTATAGCTATAATTATGAAACTTGGTGGGTGTTTAGGTGTTGCCACATACTATCTTTTCATATTGGATTGATCACTGCCGGACAATTAGTCCGGGAGTTATGGCCGTTTGAAGTTCGCCAATTTTGGCGCCCTGGGCAGGTGCCCGTTTTACCGAAATTTTAATTATAACTGAAAACAAATCGTGCCAAAGGACACTTAAGAGCACCAATAGCCCACGTACCAAGCGGCTAAGTCGTCGGGTATATAGAACTGGAGATACGGGAGGCGCAATTTACATTGTCATTGGGTAGAGCGGTAGGGGGCGCTATCCGGTTTTACAGGGAGCACGTTTTAACTATGTTCCAATTGAGATAAAATTATGAAACTTGGTGGGTGTTTAGGTGTTGCCACATACTATCTTTTCATATTCGATTGATCACTGCCGGACAATTAGTCCGGGAGTTATGGCCGTTTGAAGTTCGCCAATTTTGGCGCCCTGGGCAGGTGCCCGTTTTACCGAAATTTTAATTATAACTGAAAACAAATCGTGCCAAAGGACACTTAAGAGCACCAATAGCACACGTACCAAGCGGCTAAGTCGTCGGGTATATAGAACTGGAGGCGCCATTTTTAAATTTCCTTCGATAAGGCGATTTTGAAGTTTTCATTTTTCAAAGATAGCTGGTTTTAACTATGTTCCAATTGAGATAAAATTATGAAACTTGGTGGGTGTTTAGGTGTTGCCACAAGTGTTTTTTTGATAATTTGTAGAACCTTCTCGGACCAATAGTTCGCGAGTTATAGCCATTTGAAGTTTGCCAAAGTTGTCTAAAATGGCAGTCTAAACACTTGCATTTTATTTTATCGAAAAAAAAAACTTGCTCTTTTCGGAACCAAATCGCGCCAAATGACACTTATTAGCACCAATAGCACACGTGCCAAGCGGCTAAGTCGTCGGGTATATAGAACTGGAGATACGGGAGGCGCCGTTTACATTGCCATTGGGTACGGCGGTAGGGATGCTATTCCTGTTTTACAGGGAGCACGTTTTGACTATGTTCCAATTGAGATAAAATTATGAAACTTGGTGGGTGTTTAGGTGTTGCCACATACTATCTTTTGATATTCAATTGATCACTGCCGGACAATTAGTCCGGGAGTTATGGCCGTTTGAAGTTCGCCAATTTTGGCGCCCTGGGCAGGTGCCCGTTTTACCGAAATTTTAATTATAACTGAAAACAAATCGTGCCAAAGGACACTTAAGAGCACCAATAGCCCACGTACCAAGCGGCTAAGTCGTCGGGTATATAGAACTGGAGATACGGGAGGCGCAATTTACATTGTCATTGGGTAGAGCGGTAGGGGGCGCTATCCGGTTTTACAGGGAGCACGTTTTAACTATGTTCCAATTGAGATAAAATTATGAAACTTGGTGGGTGTTTAGGTGTTGCCACGCACTATCTATTGATATTTAATTGGCGACTATCGGACAATTAGTCCGGGAGTTATAGCCGTTTGAAGTTTGCAGAATGTACCAAAATGACGGAGGCGCCGAGATCTCTTTACGGAATTCTCTCGTATTTTTAACTATGTTCCAGTATAGCTATAATTATGAAACTTGGTGGGTGTTTAGGTGTTGCCACATACTATCTTTTCATATTGAATTGATCACTGCCGGACAATTAGTCCGGGAGTTATGGCCGTTTGAAGTTCGCCAATTTTGGCGCCCTGGGCAGGTGCCCGTTTTAACCGAAATTTTAATTATAACTGAAAACAAATCGTGCCAAAGGACACTTAAGAGCACCAATAGCCCACGTACCAAGCGGCTAAGTCGTCGGGTATATAGAACTGGAGATACGGGAGGCGCAATTTACATTGTCATTGGGTAGAGCGGTAGGGGCGCTATCCGGTTTTACAGGGAGCACGTTTTAACTATGTTCCAATTGAGATAAAATTATGAAACTTGGTGGGTGTTTAGGTGTTGCCACGCACTATCTATTGATATTTAATTGGCGACTATCGGACAATTAGTCCGGGAGTTATAGCCGTTTGAAGTTTGCAGAATGTACCAAAATGACGGAGGCGCCGAGATCTCTTTACGGAATTCTCTCGTATTTTTAACTATGTTCCAGTATAGCTATAATTATGAAACTTGGTGGGTGTTTAGGTGTTGCCACATACTATCTTTTCATATTCGATTGATCACTGCCGGACAATTAGTCCGGGAGTTATGGCCGTTTGAAGTTCGCCAATTTTGGCGCCCTGGGCAGGTGCCCGTTTTACCGAAATTTTAATTATAACTGAAAACAAATCGTGCCAAAGGACACTTAAGAGCACCAATAGCCCACGTACCAAGCGGCTAAGTCGTCGGGTATATAGAACTGGAGATACGGGAGGCGCAATTTACATTGTCATTGGGTAGAGCGGTAGGGGGCGCTATCCGGTTTTACAGGGAGCACGTTTTAACTATGTTCCAATTGAGATAAAATTATGAAACTTGGTGGGTGTTTAGGTGTTGCCACGCACTATCTATTGATATTTAATTGGCGACTATCGGACAATTAGTCCGGGAGTTATAGCCGTTTGAAGTTTGCAGAATGTACCAAAATGACGGAGGCGCCGAGATCTCTTTACGGAATTCTCTCGTATTTTTAACTATGTTCCAGTATAGCTATAATTATGAAACTTGGTGGGTGTTTAGGTGTTGCCACATACTATCTTTTCATATTGGATTGATCACTGCCGGACAATTAGTCCGGGAGTTATGGCCGTTTGAAGTTCGCCAATTTTGGCGCCCTGGGCAGGTGCCCGTTTTACCGAAATTTTAATTATAACTGAAAACAAATCGTGCCAAAGGACACTTAAGAGCACCAATAGCCCACGTACCAAGCGGCTAAGTCGTCGGGTATATAGAACTGGAGATACGGGAGGCGCAATTTACATTGTCATTGGGTAGAGCGGTAGGGGGCGCTATCCGGTTTTACAGGGAGCACGTTTTAACTATGTTCCAATTGAGATAAAATTATGAAACTTGGTGGGTGTTTAGGTGTTGCCACATACTATCTTTTCATATTCGATTGATCACTGCCGGACAATTAGTCCGGGAGTTATGGCCGTTTGAAGTTCGCCAATTTTGGCGCCCTGGGCAGGTGCCCGTTTTACCGAAATTTTAATTATAACTGAAAACAAATCGTGCCAAAGGACACTTAAGAGCACCAATAGCACACGTACCAAGCGGCTAAGTCGTCGGGTATATAGAACTGGAGGCGCCATTTTTAAATTTCCTTCGATAAGGCGATTTGGAAGTTTTCATTTTTCAAAGATAGCTGGTTTTAACTATGTTCCAATTGAGATAAAATTATGAAACTTGGTGGGTGTTTAGGTGTTGCCACAAGTGTTTTTTTGATAATTTGTAGAACCTTCTCGGACCAATAGTTCGCGAGTTATAGCCATTTGAAGTTTGCCAAAGTTGTCTAAAATGGCAGTCTAAACACTTGCATTTTATTTTATCGAAAAAAAAAACTTGCTCTTTTCGGAACCAAATCGCGCCAAATGACACTTATTAGCACCAATAGCACACGTGCCAAGCGGCTAAGTCGTCGGGTATATAGAACTGGAGATACGGGAGGCGCCGTTTACATTGCCATTGGGTACGGCGGTAGGGGATGCTATTCCTGTTTTACAGGGAGCACGTTTTGACTATGTTCCAATTGAGATAAAATTATGAAACTTGGTGGGTGTTTAGGTGTTGCCACATACTATCTTTTGATATTCAATTGATCACTGCCGGACAATTAGTCCGGGAGTTATGGCCGTTTGAAGTTCGCCAATTTTGGCGCCCTGGGCAGGTGCCCGTTTTACCGAAATTTTAATTATAACTGAAAACAAATCGTGCCAAAGGACACTTAAGAGCACCAATAGCCCACGTACCAAGCGGCTAAGTCGTCGGGTATATAGAACTGGAGATACGGGAGGCGCAATTTACATTGTCATTGGGTAGAGCGGTAGGGGCGCTATCCGGTTTTACAGGGAGCACGTTTTAACTATGTTCCAATTGAGATAAAATTATGAAACTTGGTGGGTGTTTAGGTGTTGCCACGCACTATCTATTGATATTTAATTGGCGACTATCGGACAATTAGTCCGGGAGTTATAGCCGTTTGAAGTTTGCAGAATGTACCAAAATGACGGAGGCGCCGAGATCTCTTTACGGAATTCTCTCGTATTTTTAACTATGTTCCAGTATAGCTATAATTATGAAACTTGGTGGGTGTTTAGGTGTTGCCACATACTATCTTTTCATATTGGATTGATCACTGCCGGACAATTAGTCCGGGAGTTATGGCCGTTTGAAGTTCGCCAATTTTGGCGCCCTGGGCAGGTGCCCGTTTTACCGAAATTTTAATTATAACTGAAAACAAATCGTGCCAAAGGACACTTAAGAGCACCAATAGCACACGTACCAAGCGGCTAAGTCGTCGGGTATATAGAACTGAGATACGGAGGCGCAATTTTACATTGTCCTTCGATAAGGCGGTTTTGAAGTTTTCAGTTTTCACAGATAGCTGGTTTTAACTATGTTCCAATTGAGATAAAATTATGAAACTTGGTGGGTGTTTAGGTGTTGCCACAAGTGTTTTTTTGATAATTTGTAGAACCTTCTCGGACCAATAGTTCGCGAGTTATAGCCATTTGAAGTTTGCCAAAGTTGTCTAAATGGCAGTCTAAACACTTGCATTTTATTTTATCGAAAAAAAAACTTGCTCTTTTCGGAACCAAATCGCGCCAAATGACACTTATTAGCACCAATAGCACACGTGCCAAGCGGCTAAGTCGTCGGGTATATAGAACTGGAGATACGGGAGGCGCCGTTTACATTGCCATTGGGTACGGCGGTAGGGGATGCTATTCCTGTTTTACAGGGAGCACGTTTTGACTATGTTCCAATTGAGATAAAATTATGAAACTTGGTGGGTGTTTAGGTGTTGCCACATACTATCTTTTCATATTCAATTGATCACTGCCGGACAATTAGTCCGGGAGTTATGGCCGTTTGAAGTTCGCCAATTTTGGCGCCCTGGGCAGGTGCCCGTTTTACCGAAATTTTAATTATAACTGAAAACAAATCGTGCCAAAGGACACTTAAGAGCACCAATAGCCCACGTACCAAGCGGCTAAGTCGTCGGGTATATAGAACTGGAGATACGGGAGGCGCAATTTACATTGTCATTGGGTAGAGCGGTAGGGGGCGCTATCCGGTTTTACAGGGAGCACGTTTTAACTATGTTCCAATTGAGATAAAATTATGAAACTTGGTGGGTGTTTAGGTGTTGCCACGCACTATCTATTGATATTTAATTGGCGACTATCGGACAATTAGTCCGGGAGTTATAGCCGTTTGAAGTTTGCAGAATGTACCAAAATGACGGAGGCGCCGAGATCTCTTTACGGAATTCTCTCGTATTTTTAACTATGTTCCAGTATAGCTATAATTATGAAACTTGGTGGGTGTTTAGGTGTTGCCACATACTATCTTTTCATATTGGATTGATCACTGCCGGACAATTAGTCCGGGAGTTATGGCCGTTTGAAGTTCGCCAATTTTGGCGCCCTGGGCAGGTGCCCGTTTTTACCGAAATTTTAATTATAACTGAAAACAAATCGTGCCAAAGGACACTTAAGAGCACCAATAGCCCACGTACCAAGCGGCTAAGTCGTCGGGTATATAGAACTGGAGATACGGGAGGCGCAATTTACATTGTCATTGGGTAGAGCGGTAGGGGGCGCTATCCGGTTTTACAGGGAGCACGTTTTAACTATGTTCCAATTGAGATAAAATTATGAAACTTGGTGGGTGTTTAGGTGTTGCCACGCACTATCTATTGATATTTAATTGGCGACTATCGGACAATTAGTCCGGGAGTTATAGCCGTTTGAAGTTTGCAGAATGTACCAAAATGACGGAGGCGCCGAGATCTCTTTACGGAATTCTCTCGTATTTTTAACTATGTTCCAGTATAGCTATAATTATGAAACTTGGTGGGTGTTTAGGTGTTGCCACATACTATCTTTTCATATTGGATTGATCACTGCCGGACAATTAGTCCGGGAGTTATGGCCGTTTGAAGTTCGCCAATTTTGGCGCCCTGGGCAGGTGCCCGTTTTACCGAAATTTTAATTATAACTGAAAACAAATCGTGCCAAAGGACACTTAAGAGCACCAATAGCCCACGTACCAAGCGGCTAAGTCGTCGGGTATATAGAACTGGAGATACGGGAGGCGCAATTTACATTGTCATTGGGTAGAGCGGTAGGGGGCGCTATCCGGTTTTACAGGGAGCACGTTTTAACTATGTTCCAATTGAGATAAAATTATGAAACTTGGTGGGTGTTTAGGTGTTGCCACGCACTATCTATTGATATTTAATTGGCGACTATCGGACAATTAGTCCGGGAGTTATAGCCGTTTGAAGTTTGCAGAATGTACCAAAATGACGGAGGCGCCGAGATCTCTTTACGGAATTCTCTCGTATTTTTAACTATGTTCCAGTATAGCTATAATTATGAAACTTGGTGGGTGTTTAGGTGTTGCCACATACTATCTTTTCATATTGGATTGATCACTGCCGGACAATTAGTCCGGGAGTTATGGCCGTTTGAAGTTCGCCAATTTTGGCGCCCTGGGCAGGTGCCCGTTTTACCGAAATTTTAATTATAACTGAAAACAAATCGTGCCAAAGGACACTTAAGAGCACCAATAGCACACGTACCAAGCGGCTAAGTCGTCGGGTATATAGAACTGGAGGCGCCATTTTTAAATTTCCTTCGATAAGGCGATTTTGAAGTTTTCATTTTTCAAAGATAGCTGGTTTTAACTATGTTCCAATTGAGATAAAATTATGAAACTTGGTGGGTGTTTAGGTGTTGCCACAAGTGTTTTTTTGATAATTTGTAGAACCTTCTCGGACCAATAGTTCGCGAGTTATAGCCATTTGAAGTTTGCCAAAGTTGTCTAAAATGGCAGTCTAAACACTTGCATTTTATTTTATCGAAAAAAAAAACTTGCTCTTTTCGGAACCAAATCGCGCCAAATGACACTTATTAGCACCAATAGCACACGTGCCAAGCGGCTAAGTCGTCGGGTATATAGAACTGGAGATACGGGAGGCGCCGTTTACATTGCCATTGGGTACGGCGGTAGGGGATGCTATTCCTGTTTTACAGGGAGCACGTTTTGACTATGTTCCAATTGAGATAAAATTATGAAACTTGGTGGGTGTTTAGGTGTTGCCACATACTATCTTTTGATATTCAATTGATCACTGCCGGACAATTAGTCCGGGAGTTATGGCCGTTTGAAGTTCGCCAATTTTGGCGCCCTGGGCAGGTGCCCGTTTTTACCGAAATTTTAATTATAACTGAAAACAAATCGTGCCAAAGGACACTTAAGAGCACCAATAGCCCACGTACCAAGCGGCTAAGTCGTCGGGTATATAGAACTGGAGATACGGGAGGCGCAATTTACATTGTCATTGGGTAGGGCGGTAGGGGGCGCTATCCGGTTTTACAGGGAGCACGTTTTAACTATGTTCCAATTGAGATAAAATTATGAAACTTGGTGGGTGTTTAGGTGTTGCCACGCACTATCTATTGATATTTAATTGGCGACTATCGGACAATTAGTCCGGGAGTTATAGCCGTTTGAAGTTTGCAGAATGTACCAAAATGACGGAGGCGCCGAGATCTCTTTACGGAATTCTCTCGTATTTTTAACTATGTTCCAGTATAGCTATAATTATGAAACTTGGTGGGTGTTTAGGTGTTGCCACATACTATCTTTTCATATTGGATTGATCACTGCCGGACAATTAGTCCGGGAGTTATGGCCGTTTGAAGTTCGCCAATTTTGGCGCCCTGGGCAGGTGCCCGTTTTACCGAAATTTTAATTATAACTGAAAACAAATCGTGCCAAAGGACACTTAAGAGCACCAATAGCCACGTACCAAGCGGCTAAGTCGTCGGGTATATAGAACTGGAGATACGGGAGGCGCAATTTACATTGTCATTGGGTAGAGCGGTAGGGGGCGCTATTCCGGTTTTACAGGGAGCACGTTTTAACTATGTTCCAATTGAGATAAAATTATGAAACTTGGTGGGTGTTTAGAGTGTTGCCACATACTATCTTTTCGATATTCGATTGAATCACTGCCGGACAATTAGTCCGGGAGTTATGGCCGTTTGAAGTTCGCCAAATTTTGGCGCCCTGGGCAGTGCCCGTTTTACCGAAAATTTTAATTATACTGAAAACAAATCGTGCCAAAGGACACTTAAGAGCACCAATAGCACACGTACCAAGCGGCTAAGTCGTCGGGTATATAGAACTGGAGATACGGGAGGCGCAATTTACATTGTCATTGGGTAGAGCGGTAGGGGGCGCTATCCGGTTTTACAGGGAGCACGTTTTAACTATTTTCCAATTGAGATAAAATTATGAAACTTGGTGGGTGTTTAGGTGTTGCCACGCACTATCTATTGTTATTTAATTGGCGACTATCGGATAATTAGTCCGGGAGTTATAGCCGTTTGAAGTTTGCAGAATGTACCAAAATGACGGAGGCGCCGAGATCTCTTTACGGAATTCTCTCGTATTTTTAACTATGTTCCAGTATAGCTATAATTATGAAACTTCGTGGGTGTTTAGGTGTTGCCACATACTATCTTTTCATATTCGATTGATCACTGCCGGACAATTAGTCCGGGAGTTATGGCCGTTTGAAGTTCGCCAATTTTGGCGCCCTGGGCAGGTGCCCGTTTTACCGAAATTTTAATTATAACTGAAAACAAATCGTGCCAAAGGACACTTAAGAGCACCAATAGCACACGTACCAAGCGGCTAAGTCGTCGGGTATATAGAACTGGAGATACGGGAGGCGCAATTTACATTGTCATTGGGTAGGGCGGTAGAGGGCGCCATCCGGTTTTACAGGGAGCACGTTTTAACTATGTTCCAATTGAGATAAAATTATGAAACTTGGTGGGTGTTTAGGTGTTGCCACGCACTATCTATTGATTTTTAATTGGCGACTATCGGACAATTAGTCCGGGAGTTATAGCCGTTTGAAGTTTGCAGAATGTACCAAAATGACGGAGGCGCCGAGATCTCTTTACGGAATTCTCTCGTATTTTTAACTATGTTCCAGTATAGCTATAATTATGAAACTTGGTGGGTGTTTAGGTGTTGCCACATACTATCTTTTCATATTGGATTGATCACTGCCGGACAATTAGTCCGGGAGTAATGGCCATTTGAAGTTCGCCAATTTTGGCGCCCTGGGCAGGTGCCCGTTTTACCGAAATTTTAATTATAACTGAAAACAAATCGTGCCAAAGGACACTTAAGAGCACCAATAGCCCACGTACAAAGCGGCTAAGTCGTAGGGTATATAGAACTGGAGATACGGGAGGCGCAATTTACATTGTCATTGGGTAGAGCGGTAGGGGGCGCTATCCGGTTTTACAGGGAGCACGTTTTAACTATGTTCCAATTGAGATAAAATTATGAAACTTGGTGGGTGTTTAGGTGTTGCCACATACTATCTTTTCATATTCGATTGATCACTGCCGGACAATTAGTCCGGGAGTTATGGCCGTTTGAAGTTCGCCAATTTTGGCGCCCTGGGCAGGTGCCCGTTTTACCGAAATTTTAATTATAACTGAAAACAAATCGTGCCAAAGGACACTTAAGAGCACCAATAGCACACGTACCAAGCGGCTAAGTCGTCGGGTATATAGAACTGAAGGCGCCATTTTTAAATTTCCTTCGATAAGGCGATTTTGAAGTTTTCATTTTTCAAAGATAGCTGGTTTTAACTATGTTCCAATTGAGATAAAATTATGAAACTTGGTGGGTGTTTAGGTGTTGCCACAAGTGTTTTTTTGATAATTTGTAGAACCTTCTCGGACCAATAGTTCGCGAGTTATAGCCATTTGAAGTTTGCCAAAGTTGTCTAAAATGGCAGTCTAAACACTTGCATTTTATTTTATCGAAAAAAAAACTTGCTCTTTTCGGAACCAAATCGCGCCAAATGACACTTATTAGCACCAATAGCACACGTGCCAAGCGGCTAAGTCGTCGGGTATATAGAACTGGAGATACGGGAGGCGCCGTTTACATTGCCATTGGGTACGGCGGTAGGGGATGCTATTCCTGTTTTACAGGGAGCACGTTTTGACTATGTTCCAATTGAGATAAAATTATGAAACTTGGTGGGTGTTTAGGTGTTGCCACGCACTATCTATTGATATTTAATTGGCGACTATCGGACAATTAGTCCGGGAGTTATAGCCGTTTGAAGTTTGCAGAATGTACCAAAATGACGGAGGCGCCGAGATCTCTTTACGGAAATCTCTCGTATTTTTAACTATGTTCCAGTATAGCTATAATTATGAAACTTGGTGGGTGTTTAGGTGTTGCCACATGCTATCTTTTCATATTGGATTGATCACTGCCGGACAAATAGTCCGGGAGTTATGGCCGTTTGAAGTTCGCCAATTTTGGCGCCCTGGGCAGGTGCCCGTTTTACCGAAATTTTAATTATAACTGAAAACAAATCGTGCCAAACGACACTTAAGAGCACCAATAGCACACGTACCAAGCGGCTAAGTCGTCGGGTATATAGAACTGGAGGCGCCATTTTTAAATTTCCTTCGATAAGGCGATTTTGAAGTTTTCATTTTTCAAAGATAGCTGGTTTTAACTATGTTCCAATTGAGATAAAATTATGAAACTTGCTGGGTGTTTAGGTGTTGCCACAAGTGTTTTTTTTGATAATTTGTAGAACCTTCTCGGACCAATAGTTCGCGAGTTATAGCCATTTGAAGTTTGCCAAAGTTGTCTAAAATGGCAGTCTAAACACCTGCATTTTATTTTATCGAAAAAAAAAACTTGCTCTTTTCGGAACCAAATCGCGCCAAATGACACTTATTAGCACCAATAGCACACGTGCCAAGCGGCTAAGTCGTCGGGTATATAGAACTGGAGATACGGGAGGCGCCGTTTACATTGCCATTGGGTACGGCGGTAGGGGATGCTATTCCTGTTTTACAGGGAGCACGTTTTGACTATGTTCCAATTGAGATAAAATTATGAAACTTGGTGGGTGTTTAGGTGTTGCCACATACTATCTTTTGATATTCAATTGATCACTGCCGGACAATTAGTCCGGGAGTTATGGCCGTTTGAAGTTCGCCAATTTTGGCGCACTGGGCAGGTACCCGTTTTACCGAAATTTTAATTATAACTGAAAACAAATCGTGCCAAAGGACACTTAAGAGCACCAATAGCCCACGTACCAAGCGGCTAAGTCGTCGGGTATATAGAACTGGAGATACGGGAGGCGCAATTTACATTGTCATTGGGTAGGGCGGTAGAGGGCGCTATCCGGTTTTACAGGGAGCACGTTTTAACTATGTTCCAATTGAGATAAAATTATGAAACTTGGTGGGTGTTTAGGTGTTGCCACGCACTATCTATTGATTTTTAATTGGTGACTATCGGACAATTAGTCCGGGAGTTTTAGCCGTTTGAAGTTTGCAGAATGTACCAAAATGCGGAGGCGCCGAGATCTCTTTACGGAATTCTCTCGTATTTTTAACTATGTTCCAGTATAGCAATAATTATGAAACTTGGTGGGTGTTTAGGTGTTGCCACATACTATCTTTTCATATTGGATTGATCACTGCCGGACAATTAGTCCGGGAGTTATGGCCGTTTGAAGTTCGCCAATTTTGGCGCCCTGGGCAGGTGCCCGTTTTACCGAAATTTTAATTATAACTGAAAACAAATCGTGCCAAAATACACTTAAGAGCACCAATAGCCCACGTACCAAGCGGCTAAGTCGTCGGTTATATAGAACTGGAGATACGGGAGGCGCAATTTACATTGTCATTGGGTAGAGCGGTAGGGGGCGCTATCCGGTTTTACAGGGAGCACGTTTTAACTATGTTCCAATTGAGATAAAATTATGAAACTCGTGGGTGTTTAGGTGTTGCCACATACTATCTTTTCATATTCGATTTATCACTGCCGGACAATTAGTCCGGGAGTTATGGCCGTTTGAAGTTCGCCAATTTTGGCGCCCTGGGCAGGTGCCCGTTTTACCGAAATTTTAATTATAACTGAAAACAAATCGTGCCAAAGGACACTTAAGAGCACCATTAGCCCACGTACCAAGTGGCTAAGTCGTCGGGTATATAGAACTGGAGATACGGGAGGCGCAATTTACATTGTCATTGGGTAGACCGGTAGGGGGCGCTATCCGGTTTTACAGGGAGCTCGTTTTAACTATTTTCCAATTGAGATAAAATTATGAAACTTGGTGGGTGTTTAGGTGTTGCCACGCTCTATCTATTGATATTTAATTGGCGACTATCGGACAATTAGTCCGGGAGTTATATCCGTTTGAAGTTTGCAGAATGTACCAAAATGACGGAGGCGCCGAGATCTCTTTACGGAATTCTCTCGTATTTTTAACTATGTTCGAGTATAGCTATAATTATGAAACTTGGTGGGTGTTTAGGTGTTGCCACATACTATCTTTTCATATTGGATTGATCACTGCCGGACAATTAGTCCGGGAGTTATGGCCGTTTGAAGTTCGCCAATTTTGGCGCCATTGGCAGGTGCCCGTTTTACCGAAATTTTAATTATAACTGAAAACAAATCGTGCCAAAGGACACTTAAGAGCACCAATAGCCCACGTACCAAGCGGCTAAGTCGTCGGGTATATAGAACTGGAGATACGGGAGGCGCAATTTACATTGTCATTGGGTAGGGCGGTAGGGGGCGCTATCCGGTTTTACAGGGAGCACGTTTTAACTATGTTCCAATTGAGATAAAATTATGAAACTTGGTGGGTGTTTAGGTGTTGCCACATACTATCTTTTATTATTCGATTGATCACTGCCGGACAATTAGTCCGGGAGTTATGGCCGTTTGAAGTTCGCCAATTTTGGCGCCCTGGGCAGGTGCCCGTTTTACCGAAATTTTAATTATAACTGAAAACAAATCGTGCCAAAGGACACTTAAGAGCACCAATAGCACACGTACCAAGCGGCTAAGTCGTCGGGTATATAGAACTGGAGATACGGGAGGCGCAATTTACATTGTCATTGGGTAGGGCGGTAGAGGGCGCTATCCGGTTTTACAGGGAGCACGTTTTAACTATGTTCCAATTGAGATAAAATTATGAAACTTGGTGGGTGTTTAGGTGTTGCCACGCACTATCTATTGATTTTTAATTGGCGACTATCGGACAATTAGTCCGGGAGTTATAGCCGTTTGAAGTTTGCAGAATGTACCAAAATGACGGAGGCGCCGAGATCTCTTTACGGAATTCTCTCGTATTTTTAACTATGTTCCAGTATAGCTATAATTATGAAACTTGGTGGGTGTTTAGGTGTTGCCACATACTATCTTTTCATATTGAATTGATCACTGCCGGACAATTAGTCCGGGAGTTATGGCCGTTTGAAGTTCGCCAATTTTGGCGCCCTGGGCAGGTGCCCGTTTTACCGAAATTTTAATTATAACTGAAAACAAATCGTGCCAAAGGACACTTAAGAGCACCAATAGCCCACGTACCAAGCGGCTAAGTCGTCGGGTATATAGAACTGGAGATACGGGAGGCGCAATTTACATTGTCATTGGGTAGAGCGGTAGGGGGCGCTATCCGGTTTTACAGGGAGCACGTTTTAACTATGTTCCAATTGAGATAAAATTATGAAACTTGGTGGGTGTTTAGGTGTTGCCACGCACTATCTATTGATATTTAATTGGCGACTATCGGACAATTAGTCCGGGAGTTATAGCCGTTTGAAGTTTGCAGAATGTACCAAAATGACGGAGGCGCCGAGATCTCTTTACGGAATTCTCTCGTATTTTTAACTATGTTCCAGTATAGCTATAATTATGAAACTTGGTGGGTGTTTAGGTGTTGCCACATACTATCTTTTCATATTGGATTGATCACTGCCGGACAATTAGTCCGGGAGTTATGGCCGTTTGAAGTTCGCCAATTTTGGCGCCCTGGGCAGGTGCCCGTTTTACCGAAATTTTAATTATAACTGAAAACAAATCGTGCCAAAGGACACTTAAGAGCACCAATAGCACACGTACCAAGCGGCTAAGTCGTCGGGTATATAGAACTGGAGGCGCCATTTTTAAATTTCCTTCGATAAGGCGATTTTGAAGTTTTCATTTTTCAAAGATAGCTGGTTTTAACTATGTTCCAATTGAGATAAAATTATGAAACTTGGTGGGTGTTTAGGTGTTGCCACAAGTGTTTTTTTGATAATTTGTAGAACCTTCTCGGACCAATAGTTCGCGAGTTATAGCCATTTGAAGTTTGCCAAAGTTGTCTAAAATGGCAGTCTAAACACTTGCATTTTATTTTATCGAAAAAAAAAACTTGCTCTTTTCGGAACCAAATCGCGCCAAATGACACTTATTAGCACCAATAGCACACGTGCCAAGCGGCTAAGTCGTCGGGTATATAGAACTGGAGATACGGGAGGCGCCGTTTACATTGCCATTGGGTACGGCGGTAGGGGATGCTATTCCTGTTTTACAGGGAGCACGTTTTGACTATGTTCCAATTGAGATAAAATTATGAAACTTGGTGGGTGTTTAGGTGTTGCCACATACTATCTTTTGATATTCAATTGATCACTGCCGGACAATTAGTCCGGGAGTTATGGCCGTTTGAAGTTCGCCAATTTTGGCGCCCTGGGCAGGTGCCCGTTTTACCGAAATTTTAATTATAACTGAAAACAAATCGTGCCAAAGGACACTTAAGAGCACCAATAGCCCACGTACCAAGCGGCTAAGTCGTCGGGTATATAGAACTGGAGATACGGGAGGCGCAATTTACATTGTCATTGGGTAGGCGGTAGGGGGCGCTATCCGGTTTTACAGGGAGCACGTTTTAACTATGTTCCAATTGAGATAAAATTATGAAACTTGGTGGGTGTTTAGGTGTTGCCACGCACTATCTATTGATATTTAATTGGCGACTATCGGACAATTAGTCCGGGAGTTATAGCCGTTTGAAGTTTGCAGAATGTACCAAAATGACGGAGGCGCCGAGATCTCTTTACGGAATTCTCTCGTATTTTTAACTATGTTCCAGTATAGCTATAATTATGAAACTTGGTGGGTGTTTAGGTGTTGCCACATACTATCTTTTCATATTGGATTGATCACTGCCGGACAATTAGTCCGGGAGTTATGGCCGTTTGAAGTTCGCCAATTTTGGCGCCCTGGGCAGGTGCCCGTTTTACCGAAATTTTAATTATAACTGAAAACAAATCGTGCCAAAGGACACTTAAGAGCACCAATAGCCCACGTACCAAGCGGCTAAGTCGTCGGGTATATAGAACTGGAGATACGGGAGGCGCAATTTACATTGTCATTGGGTAGAGCGGTAGGGGGCGCTATCCGGTTTTACAGGGAGCACGTTTTAACTATGTTCCAATTGAGATAAAATTATGAAACTTGGTGGGTGTTTAGGTGTTGCCACATACTATCTTTTCATATTCGATTGATCACTGCCGGACAATTAGTCTGGAGTTATGGCCGTTTGAAGTTCGCCAATTTTGGCGCCCTGGGCAGGTGCCCGTTTTACCGAAATTTTAATTATAACTGAAAACAAATCGTGCCAAAGGACACTTAAGAGCACCAATAGCCACGTACCAAGCGGCTAAGTCGTCGGGTATATAGAACTGGAGATACGGGAGGCGCAATTTACATTGTCATTGGGTAGAGCGGTAGGGGGCGCTATCCGGTTTTACAGGGAGCACGTTTTAACTATGTTCCAATTGAGATAAAATTATGAAACTTGGTGGGTGTTTAGGTGTTGCCACGCACTATCTATTGATATTTAATTGGCGACTATCGGACAATTAGTCCGGGAGTTATAGCCGTTTGAAGTTTGCAGAATGTACCAAAATGACGGAGGCGCCGAGATCTCTTTACGGAATTCTCTCGTATTTTTAACTATGTTCCAGTATAGCTATAATTATGAAACTTGGTGGGTGTTTAGGTGTTGCCACATACTATCTTTTCATATTGGATTGATCACTGCCGGACAATTAGTCCGGGAGTTATGGCCGTTTGAAGTTCGCCAATTTTGGCGCCCTGGGCAGGTGCCCGTTTTACCGAAATTTTAATTATAACTGAAAACAAATCGTGCCAAAGGACACTTAAGAGCACCAATAGCCCACGTACCAAGCGGCTAAGTCGTCGGGTATATAGAACTGGAGATACGGGAGGCGCAATTTACATTGTCATTGGGTAGGCGGTAGGGGCGCTATCCGTTTTACAGGGAGCACGTTTTAACTATGTTCCAATTGAGATAAAATTATGAAACTTGGTGGGTGTTTAGGTGTTGCCACATACTATCTTTTGATATTCGATTGATCACTGCCGGACAATTAGTCCGGGAGTTATGGCCGTTTGAAGTTCGCCAATTTTGGCGCCCTGGGCAGGTGCCCGTTTTACCGAAATTTTAATTATAACTGAAAACAAATCGTGCCAAAGGACACTTAAGAGCACCAATAGCACACGTACCAAGCGGCTAAGTCGTCGGGTATATAGAACTGGAGATACGGGAGGCGCAATTTACATTGTCATTGGGTAGGGCGGTAGGGGGCGCTATCCGGTTTTACAGGGAGCACGTTTTAACTATGTTCCAATTGAGATAAAATTATGAAACTTGGTGGGTGTTTAGGTGTTGCCACGCACTATCTATTGATATTTAATTGGCGACTATCGGACAATTAGTCCGGGAGTTATAGCCGTTTGAAGTTTGCAGAATGTACCAAAATGACGGAGGCGCCGAGATCTCTTTACGGAATTCTCTCGTATTTTTAACTATGTTCCATTATAGCTATAATTATGAAACTTGGTGGGTGTTTAGGTGTTGCCACATACTATCTTTTCATATTCAATTGATCACTGCCGGACAATTAGTCCGGGAGTTATGGCCGTTTGAAGTTCGCCAATTTTGGCGCCCTGGGCAGGTGCCCGTTTTACCGAAATTTTAATTATAACTGAAAACAAATCGTGCCAAAGGACACTTAAGAGCACCAATAGCCCACGTACCAAGCGGCTAAGTCGTCGGGTATATAGAACTGGAGATACGGGAGGCGCAATTTACATTGTCATTGGGTAGGGCGGTAGGGGGCGCTATCCGGTTTTACAGGGAGCACGTTTTAACTATGTTCCAATTGAGATAAAATTATGAAGCTTGGTGGGTGTTTAGGTGTTGCCACATACTATCTCTTCATATTCGATTGATCACTGCCGGACAATTAGTCCGGGAGTTATGGCCGTTTGAAGTTCGCCAATTTTGGCGCCCTGGGCAGGTGCCCGTTTTACCGAAATTTTAATTATAACTGAAAACAAATCGTGCCAAAGGACACTTAAGAGCACCAATAGCACACGTACCAAGCGGCTAAGTCGTCGGGTATATAGAACTGGAGGCGCCATTTTTAAATTTCCTTCGATAAGGCGATTTTGAAGTTTTCATTTTTCAAAGATAGCTGGTTTTAACTATGTTCCAATTGAGATAAAATTATGAAACTTGGTGGGTGTTTAGGTGTTGCCACAAGTGTTTTTTTGATAATTTGTAGAACCTTCTCGGACCAATAGTTCGCGAGTTATAGCCATTTGAAGTTTGCCAAAGTTGTCTAAAATGGCAGTCATTTTATTTTATCGAAAAAAAAAACTTGCTCTTTTCGGAACCAAATCGCGCCAAATGACACTTATTAGCACCAATATCACACGTGATAAGCGGCTAAGTCGTCGGGTATATAGAACTGGAGATACGGGAGGCGCCGTTTACATTGCCATTGGGTACGGCGGTAGGGGATGCTATTCCTGTTTTACAGGGAGCACGTTTTGACTATGTTCCAATTGAGATAAAATTATGAAACTTGGTGGGTGTTTAGGTGTTGCCACATACTATCTTTTGATATTCAATTGATCACTGCCGGACAATTAGTCCGGGAGTTATGGCCGTTTGAAGTTCGCCAATTTTGGCGCCCTGGGCAGGTGCCCGTTTTACCGAAATTTTAATTATAACTGAAAACAAATCGTGCCAAAGGACACTTAAGAGCACCAATAGCCCACGTACCAAGCGGCTAAGTCGTCGGGTATATAGAACTGGAGATACGGGAGGCGCAATTTAAATTGTCATTGGGTAGGGCGGTAGGGGGCGCTATCCGGTTTTACAGGGAGCACGTTTTAACTATGTTCCAATTGAGATAAAATTATGAAACTTGGTGGGTGTTTAGGTGTTGCCACATACTATCTCTTCATATTCGATTGATCACTGCCGGACAATTAGTCCGGGAGTTATGGCCGTTTGAAGTTCGCCAATTTTGGCGCCCTGGGCAGGTGCCCGTTTTACCGCATTTTTAATTATAACTGAAAACAAATCGTGCCAAAGGACACTTAAGAGCACCAATAGCACACGTACCAAGCGGCTAAGTCGTCGGGTATATAGAACTGGAGGCGCCATTTTTAAATTTCCTTCGATAAGGCGATTTTGAAGTTTTCATTTTTCAAAGATAGCTGGTTTTAACTATGTTCCAATTGAGATAAAATTATGAAACTTGGTGGGTGTTTAGGTGTTGCAACAAGTGTTTTTTTGATAATTTGTAGAACCTTCTCGGACCAATAGTTCGCGAGTTATAGCCATTTGAAGTTTGCCAAAGTTGTCTAAAATGGCAGTCTAAACACTTGCATTTTATTTTATCGAAAAAAAAAACTTGCTCTTTTCGGAACCAAATCGCGATAAATGACACTTATTAGCACCAATAGCACACGTGATAAGCGGCTAAGTCGTCGGGTATATAGAACTGGAGATACGGGAGGCGCCGTTTACATTGCCATTGGGTACGGCGGTAGGGGATGCTATTCCTGTTTTACAGGGAGCACGTTTTGACTATGTTCCAATTGAGATAAAATTATGAAACTTGGTGGGTGTTTAGGTGTTGCCACATACTATCTTTTGATATTCAATTGATCACTGCCGGACAATTAGTCCGGGAGTTATGGCCGTTTGAAGTTCGCCAATTTTGGCGCCCTGGGCAGGTGCCCGTTTTACCGAAATTTTAATTATAACTGAAAACAAATCGTGCCAAAGGACACTTAAGAGCACCAATAGCCCACGTACCAAGCGGCTAAGTCGTCGGGTATATAGAACTGCAGATACGGGAGGCGCAATTTACATTGTCATTGGGTAGAGCGGTAGGGGGCGCTATCTGGTTTTACAGGGAGCACGTTTTAACTATGTTCCAATTGAGATAAAATTATGAAACTTTGTGGGTGTTTAGGTGTTGCCACATACTATCTTTTCATATTCGATTGATCACTGCCGGACAATTAGTCCGGGAGTTATGGCCGTTTGAAGTTCGCCAATTTTGGCGCCCTGGGCAGGTGCCCGTTTTACCGAAATTTTAATTATAACTGAAAACAAATCGTGCCAAAGGACACTTAAGAGCACCAATAGCACACGTACCAAGCGGCTAAGTCGTCGGGTATATAGAACTGGAGGCGCCATTTTTAAATTTCCTTCGATAAGGCGATTTTGAAGTTTTCATTTTTCAAAGATAGCTGGTTTTAACTATGTTCCAATTGAGATAAAATTATGAAACTTGGTGGGTGTTTAGGTGTTGCCACAAGTGTTTTTTTGATAATTTGTAGAACCTTCTCGGACCAATAGTTCGCGAGTTATAGCCATTTGAAGTTTGCCAAAGTTGTCTAAAATGGCAGTCTAAACACTTGCATTTTATTTTATCGAAAAAAAAAACTTGCTCTTTTCGGAACCAAATCGCGCCAAATGACACTTATTAGCACCAATAGCACACGTGATAAGCGGCTAAGTCGTCGGGTATATAGAACTGGAGATACGGGAGGCGCCGTTTACATTGCCATTGGGCACGGCGGTAGGGGATGCTATTCCTGTTTTACAGGGAGCACGTTTTGACTATGTTCCAATTGAGATAAAATTATGAAACTTGGTGGGTGTTTAGGTGTTGCCACATACTATCTTTTGATATTCAATTGATCACTGCCGGACAATTAGTCCGGGAGTTATGGCCGTTTGAAGTTCGCCAATTTTGGCGCCCTGGGCAGGTGCCCGTTTTACCGAAATTTTAATTATAACTGAAAACAAATCGTGCCAAAGGACACTTAAGAGCACCAATAGCCCACGTACCAAGCGGCTAAGTCGTCGGGTATATAGAACTGGAGATACGGGAGGCGCAATTTAAATTGTCATTGGGTAGGGCGGTAGGGGGCGCTATCCGGTTTTACAGGGAGCACGTTTTAACTATGTTCCAATTGAGATAAAATTATGAAACTTGGTGGGTGTTTAGGTGTTGCCACGCACTATCTAATGATATTTAATTGGCGACTATCGGACAATTAGTCCGGGAGTTATAGCCGTTTGAAGTTTGCAGAATGTACCAAAATGACGGAGGCGCCGAGATCTCTTTACGGAATTCTCTCGTATTTTTAACTATGTTCCAGTATAGCTATAATTATGAAACTTGGTGGGTGTTTAGGTGTTGCCACATACTATCTTTTCATATTGGATTGATCACTGCCGGACAATTAGTCCGGGAGTTATGGCCGTTTGAAGTTCGCCAATTTTGGCGCCCTGGGCAGGTGGCCGTTTTACCGAAATTTTAATTATAACTGAAAACAAATCGTGCCAAAGAACACTTAAGAGCACCAATAGCCCACGTACCAAGCGGCTAAGTCGTCGGGTATATAGAACTGGAGATACGGGAGGCGCAATTTAAATTGTCATTGGGTAGGGCGGTAGGGGGCGCTATCCGGTTTTACAGGGAGCACGTTTTAACTATGTTCCAATTGAGATAAAATTATGAAACTTGGTGGGTGTTTAGGTGTTGCCACGCACTATCTAATGATATTTAATTGGCGACTATCGGACAATTAGTCCGGGATTTATAGCCGTTTGAAGTTTGCAGAATGTACCAAAATGACGGAGGCGCCGAGATCTCTTTACGGAATTCTCTCGTATTTTTAACTATGTTCCAGTATAGCTATAATTATGAAACTTGGTGGGTGTTTAGGTGTTGCCACATACTATCTTTTCATATTGGATTGATCACTGCCGGACAATTAGTCCGGGAGTTATGGCCGTTTGAAGTTCGCCAATTTTGGCGCTCTGGGCAGGTGCCCGTTTTACCGAAATTTTAATTATAACTGAAAACAAATCGTGCCAAAGGACACTTAAGAGCACCAATAGCCCACGTACCAAGCGGCTAAGTCGTCGGGTATATAGAACTGGAGATACGGGAGGCGCAATTTACATTGTCATTGGGTAGAGCGGTAAGGGGCGCTATCCGGTTTTACAGGGAGCACTTTTTAACTATGTTCCAATTGAGATAAAATTATGAAACTTGGTGGGTGTTTAGGTGTTGCCACATACTATCTTTTCATATTCGATTGATCACTGCCGGACAATTAGTCCGGGAGTTATGGCCGTTTGAAGTTCGCCAATTTTGGCGCCCTGGGCAGGTGCCCGTTTTACCGAAATTTTAATTATAACTGAAAACAAATCGTGCCAAAGGACACTTAAGAGCACCAATAGCACACGTACCAAGCGGCTAAGTCGTCGGGTATATAGAACTGGAGGCGGCATTTTTAAATTTCCTTCGATAAGGCGATTTTGAAGTTTTCATTTTTCAAAGATAGCTGGTTTTAACTATGTTCCAATTGAGATAAAATTATGAAACTTGGTGGGTGTTTAGGTGTTGCCACAAGTGTTTTTTTGATAATTTGTAGAACCTTCTCGGACCAATAGTTCGCGAGTTATAGCCATTTGAAGTTTGCCAAAGTTGTCTAAAATGGCAGTCTAAACACTTGCATTTTATTTTATCGAAAAAAAAACTTGCTCTTTTCGGAACCAAATCGCGCCAAATGACACTTATTAGCACCAATAGCACACGTGATAAGCGGCTAAGTCGTCGGGTATATAGAACTGGAGATACGGGAGGCGCCGTTTACATTGCCATTGGGTACGGCGGTAGGGGATGCTATTCCTGTTTTACAGGGAGCACGTTTTGACTATGTTCCAATTGAGATAAAATTATGAAACTTGGTGGGTGTTTAGGTGTTGCCACATACTATCTTTTGATATTCAATTGATCACTGCCGGACAATTAGTCCGGGAGTTATGGCCGTTTGAAGTTCGCCAATTTTGGCGCCCTGGGCAGGTGCCCGTTTTACCGAAATTTTAATTATAACTGAAAACAAATCGTGCCAAAGGACACTTAAGAGCACCAATAGCCCACGTACCAAGCGGCTAAGTCGTCGGGTATATAGAACTGGAGATACGGGAGGCGCAATTTAAATTGTCATTGGGTACGGCGGTAGGGGGCGCTATCCGGTTTTACAGGGAGCACGTTTTAACTATGTTCCAATTGAGATAAAATTATGAAACTTGGTGGGTGTTTAGGTGTTGCCACGCACTATCTATTGATATTTAATTGGCGACTATCGGACAATTAGTCCGGGAGTTATAGCCGTTTGAAGTTTGCAGAATGTACCAAAATGACGGAGGCGCCGAGATCTCTTTACGGAATTCTCTCGTATTTTTAACTATGTTCCAGTATAGCTATAATTATGAAACTTGGTGGGTGTTTAGGTGTTGCCACATACTATCTTTTCATATTCGATTGATCACTGCCGGACAATTAGTCCGGGAGTTATGGCCGTTTGAAGTTCGCCAATTTTGGCGCCCTGGGCAGGTGCCCGTTTTTACCGAAATTTTAATTATAACTGAAAACAAATCGTGCCAAAGGACACTTAAGAGCACCAATAGCCCACGTACCAAGCGGCTAAGTCGTCGGGTATATAGAACTGGAGATACGGGAGGCGCAATTTACATTGTCATTGGGTAGAGCGGTAGGGGGCGCTATCCGGTTTTACAGGGAGCACGTTTTTAACTATGTTCCAATTGAGATAAAATTATGAAACTTGGTGGGTGTTTAGGTGTTGCCACGCACTATCTATTGATATTTAATTGGCGACTATCGGACAATTAGTCCGGGAGTTATAGCCGTTTGAAGTTTGCAGAATGTACCAAAATGACGGAGGCGCCGAGATCTCTTTACGGAATTCTCTCGTATTTTTAACTATGTTCCAGTATAGCTATAATTATGAAACTTGGTGGGTGTTTAGGTGTTGCCACATACTATCTTTTCATATTGAATTGATCACTGCCGGACAATTAGTCCGGGAGTTATGGCCGTTTGAAGTTCGCCAATTTTGGCGCCCTGGGCAGGTGCCCGTTTTACCGAAATTTTAATTATAACTGAAAACAAATCGTGCCAAAGGACACTTAAGAGCACCAATAGCCCACGTACCAAGCGGCTAAGTCGTCGGGTATATAGAACTGGAGATACGGGAGGCGCAATTTACATTGTCATTGGGTAGAGCGGTAGGGGGCGCTATCCGGTTTTACAGGGAGCACGTTTTAACTATGTTCCAATTGAGATAAAATTATGAAACTTGGTGGGTGTTTAGGTGTTGCCACGCACTATCTATTGATATTTAATTGGCGACTATCGGACAATTAGTCCGGGAGTTATAGCCGTTTGAAGTTTGCAGAATGTACCAAAATGACGGAGGCGCCGAGATCTCTTTACGGAATTCTCTCGTATTTTTAACTATGTTCCAGTATAGCTATAATTATGAAACTTGGTGGGTGTTTAGGTGTTGCCACATACTATCTTTTCATATTCGATTGATCACTGCCGGACAATTAGTCCGGGAGTTATGGCCGTTTGAAGTTCGCCAATTTTGGCGCCCTGGGCAGGTGCCCGTTTTACCGAAATTTTAATTATAACTGAAAACAAATCGTGCCAAAGGACACTTAAGAGCACCAATAGCCCACGTACCAAGCGGCTAAGTCGTCGGGTATATAGAACTGGAGATACGGGAGGCGCAATTTACATTGTCATTGGGTAGAGCGGTAGGGGGCGCTATCCGGTTTTACAGGGAGCACGTTTTAACTATGTTCCAATTGAGATAAAATTATGAAACTTGGTGGGTGTTTAGGTGTTGCCACGCACTATCTATTGATATTTAATTGGCGACTATCGGACAATTAGTCCGGGAGTTATAGCCGTTTGAAGTTTGCAGAATGTACCAAAATGACGGAGGCGCCGAGATCTCTTTACGGAATTCTCTCGTATTTTTAACTATGTTCCAGTATAGCTATAATTATGAAACTTGGTGGGTGTTTAGGTGTTGCCACATACTATCTTTTCATATTCGATTGATCACTGCCGGACAATTAGTCCGGGAGTTATGGCCGTTTGAAGTTCGCCAATTTTGGCGCCCTGGGCAGGTGCCCGTTTTACCGAAATTTTAATTATAACTGAAAACAAATCGTGCCAAAGGACACTTAAGAGCACCAATAGCACACGTACCAAGCGGCTAAGTCGTCGGGTATATAGAACTGGAGATACGGGAGGCGCAATTTACATTGTCATTGGGTAGAGCGGTAGGGGGCGCTATCCGGTTTTACAGGGAGCACGTTTTAACTATGTTCCAATTGAGATAAAATTATGAAACTTGGGGGTGTTTAGGTGTTGCCACATACTATCTTTTCATATTCGATTGATCACTGCCGGACAATTAGTCCGGGAGTTATGGCCGTTTGAAGTTCGCCAATTTTGGCGCCCTGGGCAGGTGCCCGTTTTACCGAAATTTTAATTATAACTGAAAACAAATCGTGCCAAAGGACACTTAAGAGCACCAATAGCCCACGTACCAAGCGGCTAAGTCGTCGGGTATATAGAACTGGAGATACGGGAGGCGCAATTTACATTGTCATTGGGTAGAGCGGTAGGGGGCGCTATCCGGTTTTACAGGGAGCACGTTTTAACTATGTTCCAATTGAGATAAAATTATGAAACTTGGTGGGTGTTTAGGTGTTGCCACGCACTATCTATTGATATTTAATTGGCGACTATCGGACAATTAGTCCGGGAGTTATAGCCGTTTGAAGTTTGCAGAATGTACCAAAATGACGGAGGCGCCGAGATCTCTTTACGGAATTCTCTCGTATTTTTAACTATGTTCCAGTATAGCTATAATTATGAAACTTGGTGGGTGTTTAGGTGTTGCCACATACTATCTTTTCATATTGGATTGATCACTGCCGGACAATTAGTCCGGGAGTTATGGCCGTTTGAAGTTCGCCAATTTTGGCGCCCTGGGCAGGTGCCCGTTTTACCGAAATTTTAATTATAACTGAAAACAAATCGTGCCAAAGGACACTTAAGAGCACCAATAGCACACGTACCAAGCGGCTAAGTCGTCGGGTATATAGAACTGGAGGCGCCATTTTTAAATTTCCTTCGATAAGGCGATTTTGAAGTTTTCATTTTTCAAAGATAGCTGGTTTTAACTATGTTCCAATTGAGATAAAATTATGAAACTTGGTGGGTGTTTAGGTGTTGCCACAAGTGTTTTTTTGATAATTTGTAGAACCTTCTCGGACCAATAGTTCGCGAGTTATAGCCATTTGAAGTTTGCCAAAGTTGTCTAAAATGGCAGTCTAAACACTTGCATTTTATTTTATCGAAAAAAAAAACTTGCTCTTTTCGGAACCAAATCGCGCCAAATGACACTTATTAGCACCAATAGCACACGTGCCAAGCGGCTAAGTCGTCGGGTATATAGAACTGGAGATACGGGAGGCGCCGTTTACATTGCCATTGGGTACGGCGGTAGGGGATGCTATTCCTGTTTTACAGGGAGCACGTTTTGACTATGTTCCAATTGAGATAAAATTATGAAACTTGGTGGGTGTTTAGGTGTTGCCACATACTATCTTTTGATATTCAATTGATCACTGCCGGACAATTAGTCCGGGAGTTATGGCCGTTTGAAGTTCGCCAATTTTGGCGCCCTGGGCAGGTGCCCGTTTTACCGAAATTTTAATTATAACTGAAAACAAATCGTGCCAAAGGACACTTAAGAGCACCAATAGCCCACGTACCAAGCGGCTAAGTCGTCGGGTATATAGAACTGGAGATACGGGAGGCGCAATTTACATTGTCATTGGGTAGAGCGGTAGGGGGCGCTATCCGGTTTTACAGGGAGCACGTTTTAACTATGTTCCAATTGAGATAAAATTATGAAACTTGGTGGGTGTTTAGGTGTTGCCACGCACTATCTATTGATATTTAATTGGCGACTATCGGACAATTAGTCCGGGAGTTATAGCCGTTTGAAGTTTGCAGAATGTACCAAAATGACGGAGGCGCCGAGATCTCTTTACGGAATTCTCTCGTATTTTTAACTATGTTCCAGTATAGCTATAATTATGAAACTTGGTGGGTGTTTAGGTGTTGCCACATACTATCTTTTCATATTGAATTGATCACTGCCGGACAATTAGTCCGGGAGTTATGGCCGTTTGAAGTTCGCCAATTTTGGCGCCCTGGGCAGGTGCCCGTTTTACCGAAATTTTAATTATAACTGAAAACAAATCGTGCCAAAGGACACTTAAGAGCACCAATAGCCCACGTACCAAGCGGCTAAGTCGTCGGGTATATAGAACTGGAGATACGGGAGGCGCAATTTACATTGTCATTGGGTAGAGCGGTAGGGGGCGCTATCCGGTTTTACAGGGAGCACGTTTTAACTATGTTCCAATTGAGATAAAATTATGAAACTTGGTGGGTGTTTAGGTGTTGCCACGCACTATCTATTGATATTTAATTGGCGACTATCGGACAATTAGTCCGGGAGTTATAGCCGTTTGAAGTTTGCAGAATGTACCAAAATGACGGAGGCGCCGAGATCTCTTTACGGAATTCTCTCGTATTTTTAACTATGTTCCAGTATAGCTATAATTATGAAACTTGGTGGGTGTTTAGGTGTTGCCACATACTATCTTTTCATATTGGATTGATCACTGCCGGACAATTAGTCCGGGAGTTATGGCCGTTTGAAGTTCGCCAATTTTGGCGCCCTGGGCAGGTGCCCGTTTTACCGAAATTTTAATTATAACTGAAAACAAATCGTGCCAAAGGACACTTAAGAGCACCAATAGCCCACGTACCAAGCGGCTAAGTCGTCGGGTATATAGAACTGGAGATACGGGAGGCGCAATTTACATTGTCATTGGGTAGAGCGGTAGGGGGCGCTATCCGGTTTTACAGGGAGCACGTTTTAACTATGTTCCAATTGAGATAAAATTATGAAACTTGGTGGGTGTTTAGGTGTTGCCACGCACTATCTATTGATATTTAATTGGCGACTATCGGACAATTAGTCCGGGAGTTATAGCCGTTTGAATTTTGCAGAATGTACCAAAATGACGGAGGCGCCGAGATCTCTTTACGGAATTCTCTCGTATTTTTAACTATGTTCCAGTATAGCTATAATTATGAAACTTGGTGGGTGTTTAGGTGTTGCCACATACTATCTTTTCATATTCGATTGATCACTGCCGGACAATTAGTCCGGGAGTTATGGCCGTTTGAAGTTCGCCAATTTTGGCGCCCTGGGCAGGTGCCCGTTTTACCGAAATTTTAATTATAACTGAAAACAAATCGTGCCAAAGGACACTTAAGAGCACCAATAGCCCACGTACCAAGCGGCTAAGTCGTCGGGTATATAGAACTGGAGATACGGGAGGCGCAATTTACATTGTCATTGGGTAGAGCGGTAGGGGGCGCTATCCGGTTTTACAGGGAGCACGTTTTAACTATGTTCCAATTGAGATAAAATTATGAAACTTGGTGGGTGTTTAGGTGTTGCCACGCACTATCTATTGATATTTAATTGGCGACTATCGGACAATTAGTCCGGGAGTTATAGCCGTTTGAAGTTTGCAGAATGTACCAAAATGACGGAGGCGCCGAGATCTCTTTACGGAATTCTCTCGTATTTTTAACTATGTTCCAGTATAGCTATAATTATGAAACTTGGTGGGTGTTTAGGTGTTGCCACATACTATCTTTTCATATTGGATTGATCACTGCCGGACAATTAGTCCGGGAGTTATGGCCGTTTGAAGTTCGCCAATTTTGGCGCCCTGGGCAGGTGCCCGTTTTACCGAAATTTTAATTATAACTGAAAACAAATCGTGCCAAAGGACACTTAAGAGCACCAATAGCCCACGTACCAAGCGGCTAAGTCGTCGGGTATATAGAACTGGAGATACGGGAGGCGCAATTTACATTGTCATTGGGTAGAGCGGTAGGGGGCGCTATCCGGTTTTAACAGGGGAGCACGTTTTTAACTATGTTCCAATTGAGATAAAATTATGAAACTTGGTGGGTGTTTAGGTGTTGCCACATACTATCTTTTCATATTCGATTGATCACTGCCGGACAATTAGTCCGGGAGTTATGGCCGTTTGAAGTTCGCCAATTTTGGCGCCCTGGGCAGGTGCCCGTTTTACCGAAATTTTAATTATAACTGAAAACAAATCGTGCCAAAGGACACTTAAGAGCACCAATAGCACACGTACCAAGCGGCTAAGTCGTCGGGTATATAGAACTGGAGGCGCCATTTTTAAATTTCCTTCGATAAGGCGATTTTGAAGTTTTCATTTTTCAAAGATAGCTGGTTTTAACTATGTTCCAATTGAGATAAAATTATGAAACTTGGTGGGTGTTTAGGTGTTGCCACAAGTGTTTTTTTTGATAATTTGTAGAACCTTCTCGGACCAATAGTTCGCGAGTTATAGCCATTTGAAGTTTGCCAAAGTTGTCTAAAATGGCAGTCTAAACACTTGCATTTTATTTTATCGAAAAAAAAAACTTGCTCTTTTCGGAACCAAATCGCGCCAAATGACACTTATTAGCACCAATAGCACACGTGCCAAGCGGCTAAGTCGTCGGGTATATAGAACTGGAGATACGGGAGGCGCCGTTTACATTGCCATTGGGTACGGCGGTAGGGGATGCTATTCCTGTTTTACAGGGAGCACGTTTTGACTATGTTCCAATTGAGATAAAATTATGAAACTTGGTGGGTGTTTAGGTGTTGCCACATACTATCTTTTGATATTCAATTGATCACTGCCGGACAATTAGTCCGGGAGTTATGGCCGTTTGAAGTTCGCCAATTTTGGCGCCCTGGGCAGGTGCCCGTTTTACCGAAATTTTAATTATAACTGAAAACAAATCGTGCCAAAGGACACTTAAGAGCACCAATAGCCCACGTACCAAGCGGCTAAGTCGTCGGGTATATAGAACTGGAGATACGGGAGGCGCAATTTACATTGTCATTGGGTAGAGGCGGTAGGGGCGCTATCCGGTTTTACAGGGAGCACGTTTTAACTATGTTCCAATTGAGATAAAATTATGAAACTTGGTGGGTGTTTAGGTGTTGCCACGCACTATCTATTGATATTTAATTGCGCATCGACAATTAGTCGGGAGTATAGCCGTTTGAATTTGCAGATGTACCAAATGACGGAGGCGCCGAGATCTCTTACGGAATTCTCTCGTATTTTTAACTATGTTCCAGTATAGCTATAATTATGAAACTTGGTGGGTGTTTAGGTGTTGCACATACTATCTTTTCATATTGATTGATCACTGCCGGACAATTAGTCGGGAGTTATGGCCGTTTGAAGTTCGCCAATTTTGGCGCCCTGGGCAGGTGCCCGTTTTACCGAAATTTTAATTATAACTGAAAACAAATCGTGCCAAAGGACACTTAAGAGCACCAATAGCACACGTACCAAGCGGCTAAGTCGTCGGGTATATAGAACTGGAGGCGCCATTTTTAAATTTCCTTCGATAAGGCGATTTTGAAGTTTTCATTTTTCAAAGATAGCTGGTTTTAACTATGTTCCAATTGAGATAAAATTATGAAACTTGGTGGGTGTTTAGGTGTTGCCACAAGTGTTTTTTTGATAATTTGTAGAACCTTCTCGGACCAATAGTTCGCGAGTTATAGCCATTTGAAGTTTGCCAAAGTTGTCTAAAATGGCAGTCTAAACACTTGCATTTTATTTTATCGAAAAAAAAAACTTGCTCTTTTCGGAACCAAATCGCGCCAAATGACACTTATTAGCACCAATAGCACACGTGCCAAGCGGCTAAGTCGTCGGGTATATAGAACTGGAGATACGGGAGGCGCCGTTTACATTGCCATTGGGTACGGCGGTAGGGGATGCTATTCCTGTTTTACAGGGAGCACGTTTTGACTATGTTCCAATTGAGATAAAATTATGAAACTTGGTGGGTGTTTAGGTGTTGCCACATACTATCTTTTGATATTCAATTGATCACTGCCGGACAATTAGTCCGGGAGTTATGGCCGTTTGAAGTTCGCCAATTTTGGCGCCCTGGGCAGGTGCCCGTTTTACCGAAATTTTAATTATAACTGAAAACAAATCGTGCCAAAGGACACTTAAGAGCACCAATAGCCCACGTACCAAGCGGCTAAGTCGTCGGGTATATAGAACTGGAGATACGGGAGGCGCAATTTACATTGTCATTGGGTAGAGCGGTAGGGGGCGCTATCCGGTTTTACAGGGAGCACGTTTTAACTATGTTCCAATTGAGATAAAATTATGAAACTTGGTGGGTGTTTAGGTGTTGCCACGCACTATCTATTGATATTTAATTGGCGACTATCGGACAATTAGTCCGGGAGTTATAGCCGTTTGAAGTTTGCAGAATGTACCAAAATGACGGAGGCGCCGAGATCTCTTTACGGAATTCTCTCGTATTTTTAACTATGTTCCAGTATAGCTATAATTATGAAACTTGGTGGGTGTTTAGGTGTTGCCACATACTATCTTTTCATATTGGATTGATCACTGCCGGACAATTAGTCCGGGAGTTATGGCCGTTTGAAGTTCGCCAATTTTGGCGCCCTGGGCAGGTGCCCGTTTTACCGAAATTTTAATTATAACTGAAAACAAATCGTGCCAAAGGACACTTAAGAGCACCAATAGCCCACGTACCAAGCGGCTAAGTCGTCGGGTATATAGAACTGGAGATACGGGAGGCGCAATTTACATTGTCATTGGGTAGAGCGGTAGGGGGCGCTATCCGGTTTTACAGGGAGCACGTTTTAACTATGTTCCAATTGAGATAAAATTATGAAACTTGGTGGGTGTTTAGGTGTTGCCACGCACTATCTATTGATATTTAATTGGCGACTATCGGACAATTAGTCCGGGAGTTATAGCCGTTTGAAGTTTGCAGAATGTACCAAAATGACGGAGGCGCCGAGATCTCTTTACGGAATTCTCTCGTATTTTTAACTATGTTCCAGTATAGCTATAATTATGAAACTTGGTGGGTGTTTAGGTGTTGCCACATACTATCTTTTCATATTCGATTGATCACTGCCGGACAATTAGTCCGGGAGTTATGGCCGTTTGAAGTTCGCCAATTTTGGCGCCCTGGGCAGGTGCCCGTTTTACCGAAATTTTAATTATAACTGAAAACAAATCGTGCCAAAGGACACTTAAGAGCACCAATAGCACACGTACCAAGCGGCTAAGTCGTCGGGTATATAGAACTGGTAGGGGGCGCTATCCGGTTTTACAGGGAGCACGTTTTAACTATGTTCCAATTGAGATAAAATTATGAAACTTGGTGGGTGTTTAGGTGTTGCCACACACTATCTATTGATATTTAATTGGCGACTATGCGGAACAATTTAGGTCCGGGCAGTTATAGCCGATTTTGAAAGTCTTTGCAGAATGCGTACCAAAATAGACGGAGGCGCCGAGATCTCTTGTAGCGGAATTCTCTCGTATTTTTAACTATGTTCCAATTAGCTAAAATTATGAAACTTGGTGGGTGTTTAGGTGTTGCCACATACTATCTTTTCATATTCGATTGATCACTGCCGGACAATTAGTCCGGGAGTTATGGCCGTTTGAAGTTCGCCAATTTTGGCGCCCTGGGCAGGTGCCCGTTTTACCGAAATTTTAATTATAACTGAAAACAAATCGTGCCAAAGGACACTTAAGAGCACCAATAGCCCACGTACCAAGCGGCTAAGTCGTCGGGTATATAGAACTGGAGATACGGGAGGCGCAATTTACATTGTCATTGGGTAGAGCGGTAGGGGGCGCTATCCGGTTTTACAGGGAGCACGTTTTAACTATGTTCCAATTGAGATAAAATTATGAAACTTGGTGGGTGTTTAGGTGTTGCCACCACTATCTATTGATATTTAATTGCGACTATCGGACAATTAGTCCGGGAGTTATAGCCGTTTGAACTTTGCAGAATGTACCAAATGACGGAGGCGCGAGATCTCTTTACGGAATTCTCTCGTATTTTAACTATGTTCCAGTATAGCTATAATTATGAAACTTGTGGGTGTTTAGGTGTTGCCACAACTATCTTTTCATATTGTATTGATCACTGCGGACAATAGTCCGGGAGTTATGGCCGTTTGAAGTTCGCCAATTTTGGCGCCCTGGGCAGGTGCCGTTTTACCGAAAATTTAATTATAACTGAAAACAAATCGTGCCAAAGGACACTTAAGAGCACCAATAGCACACGTACCAAGCGGCTAAGTCGTCGGGTATATAGAACTGGAGATACGGGAGGCGCAATTTACATTGTCATTGGGTAGAGCGGTAGGGGGCGCTATCCGGTTTTACAGGGAGCACGTTTTGACTATGTTCCAATTGAGATAAAATTATGAAACTTGGTGGGTGTTTAGGTGTTGCCACATACTATCTTTTGATATTCAATTGATCACTGCCGGACAATTAGTCCGGGAGTTATGGCCGTTTGAAGTTCGCCAATTTTGGCGCCCTGGGCAGGTGCCCGTTTTACCGAAATTTTAATTATAACTGAAAACAAATCGTGCCAAAGGACACTTAAGAGCACCAATAGCCCACGTACCAAGCGGCTAAGTCGTCGGGTATATAGAACTGGAGATACGGGAGGCGCAATTTACATTGTCATTGGGTAGAGCGGTAGGGGGCGCTATCCGGTTTTACAGGGAGCACGTTTTAACTATGTTCCAATTGAGATAAAATTATGAAACTTGGTGGGTGTTTAGGTGTTGCCACGCACTATCTATTGATATTTAATTGGCGACTATCGGACAATTAGTCCGGGAGTTATAGCCGTTTGAAGTTTGCAGAATGTACCAAAATGACGGAGGCGCCGAGATCTCTTTACGGAATTCTCTCGTATTTTTAACTATGTTCCAGTATAGCTATAATTATGAAACTTGGTGGGTGTTTAGGTGTTGCCACATACTATCTTTTCATATTGAATTGATCACTGCCGGACAATTAGTCCGGGAGTTATGGCCGTTTGAAGTTCGCCAATTTTGGCGCCCTGGGCAGGTGCCCGTTTTACCGAAATTTTAATTATAACTGAAAACAAATCGTGCCAAAGGACACTTAAGAGCACCAATAGCACACGTACCAAGCGGCTAAGTCGTCGGGTATATAGAACTGGAGGCGGCCATTTTTAAATTTCCTTCGATAAGGCGATTTTGAAGTTTTCATTTTTCAAAGATAGCTGGTTTTAACTATGTTCCAATTGAGATAAAATTATGAAACTTGGTGGGTGTTTAGGTGTTGCCACAAGTGTTTTTTTGATAATTTGTAGAACCTTCTCGGACCAATAGTTCGCGAGTTATAGCCATTTGAAGTTTGCCAAGTTGTCTAAAATGGCAGTCTAAACACTTGCATTTTATTTTATCGAAAAAAAAACTTGCTCTTTTCGGAACCAATCGCGCCAAATGACACTTATTAGCACCAATAGCACACGTGCAAGCGGCTAAGTCGTCGGGTATATAGAACTGGAGATACGGGAGGCGCCGTTTACATTGCCATTGGGTACGGCGGTAGGGGATGCTATTCCTGTTTTACAGGGAGCACGTTTTGACTATGTTCCAATTGAGATAAAATTATGAAACTTGGTGGGTGTTTAGGTGTTGCCACATACTATCTTTTGATATTCAATTGATCACTGCCGGACAATTAGTCCGGGAGTTATGGCCGTTTGAAGTTCGCCAATTTTGGCGCCCTGGGCAGGTGCCCGTTTTACCGAAATTTTAATTATAACTGAAAACAAATCGTGCCAAAGGACACTTAAGAGCACCAATAGCCCACGTACCAAGCGGCTAAGTCGTCGGGTATATAGAACTGGAGATACGGGAGGCGCAATTTACATTGTCATTGGGTAGAGCGGTAGGGGGCGCTATCCGGTTTTACAGGGAGCACGTTTTAACTATGTTCCAATTGAGATAAAATTATGAAACTTGGTGGGTGTTTAGGTGTTGCCACGCACTATCTATTGATATTTAATTGGCGACTATCGGACAATTAGTCCGGGAGTTATAGCCGTTTGAAGTTTGCAGAATGTACCAAAATGACGGAGGCGCCGAGATCTCTTTACGGAATTCTCTCGTATTTTTAACTATGTTCCAGTATAGCTATAATTATGAAACTTGGTGGGTGTTTAGGTGTTGCCACATACTATCTTTTCATATTGAATTGATCACTGCCGGACAATTAGTCCGGGAGTTATGGCCGTTTGAAGTTCGCCAATTTTGGCGCCCTGGGCAGGTGCCCGTTTTACCGAAATTTTAATTATAACTGAAAACAAATCGTGCCAAAGGACACTTAAGAGCACCAATAGCCACGTACCAAGCGGCTAAGTCGTCGGGTATATAGAACTGGAGATACGGGAGGCGCAATTTACATTGTCATTGGGTAGAGCGGTAGGGGGCGCTATCCGGTTTTACAGGGAGCACGTTTTAACTATGTTCCAATTGAGATAAAATTATGAAACTTGGTGGGTGTTTAGGTGTTGCCACATACTATCTTTTCATATTCGATTGATCACTGCCGGACAATTAGTCCGGGAGTTATGGCCGTTTGAAGTTCGCCAATTTTGGCGCCCTGGGCAGGTGCCCGTTTTACCGAAATTTTAATTATAACTGAAAACAAATCGTGCCAAAGGACACTTAAGAGCACCAATAGCACACGTACCAAGCGGCTAAGTCGTCGGGTATATAGAACTGGAGGCGCCATTTTTAAATTTCCTTCGATAAGGCGATTTTGAAGTTTTCATTTTTCAAAGATAGCTGGTTTTAACTATGTTCCAATTGAGATAAAATTATGAAACTTGGTGGGTGTTTAGGTGTTGCCACAAGTGTTTTTTGATAATTTGTAGAACCTTCTCGGACCAATAGTTCGCGAGTTATAGCCATTTGAAGTTTGCCAAAGTTGTCTAAAATGGCAGTCTAAACACTTGCATTTTATTTTATCGAAAAAAAAAACTTGCTCTTTTCGGAACCAAATCGCGCCAAATGACACTTATTAGCACCAATAGCACACGTGCCAAGCGGCTAAGTCGTCGGGTATATAGAACTGGAGATACGGGAGGCGCCGTTTACATTGCCATTGGGTACGGCGGTAGGGATGCTATTCCTGTTTTACAGGGAGCACGTTTTGACTATGTTCCAATTGAGATAAAATTATGAAACTTGGTGGGTGTTTAGGTGTTGCCACATACTATCTTTTGATATTCAATTGATCACTGCCGGACAATTAGTCCGGGAGTTATGGCCGTTTGAAGTTCGCCAATTTTGGCGCCCTGGGCAGGTGCCCGTTTTACCGAAATTTTAATTATAACTGAAAACAAATCGTGCCAAAGGACACTTAAGAGCACCAATAGCCCACGTACCAAGCGGCTAAGTCGTCGGGTATATAGAACTGGAGATACGGGAGGCGCAATTTACATTGTCATTGGGTAGAGCGGTAGGGGGCGCTATCCGGTTTTACAGGGAGCACGTTTTAACTATGTTCCAATTGAGATAAAATTATGAAACTTGGTGGGTGTTTAGGTGTTGCCACGCACTATCTATTGATATTTAATTGGCGACTATCGGACAATTAGTCCGGGAGTTATAGCCGTTTGAAGTTTGCAGAATGTACCAAAATGACGGAGGCGCCGAGATCTCTTTACGGAATTCTCTCGTATTTTTAACTATGTTCCAGTATAGCTATAATTATGAAACTTGGTGGGTGTTTAGGTGTTGCCACATACTATCTTTTCATATTGGATTGATCACTGCCGGACAATTAGTCCGGGAGTTATGGCCGTTTGAAGTTCGCCAATTTTGGCGCCCTGGGCAGGTGCCCGTTTTACCGAAATTTTAATTATAACTGAAAACAAATCGTGCCAAAGGACACTTAAGAGCACCAATAGCCCACGTACCAAGCGGCTAAGTCGTCGGGTATATAGAACTGGGAGGCGCCATTTTAAATTTCCTTCGATAAGGCGATTTGGAAGCTTTCATTTTTCAAAGATAGCTGGTTTTAACTATGTTCCAATTGAGATAAAATTATGAAACTTGGTGGGTGTTTAGGTGTTGCCACAAGTGTTTTTTTGATAATTTGTAGAACCTTCTCGGACCAATAGTTCGCGAGTTATAGCCATTTGAAGTTTGCCAAAGTTGTCTAAAATGGCAGTCTAAACACTTGCATTTTATTTTATCGAAAAAAAAAACTTGCTCTTTTCGGAACCAAATCGCGCCAAATGACACTTATTAGCACCAATAGCACACGTGCCAAGCGGCTAAGTCGTCGGGTATATAGAACTGGAGATACGGGAGGCGCCGTTTACATTGCCATTGGGTACGGCGGTAGGGGATGCTATTCCTGTTTTACAGGGAGCACGTTTTGACTATGTTCCAATTGAGATAAAATTATGAAACTTGGTGGGTGTTTAGGTGTTGCCACATACTATCTTTTGATATTCAATTGATCACTGCCGGACAATTAGTCCGGGAGTTATGGCCGTTTGAAGTTCGCCAATTTTGGCGCCCTGGGCAGGTGCCCGTTTTACCGAAATTTTAATTATAACTGAAAACAAATCGTGCCAAAGGACACTTAAGAGCACCAATAGCCCACGTACCAAGCGGCTAAGTCGTCGGGTATATAGAACTGGAGATACGGGAGGCGCAATTTACATTGTCATTGGGTAGAGCGGTAGGGGGCGCTATCCGGTTTTACAGGGAGCACGTTTTAACTATTTTCCAATTGAGATAAAATTATGAAACTTGGTGGGTGTTTAGGTGTTGCCACGCACTATCTATTGATATTTAATTGGCGATTATCGGACAATTAGTCCGGGAGTTATAGCCGTTTGAAGTTTGCAGAATGTACCAAAATGACGGAGACGCCGAGATCTCTTTACGGAATTCTCTCGTATTTTTAACTATGTTCCAGTATAGCTATAATTATGAAACTTGGTGGGTGTTTAGGTGTTGCCACATACTATCTTTTCATATTGAATTGATCACTGCCGGACAATTAGTCCGGGAGTTATGGCCGTTTGAATTTCGCCAATTTCGGCGCCCTGGGCAGGTGCCCGTTTTACCGAAATTTTAATTATAACTGAAAACAAATCGTGCCAAAGGACACTTAAGAGCACCAATAGCCCACGTAACAAGCGTCTAAGTCGTCGGGTATATAGAACTGGAGATACGGGAGGCGCAATTTACATTGTCATTGGGTAGAGCGGTAGGGGGCGCTATCCGGTTTTACAGGGAGCACGTTTTAACTATTTTCCAATTGAGATAAAATTATGAAACTTGGTGGGTGTTTAGGTGTTGCGACGCACTATCTATTGATATTTAATTGGCGACTATCGGACAATTAGTCCGGGAGTTATAGCCGTTTGAAGTTTGCAGAATGTACCAAAATGACGGAGACGCCGAGATCTCTTTACGGAATTCTCTCGTATTTTTAACTATGTTCCAGTATAGCTATACTTATGAAACTTGGTGGGTGTTTAGGTGTTGCCACATACTACCTTTTCATATTGGATTGATCACTGCCGGACAATTAGTCCGGGAGTTATGGCCGTTTGAAGTTCGCCAATTTTGGCGCCCTGGGCAGGTGCCCGTTTTACCTCAAATTTTAATTATAACTGAAAACAAATCGTGCCAAAGGACACTTAAGAGCACCAATAGCGAACGTACCAAGCGGCTAAGTCGTCGGGTATATAGAACTGGAGATACGGGAGGCGCAATTTACATTGTCATTGGGTAGAGCGGTAGGGGGCGCTATCCGGTTTTACAGGGAGCACGTTTTAACTATGTTCCAATTGAGATAAAATTATGAAACTTGGTGGGTGTTTAGGTGTTGCCACGCACTATCTATTGATTTTTAATTGGCGACTATCGGACAATTAGTCCGGGAGTTATAGCCGTTTGAAGTTTGCAGAATGTACCAAAATGACGGAGGCGCCGAGATCTCTTTACGGAATTCTCTCGTATTTTTAACTATGTTCCAGTATAGCTATAATTATGAAACTTGGTGGGTGTTTAGGCGTTGCCACATACTATCTTTTCATATTGGATTGATCACTGCCGGACAAATAGTCCGGGAGTTATGGCCGTTTGAAGTTCGCCAATTTTGGCGCCCTGGGCAGGTGCCCGTTTTACCGAAATTTTAATTATAACTGAAAACAAATCGTGCCAAAGGACACTTAAGAGCACCAATAGCACACGTACCAAGCGGCTAAGTCGTCGGGTATATAGAACTGGAGGCGCCATTTTTAAATTTCCTTCGATAAGGCGATTTTGAAGTTTTCATTTTTCAAAGATAGCTGGTTTTAACTATGTTCCAATTGAGATAAAATTATGAAACTTGGTGGGTGTTTAGGTGTTGCCACAAGTGTTTTTTTGATAATTTGTAGAACCTTCTCGGACCAATAGTTCGCGAGTTATAGCCATTTGAAGTTTGCCAAAGTTCTCTAAAATGGCAGTTAAACACCTGCATTTTATTTTATCGAAAAAAAAAACTTGCTCTTTTCGGAACCAAATCGCGCCAAATGACACTTATTAGCACCAATAGCACACGTGCCAAGCGGCTAAGTCGTCGGGTATATAGAACTGGAGATACGGGAGGCGCCGTTTACATTGCCATTGGGTACGGCGGTAGGGGATGCTATTCCTGTTTTACAGGGAGCACGTTTTGACTATGTTCCAATTGAGATAAAATTATGAAACTTGGTGGGTGTTTAGGTGTTGCCACATACTATCTTTTGATATTCAATTGATCACTGCCGGACAATTAGTCCGGGAGTTATGGCCGTTTGAAGTTCGCCAATTTTGGCTCCCTGGGCAGGTGCCCGTTTTACCGAAATTTTAATTATAACTGAAAACAAATCGTGCCAAAGGACACTTAAGAGCACCAATAGCCCACGTACCAAGCGGCTAAGTCGTCGGGTATATAGAACTGGAGATACGGGAGGCGCAATTTACATTGTCATTGGGTAGGGCGGTAGAGGGCGCTATCCGGTTTTACAGGGAGCACGTTTTAACTATGTTCCAATTGAGATAAAATTATGAAACTGGGTGGGTGTTTAGGTGTTGCAACGCACTATCTATTGATTTTTAATTGGCGACTATCGGACAATTAGTCCGGGAGTTATAGCCGTTTGAAGTTTGCAGAATGTACCAAAATGCGGAGGCGCCGAGATCTCTTTACGGAATTCTCTCGTATTTTTAACTATGTTCCAATATAGCTATAATTATGAAACTTGGTGGGTGTTTAGGTGTTGCCACATACTATCTTTTCATATTGGATTGATCACTGCCGGACAATGAGTCCGGGAGTTATGGCCGTTTGAAGTTCGCGAATTTTGGCGCTTTGGGCAGGTGCCCGTTTTACCGAAATTTTAATTATAACTGAAAACAAATCGTGCCAAAGGACACTTAAGAGCACCAATAGCCCACGTACCAAGCGGCTAAGTCGTCGGGTATATAGAACTGGAGATACGGGAGGCGCAATTTACATAGTCATTGGGTAGAGCGGTAGGGGGCGCTATCCGGTTTTACAGGGAGCACATTTTAACTATGTTCCAATTGAGATAAAATTATGAAACTTCGTGGGTGTTTAGGTGTTGCCACATACTATCTTTTCATATTCGATTGATCACTGCCGGACAATTAGTCCGGGAGTTATGGCCGTTTGAAGTTCGCATATTTTGGCGCCCTGGGCAGGTGCCCGTTTTACCGAAATTTTAATTATAACTGAAAACAAATCGTGCCAAAGGACACTTAAGAGCACCATTAGCCCACGTACCAAGTGGCTAAGTCGTCGGGTATATAGAACTGGAGATACGGGAGGCGCAATTTACATTGTCATTGGGTAGAGCGGTAGGGGGCGCTATCCGGTTTTACAGGGAGCACGTTTTAACTATTTTCCAATTGAGATAAAATTATGAAACTTGGTGGGTGTTTAGGTGTTGCCACGCACTATCTATTGTTATTTAATTGGCGACTATCGGACAATTAGTCCGGGAGTTATAGCCGTTTGAAGTTTGCAGAATGTACCAAAAATGACGGAGGCGCCGAGATCTCTTTACGGAATTCTCTCGTATTTTTAACTATGTTCCAGTATAGCTATAATTATGAAACTTGGTGGGTGTTTAGGTGTTGCCACATACTATCTTTTCATATTCGATTGATCACTGCCGGACAATTAGTCCGGGAGTTATGGCCGTTTGAAGTTCGCCAATTTTGGCGCCCTGGGCAGGTGCCCGTTTTACCGAAATTTTAATTATAACTGAAAACAAATCGTGCCAAAGGACACTTAAGAGCACCAATAGCCCACGTACCAAGCGGCTAAGTCGTCGGGTATATAGAACTGGAGATACGGGAGGCGCAATTTACATTGTCATTGGGTAGAGCGGTAGGGGGCGCTATCCGGTTTTACAGGGAGCACGTTTTAACTATGTTCCAATTGAGATAAAATTATGAAACTTGGTGGGTGTTTAGGTGTTGCCACGCACTATCTATTGATATTTAATTGGCGACTATCGGACAATTAGTCCGGGAGTTATAGCCGTTTGAAGTTTGCAGAATGTACCAAAATGACGGAGGCGCCGAGATCTCTTTACGGAATTCTCTCGTATTTTTAACTATGTTCCAGTATAGCTATAATTATGAAACTTGGTGGGTGTTTAGGTGTTGCCACATACTATCTTTTCATATTCGATTGATCACTGCCGGACAATTAGTCCGGGAGTTATGGCCGTTTGAAGTTCGCCAATTTTGGCGCCCTGGGCAGGTGCCCGTTTTACCGAAATTTTAATTATAACTGAAAACAAATCGTGCCAAAGGACACTTAAGAGCACCAATAGCACACGTACCAAGCGGCTAAGTCGTCGGGTATATAGAACTGGAGATACGGAGGCGCAATTTACATTGTCATTGGGTAGAGCGGTAGGGGGCGCTATCCGGTTTTACAGGGAGCACGTTTTAACTATGTTCCAATTGAGATAAAATTATGAAACTTGGTGGGTGTTTAGGTGTTGCCACATACTATCTTTTGATATTCGATTGATCACTGCCGGACAATTAGTCCGGGAGTTATGGCCGTTTGAAGTTCGCCAATTTTGGCGCCCTGGGCAGGTGCCCGTTTTACCGAAATTTTAATTATAACTGAAAACAAATCGTGCCAAAGGACACTTAAGAGCACCAATAGCACACGTACCAAGCGGCTAAGTCGTCGGGTATAGAATGGAGAACTGGAGGCGCCATTTTACATTTCCTTCGGTAAGGCGGTATGGGAGCTATTCATTTTTACAGGGAGCACGTTTTAACTATGTTCCAATTGAGATAAAATTATGAAACTTGGTGGGTGTTTAGGTGTTGCCACAACTATCTTTTGATATTCGATTGATCACTGCCGGACAATTAGTCCGGGAGTTATGGCCGTTTGAAGTTCGCCAATTTTGGCGCCCTGGGCAGGTGCCCGTTTTACCGAAATTTTAATTATAACTGAAAACAAATCGTGCCAAAGGACACTTAAGAGCACCAATAGCCCACGTACCAAGCGGCTAAGTCGTCGGGTATATAGAACTGGAGATACGGGAGGCGCAATTTACATTGTCATTGGGTAGGGCGGTAGGGGCGCTATCCGGTTTTACAGGGAGCACGTTTTAACTATGTTCCAATTGAGATAAAATTATGAAACTTGGTGGGTGTTTAGGTGTTGCCACGCACTATCTATTGATATTTAATTGGCGACTATCGGACAATTAGTCCGGGAGTTATAGCCGTTTGAAGTTTGCAGAATGTACCAAAATGACGGAGGCGCCGAGATCTCTTTACGGAATTCTCTCGTATTTTTAACTATGTTCCAGTATAGCTATAATTATGAAACTTGGTGGGTGTTTAGGTGTTGCCACATACTATCTTTTCATATTCGATTGATCACTGCCGGACAATTAGTCCGGGAGTTATGGCCGTTTGAAGTTCGCCAATTTTGGCGCCCTGGGCAGGTGCCCGTTTTACCGAAATTTTAATTATAACTGAAAACAAATCGTGCCAAAGGACACTTAAGAGCACCAATAGCACACGTACCAAGCGGCTAAGTCGTCGGGTATATAGAACTGGAGGCGCCATTTTTAAATTTCCTTCGATAAGGCGATTTTGAAGTTTTCATTTTTCAAAGATAGCTGGTTTTAACTATGTTCCAATTGAGATAAAATTATGAAACTTGGTGGGTGTTTAGGTGTTGCCACAAGTGTTTTTTTTGATAATTTGTAGAACCTTCTCGGACCAATAGTTCGCGAGTTATAGCCATTTGAAGTTTGCCAAAGTTGTCTAAAATGGCAGTCTAAACACTTGCATTTTATTTTATCGAAAAAAAAAACTTGCTCTTTTCGGAACCAAATCGCGCCAAATGACACTTATTAGCACCAATAGCACACGTGCCAAGCGGCTAAGTCGTCGGGTATATAGAACTGGAGATACGGGAGGCGCCGTTTACATTGCCATTGGGTACGGCGGTAGGGGATGCTATTCCTGTTTTACAGGGAGCACGTTTTGACTATGTTCCAATTGAGATAAAATTATGAAACTTGGTGGGTGTTTAGGTGTTGCCACATACTATCTTTTGATATTCAATTGATCACTGCCGGACAATTAGTCCGGGAGTTATGGCCGTTTGAAGTTCGCCAATTTTGGCGCCCTGGGCAGGTGCCCGTTTTACCGAAATTTTAATTATAACTGAAAACAAATCGTGCCAAAGGACACTTAAGAGCACCAATAGCCCACGTACCAAGCGGCTAAGTCGTCGGGTATATAGAACTGGAGATACGGGAGGCGCAATTTACATTGTCATTGGGTAGGGCGGTAGGGGGCGCTATCCGGTTTTACAGGGAGCACGTTTTAACTATGTTCCAATTGAGATAAAATTATGAAACTTGGTGGGTGTTTAGGTGTTGCCACGCACTATCTATTGATATTTAATTGGCGACTATCGGACAATTAGTCCGGGAGTTATAGCCGTTTGAAGTTTGCAGAATGTACCAAAATGACGGAGGCGCCGAGATCTCTTTACGGAATTCTCTCGTATTTTTAACTATGTTCCAGTATAGCTATAATTATGAAACTTGGTGGGTGTTTAGGTGTTGCCACATACTATCTTTTCATATTGGATTGATCACTGCCGGACAATTAGTCCGGGAGTTATGGCCGTTTGAAGTTCGCCAATTTTGGCGCCCTGGGCAGGTGCCCGTTTTACCGAAATTTTAATTATAACTGAAAACAAATCGTGCCAAAGGACACTTAAGAGCACCAATAGCCCACGTACCAAGCGGCTAAGTCGTCGGGTATATAGAACTGGAGATACGGGAGGCGCAATTTACATTGTCATTGGGTAGAGCGGTAGGGGGCGCTATCCGGTTTTACAGGGAGCACGTTTTAACTATGTTCCAATTGAGATAAAATTATGAAACTTGGTGGGTGTTTAGGTGTTGCCACATACTATCTTTTCATATTCGATTGATCACTGCCGGACAATTAGTCCGGGAGTTATGGCCGTTTGAAGTTCGCCAATTTTGGCGAACCTGGGCAGGTGCCCGTTTTACCGAAATTTTAATTATAACTGAAAACAAATCGTGCCAAAGGACACTTAAGAGCACCAATAGCACACGTACCAAGCGGCTAAGTCGTCGGGTATATAGAACTGGAGATACGGGAGGCGCATTTTACATTGTCCTTGGGTAGAGGCGGTAGGGGGCGCTATCCGTTTTTACAGGTAGCACGTTTTAACTATGTTCCAATTGAGATAAAATTATGAAACTTGGTGGGTGTTTAGGTGTTGCACGCACTATATTGATTTTATTGGCGACTATCGGACAATTAGTCGGGAGTTATAGCCGTTTGAAGTTTGCAGAATGTACCAAAATGACGAGGCGCCGAGACTCTTTACGGAATTCTCTCGTATTTTTAACTATGTTCCAGTATAGCTATAATTATGAAACTTGGTGGGTGTTTAGGTGTTGCCACATACTATCTTTTCATATTGATTGATCACTGCCGGACAATTAGTCCGGGAGTTATGGCCGTTTGAAGTTCGCCAATTTTGGCGCCCTGGGCAGGTGCCCGTTTTACCGAAATTTTAATTATAACTGAAAACAAATCGTGCCAAAGGACACTTAAGAGCACCAATAGCCCACGTACCAAGCGGCTAAGTCGTCGGGTATATAGAACTGGAGATACGGGAGGCGCAATTTACATTGTCATTGGGTACGAGCGGTAGGGGACGCTATTCCGTGTTTTACAGGGAGCACGTTTTAACTATGTTCCAATTGAGATAAAATTATGAAACTTGGTGGGTGTTTAGGTGTTGCCACATACTATCTTTTCATATTCGATTGATCACTGCCGGACAATTAGTCCGGGAGTTATGGCCGTTTGAAGTTCGCCAATTTTGGCGCCCTGGGCAGGTGCCCGTTTTACCGAAATTTTAATTATAACTGAAAACAAATCGTGCCAAAGGACACTTAAGAGCACCAATAGCCCACGTACCAAGCGGCTAAGTCGTCGGGTATATAGAACTGGAGATACGGGAGGCGCAATTTACATTGTCATTGGGTAGGGCGGTAGGGGGCGCTATCCGGTTTTACAGGGAGCACGTTTTAACTATGTTCCAATTGAGATAAAATTATGAAACTTGGTGGGTGTTTAGGTGTTGCCACGCACTATCTATTGATATTTAATTGGCGACTATCGGACAATTAGTCCGGGAGTTATAGCCGTTTGAAGTTTGCAGAATGTACCAAAATGACGGAGGCGCCGAGATCTCTTTACGGAATTCTCTCGTATTTTTAACTATGTTCCAGTATAGCTATAATTATGAAACTTGGTGGGTGTTTAGGTGTTGCCACATACTATCTTTTCATATTGGATTGATCACTGCCGGACAATTAGTCCGGGAGTTATGGCCGTTTGAAGTTCGCCAATTTTGGCGCCCTGGGCAGGTGCCCGTTTTACCGAAATTTTAATTATAACTGAAAACAAATCGTGCCAAAGGACACTTAAGAGCACCAATAGCCCACGTACCAAGCGGCTAAGTCGTCGGGTATATAGAACTGGAGATACGGGAGGCGCAATTTACATTGTCATTGGGTAGAGCGGTAGGGGGCGCTATCCGGTTTTACAGGGAGCACGTTTTAACTATGTTCCAATTGAGATAAAATTATGAAACTTGGTGGGTGTTTAGGTGTTGCCACGCACTATCTATTGATATTTAATTGGCGACTATCGGACAATTAGTCCGGGAGTTATAGCCGTTTGAAGTTTGCAGAATGTACCAAAATGACGGAGGCGCCGAGATCTCTTTACGGAATTCTCTCGTATTTTTAACTATGTTCCAGTATAGCTATAATTATGAAACTTGGTGGGTGTTTAGGTGTTGCCACATACTATCTTTTCATATTGGATTGATCACTGCCGGACAATTAGTCCGGGAGTTATGGCCGTTTGAAGTTCGCCAATTTTGGCGCCCTGGGCAGGTGCCCGTTTTACCGAAATTTTAATTATAACTGAAAACAAATCGTGCCAAAGGACACTTAAGAGCACCAATAGCACACGTACCAAGCGGCTAAGTCGTCGGGTATATAGAACTGGAGGCGCCATTTTTAAATTTCCTTCGATAAGGCGATTTTGAAGTTTTCATTTTTCAAAGATAGCTGGTTTTAACTATGTTCCAATTGAGATAAAATTATGAAACTTGGTGGGTGTTTAGGTGTTGCCACAAGTGTTTTTTTGATAATTTGTAGAACCTTCTCGGACCAATAGTTCGCGAGTTATAGCCATTTGAAGTTTGCCAAAGTTGTCTAAAATGGCAGTCTAAACACTTGCATTTTATTTTATCGAAAAAAAAAACTTGCTCTTTTCGGAACCAAATCGCGCCAAATGACACTTATTAGCACCAATAGCACACGTGCCAAGCGGCTAAGTCGTCGGGTATATAGAACTGGAGATACGGGAGGCGCCGTTTACATTGCCATTGGGTACGGCGGTAGGGGATGCTATTCCTGTTTTACAGGGAGCACGTTTTGACTATGTTCCAATTGAGATAAAATTATGAAACTTGGTGGGTGTTTAGGTGTTGCCACATACTATCTTTTGATATTCAATTGATCACTGCCGGACAATTAGTCCGGGAGTTATGGCCGTTTGAAGTTCGCCAATTTTGGCGCCCTGGGCAGGTGCCCGTTTTACCGAAATTTTAATTATAACTGAAAACAAATCGTGCCAAAGGACACTTAAGAGCACCAATAGCCCACGTACCAAGCGGCTAAGTCGTCGGGTATATAGAACTGGAGATACGGGAGGCGCAATTTACATTGTCATTGGGTAGAGCGGTAGGGGGCGCTATCCGGTTTTACAGGGAGCACGTTTTAACTATGTTCCAATTGAGATAAAATTATGAAACTTGGTGGGTGTTTAGGTGTTGCCACGCACTATCTATTGATATTTAATTGGCGACTATCGGACAATTAGTCCGGGAGTTATAGCCGTTTGAAGTTTGCAGAATGTACCAAAATGACGGAGGCGCCGAGATCTCTTTACGGAATTCTCTCGTATTTTTAACTATGTTCCAGTATAGCTATAATTATGAAACTTGGTGGGTGTTTAGGTGTTGCCACATACTATCTTTTCATATTGGATTGATCACTGCCGGACAATTAGTCCGGGAGTTATGGCCGTTTGAAGTTCGCCAATTTTGGCGCCCTGGGCAGGTGCCCGTTTTACCGAAATTTTAATTATAACTGAAAACAAATCGTGCCAAAGGACACTTAAGAGCACCAATAGCCCACGTACCAAGCGGCTAAGTCGTCGGGTATATAGAACTGGAGATACGGGAGGCGCAATTTACATTGTCCATTGGGTAGAGCGGTAGGGGACGCTATCCGGTTTTACAGGGAGCACGTTTTTAACTATGTTCCAATTGAGATAAAAATTATGAAACTTGGTGGGTGTTTAGGTGTTGCCACATACTATCTTTTCATATTGGATTGATCACTGCCGGACAATTAGTCCGGGAGTTATGGCCGTTTGAAGTTCGCCAATTTTGGCGCCCTGGGCAGGTGCCCGTTTTACCGAAATTTTAATTATAACTGAAAACAAATCGTGCCAAAGGACACTTAAGAGCACCAATAGCACACGTACCAAGCGGCTAAGTCGTCGGGTATATAGAACTGGGAGGCGCCATTTTAAATTTCCTTCGATAAGGCGATATTGGAAGCTTTCATTTTTCAAAGATAGCTGGTTTTAACTATGTTCCAATTGAGATAAAATTATGAAACTTGGTGGGTGTTTAGGTGTTGCCACAAGTGTTTTTTTGATAATTTGTAGAACCTTCTCGGACCAATAGTTCGCGAGTTATAGCCATTTGAAGTTTGCCAAAGTTGTCTAAAATGGCAGTCTAAACACTTGCATTTTATTTTATCGAAAAAAAAAACTTGCTCTTTTCGGAACCAAATCGCGCCAAATGACACTTATTAGCACCAATAGCACACGTGACCAAGCGGCTAAGTCGTCGGGTATATAGAACTGGAGATACGGGAGGCGCCGTTTACATTGCCATTGGGTACGGCGGTAGGGGATGCTATTCCTGTTTTACAGGGAGCACGTTTTGACTATGTTCCAATTGAGATAAAATTATGAAACTTGGTGGGTGTTTAGGTGTTGCCACATACTATCTTTTGATATTCAATTGATCACTGCCGGACAATTAGTCCGGGAGTTATGGCCGTTTGAAGTTC
>JAWZYV010018540.1:0-28486 GCA_038373885.1 Cheiracanthium punctorium
TCAGTTCTGTTTTTTCTTTTCACAAAAAATTTTTCCGAATTTTAGCTTATTGCGTACAAATTCATAGTAGATCCATGTTTAAATATATTTTTTCAGTTACTCACAAATGTTCGTTTAGTAAAGATAGCGGGAAGGGGAAAGATGACGAATAATTTTCGAATAAATTACCCAAACGCTTTTTTATAATATACAGGGTGTCCGAAAAGTCCTTGACACTTTTTAAAAATTCAAAAATTGTTGTACCAATATGCGGTTCACACAATATTGCTTCACCGAATCAAGAATTTATTTTTATGTCAAAACAAAATATTTCCAAAATGTGTTACTAGATGGCGCTGCATCTCCAGTTTTCAGCAGTGAAAGCCAATAGGGTTTTTTCGAGAGTTTGAAACAGCATTGACGGTGCGGGATTATTCATTCCAGCTAAGGTGACTTCAACTGAGAAAGCGCATTGCGTAGGTTGGTATTTCGAATAAAAATCCATAACTACGTTTAAGTGAAAGTTTCGTTACATGCTTAAGAAAAAAACCGTCGGAGTCGAAATAGCATTTTGGCTTGGTATGAAAAGTTTTTTAGAGAAGGAAGCGTTTATTTAATGCATTTTGATTTGCTCTTGTGAGAAATTTATAACGTGTTTATCTACGTGAGAAATTTCACTAATACCATTTTAATTAAAGTTCGCGAACCAGAAGTTTCTCCGCTTTATTTTGTTTACATTACACAGTAGTGAGTGCACTAAAACAAGCTAAGTTTAAATATCTGAACTAATTGGATCATAAGGCATTAATTATTTCATATTTCTGGTAAAAAGTCAGGAATATGTAAATATAGTTTTCATTTGACTTGAAAGCATAAGAGAGCTTGTCTAAAAATCATAGTATATCTCACGTTACAACATGAGTGTCATCCGAAAAAAACTTCTATTTAGTCCAAATGGTAAACCTGATGAAATGTCTGTATTAATTTTTTAATCCTTCCGTTAATTTAAAAACTTTCAGACCACTTGTCCACTATTAAAGACACACGTTTCGAAGGAGAATAAAAGTAGAATATACTAATAATTTTAAGTTGATTGTTTGTATTGTTTTGGCAAGGTATCCATGGCTATTTTCCTTCGATGGGGAGCCTTGGTGATAAAGAAAGATTGTGACTTTCTAAGAGGTTCTAACGAATATTCATGCTACATCTGGAGAAAAACGACAAAACTCCAGACCGTTTAACCGACAGCCGCGCAATGGGCCCCATCACGGAACCTTCAAATTTCAGCTGTCTACCATGGTTAATGTTTTATTCACTGGGCCATAGAGGGGCTCACTTTTAAGTTGAAAAACGGTTTTGTACATATTATGTTACATACATATTATGGGAATTTATTAATCCGGATAAGTTATTGGTTTACTTTATTTTATTACAAATTTCATTTCTATTATTATAAAAATAATCGCAAATACCTATCGGAGAGAAATTATGTAATCATATCTGAAAGAATAAATAATTTATATTTTTATACATATATACTTCTTTTTAAATTGTGCGGTAATCCTATGTAATATTAAATGTTTCATTTATTTAATGTCTTACTTCGATGTATGCTTAAATAAATTTACATGTGTATTACTTTATATTAAATGATGTGAGTGACGGAGAACACATTTCTGTCTAATTTTATTATTTTATAGGAACATCGACACTCCAGTGAGGCATGTGCCCCCCTCCCCCCCACCCCGTTGGGAATTCTAACGAACGGGAAACAACTAAGCTCAAATCAAGGCTAAAATAATAAAGCGAACCGATTTTTAGGAACTTTATTTTATTTTTATTTTACATTTTTCGTTGGGAGTTAACTGGTTTCAAAAAAAAAAAAAAAAAAACTGTCTCTTTCCGGTTTATCGAACAAATAAGATTGTGAACACGATGCACTGGAAACTTACACCAAAGCATGCTGATTTCAGTGCTCACACAATACAGTGAAAACAGTGCTCACACAATACAGTTAAAAGTACTTTTAAGTTACTATGAGTGCTAAGTTATTGTTTGCAAAAAGAAGATACATAGTATCTAAACATTTTAAATTTTATCTGCTGTAGAAATTTGAGATTTACATAGATGTATAACCAAATCCAAACTAATTATAGCATTAGAAAACTTCTTTTCCTACTCTGTTTAAAAGAAATTCCTTAGATAGAAAATATAAGTTTTTCAATTAAGTTAAAATGAAGTACAGAGGAACCTGCTAAAGTGACCACCTTCTTGAAATTCAAAACTGGTCACCTTATTGATATGGTCACTTCACGAAGGCAATAAATCGAGGTGGTTGAAAAATAAAATTGTACAAATTGTATTGACCTTTTTTTATATCTGAAACAAAAGGCCTTTGGACTTCCCCATACTTTATCAAACATTCAAAAAAACTTCAAAATCACATTTCCCTGTCTAAATTTTCACTTTAATTTAAATAAAAACACCGCGAAAAGTCTTATAAAAAGTTTGCACACTGAAGAGGATAATGTAATTAAAAAACTTTGTAAAAAACACACATAAGAAGTAAAAGGAAAGAGGAATATTAAAGGAAAAAAGTGAAGTAACAAACACAGTTATGATGTTGGGCCGGCAAAAAAGTAATTACGTTTTTTTACATGAAATTCAAACAAATGAATTTTCAATCATGCAACCATTCTTGAATTCGACAGTAGCTGAGTAACATTTATGCTTGTAGTCAGAAGAGCAGGGAACACATTTTCACTCTTGACAATATTTCATATGTCCAAGAGAACTTTCAAATACTCAATAACAATTTCAAAATTATAAAGATTTACAAAATCGTAAGCAATCGTTTTGCCTTATTATTTTTTTAAAATCATGTATACTATAATGACCAAGAAGCGGACCTAGTTGCATGGTGGGTAAAGCACCGTACTCGGGTTTCGGGTACAACTCCCGGCGGCCGGGGTTCGATCCCGGACGGGGCGTGGTTGTCATGTCCGTCCCTTCATAGGGGGCGACGTTGGCCAACCTACTAGGTGCCCCATAATAAAGTGGCCAACACGTTCGGGCCGTTGTCAGGGACAATGCCTAATCGGCAAAGTACCCGCCCTTAAAAAAAAAAAATAATGACCAAGAAAGGTTTGGAGTCATGTTTCACTTGGAACACTGACTAAATATTCTAATTTCTACCAATAATATTCTCAGTACAAAAAAAAAAAAAAAAAAATTAAGACTAGAAAAAATATTGTATCGATAAATATCGATTGACTGTTTGGAAAAGCGTTTACGCGAGTTTCATTATTCTTCTATTGAGATTAAAGAGTTTATAGCTTTAGTAAGCGTTTGTATTAAACAAACTGCTTTCATTTTAATGGCTCTTTCTATAAACAAACCGAGGGTCTTGCTATAGGTAATTCTCTCTCACCTCTCTTATGTGATATTTATATGCATTATTTTGAAGAGAAGCTCTTCAAGGTCTTTAATTTTCCGTGCTGGGTCAGATATGTTGACGATACTTTCGTTTTAGTGGATTCCAATTGTGATATTTCTAATTTACTTTTGATTGTTAATTCTGTTGATCCGTGTATCCAATTTACTCTAGAAGAGGAGCGCAACAATTCTTAACCTTTTTTGGATGTTCTTGTTTCTAGGAATCCTGACGGTTTCTCTACTTCTGTTTTCCGCAAACCCTTTTCTATATCTTTAACTCCTCATGCCCTATCTAATCATCCTTACCAGCAAAAACTTTCTGCTTTTTACAGTTTTATGTTTCGTGCTATCAAAATTTGCTCTGATTCTTCTCTTAATAGAGATTAGTTACTTAAAATCCTTAGCTGTTTCTCGTGGTTTTAGCCCCTCTATTATTGATGAAACTGTTTCTAAATTTAATAAGCCTATTACTTCTTCTAATACTATTAATTTTCCCAACGAATTAATTGTACTACCTTTCTTTTCGCCTTTATGCTACAAAATTTCTAAACTTCTCAAAAATTTCGGTTTCAAAGTCATTTTTAAACCTGTTAATAAACTTAAATTTTCTTCCCTTAAAGATCCTATTCCTACTGAGAACCGTTGGGGTATTTATTATATTCCTTGTGGATCTTGTGATTTGGGCTATATTGGTTACACCAGAAGAGCTCTCAAATTTAGGCTCAAAGAACATGAGAGATATGTTTCTAAGCACGAACTTTCCATATCTTCTATTGCCTCACATTGTTGGAATTCCAATCATCGTTTTCAGTTCTCTAAGGCTAAGATTTTTTGCACTCCTCAGTCTTTGTCCCATCTTTATTTTTTGGAAGGTTTTTCCATTACCCAGCACTTAGAACGTCTTGTGAACGATGGTTCTTCGGTTCCTTTCGTTCATTCTGCTTGGAAGCTGCTGTTGTAAAGTTCTATTTACTTTCTTCGTCTACTCCCCCCTCCCCCTTTTTCTTTTTCTTTCGTTCCCTTTCCCCCTCTATTCTTTTATTTTGTTTGCTCCCCCCTCTCCTTTTTTTTATGTGCGTGTACGTGCGTTTCTGTGTTTCCTTTACGTATTTTTTTAAATAAATAATTATATATATATATATATATATATATATATATATATATATATATTTGTATATTGTGCTGTCCTGTTCGTGGTTTAAAAAAATAATTATTGTGTTTTTTATGTTTTATTTGTTTTTTGTTATTTTGTTTGTTCTGTTTTCTCTTTTTCGTGTGTGTGTTTGTATTCGTGTGTTCCTCCTTTTTTTTAATTTTTTAATTTTTGTATTTTTTGTGCTTCTTTCCTTTCCTTTTTATCCCTTAATTTTTTCCCTCTCCGTGGTTTTGTTCGACTTTTCTTTGCCCCTTGTGGCAACTTGCTTGCTTGTTTATCTCTTTTCAGTTCCCTGTGTTCCTTGCGACGAAGGGCTTGGACTGATGAAGGTCAAAACAATTTTTGACCGAAACGTGCGTATCTTCTTACCTATAACTTCTTATGTGTGTTTTTTACAAACTTTTGTATTTACTTTATAATATTTATTTGTTTTAAACTACCACAAGCGACATTAATGAAAGGCGAAAAGTTCGGAATGTGCTTAAAGCTTTTTTCAATTTGCAGAAAGTCCTTTAAAAACGCGCAAAAAATAATTCGCAATATGTCAAATTATCGTAGAAAATTGGTAAAAATTTATATTTAGGGTAATTTGAAGGTTTTCTTTCGTTTCATAAAGTCAAAATAGAGTTTTTGCCGTCGAAAAAAGCGAAGTTGAGGGAGAATTAAATATGAAGATGGCCCCTTATGTAAAATTAAATTAATAATAAATTAAAAGTATACGTTATTTGAAAAAAAAAATCGTATATAAAACTTTGTTGGACGACGGACGACGGTCAAGTAAAGAGCAAGTGAGCGTTTTTTTTTTTTTTTTTTTTTTTTTTTGTAGTCAGAAAGTTTACTATCATTCGAGCTCTTGTTCCAAGGTGATTATTAACAGTCAAGTTAAGACGATGTTTGTTTCCCACTCACAATTGGCTTTATGAATCTGAATCCCTATGATGTGCCGTAGCTCTCTCTAAGGCTTGTCCCAGTAATTATGGAAGACCTTGTACATAGTATGTATTGAAAACTTATAATATCGCTGCTCAGTTAGGTATGATATAATTTTTCTCTGACATTTTTCTTTCCGTATAAAGTCTGTAATCTACCATTAGTGAACATCCGTGAAATATTAAACTTCTCCTTTACTAGAATATTTAAAAAAAAACATACATATTGCGGTAAACATCAGAATGCATAAGCATTAACTGAATTTCAACTAAATTATCATTGTCATTACAAATGTTAGCGGCAACTTCATTACAGAAATAGTTATTCTACAAATTTATTTCCTGGCAGAACACTGAAAATCTGATGAAATATAGTCATATTCTTGTAATAAGGGGATGGTAGAGGATAAAATCGTATTAAAGCGTCTAATAATAGGTTTTTATTAAAAAGCAATTTGTCCCTAAGAAACTGTTTTAGAAAACCGGCAAAAGAAATCATTACTTTGCATATATTTAAGACTTCCAAGCACTTCAAAGGTATTTTAGATGTTTTGTGTATAGGGAGAAATTGAAATCTTTAAAACCCATCTCTTTCCAGTAGACATTTCTGCAGACTTTCATCGAAAGGAAATACCCCGTCAGAATTAATTATTTAATCCGTTTAGATAAAATGAACTGTACTTAGTAAATTTATCCTTTGCTCCCGGAAATAAACTTGTATAAATTTAGAATCTCTTACTCTTTTTACGGGGTTCCAATAAAGCACACTTCAGGCATAACTGCCTACATGTACAAAATATCACTAACCACTTTTTATAATTAACAATTCTTAAAAGCAGACCATTCTGTCCCTCGAACTTTAAGTTCAAGGTTCTAAAGTAATTTACTATATGAAACCGCGGAAGCGTAATATTTCTCGTACGTTGGTAGCTATGCATAAGGTGTCTGGAATGAAAATAAACCAATGCTGCAATTGAACATTCACTAATATGATTTAGCTAAACACAAATATTTTACTCCTCCCCCTCCCCTCCCTCTAACTCTCTAACTTGGTCTCATTGAGATATCCTAAAAATCTAGCTGCAATCTCTTTTTCACCCTGAATATGGTAAATTATGAACAACCTGTATCTTTCTAATATTTTTAATGGAAAATGTTGGAAATTATATTACTGCTAAATATGATTTTCCATTTCGGCTATCGGAAACTTCATATATTTGAACCATCACCCTTGCTTTAAAGTAAACATAAGAAAGAATGTGGAGAAAAAACTGCTGTATGATTTTTAATGAAAACAGTATTAGTGGGAATTACACCCGTGGATAATACTGTTACTTAAAAGTCTTTCGTAAATAAAGGGAATGAAAAACAGTCTTCATGTTTCTATCGTAGCTTCCTACACTGTAAAATTAACAGTAATCTAAGAAAATCTTCTGCAAATGAAAATGAATGAGTTCACGTTTAGAAATTTGGGATAGAATTTAATTAAAATCATAAAGAAATTTAATTGAGTAGTACAAAAGAAGATTAAAAGATCGATAGGCTTATACCTGTCTAGACGACTCACAGCTTGTGTGAACGCCGTACTTGCGTTCTTGCTTTCTAAATTCTTTCCAAATGTCCTGTGTGTTAAACACCCCAAACTTCGCTCATAAGGCATTATATTAAAGGGAATTATACTTCATACACTCAGTCCCAAGATAAGATAAAAAGGGGGGGGGCACTGATGCGAACAATAAAAATAACAGGATGCTTGACTACACAGTATAGTAATGACTTCACTACACAGTAATAGTAATGAACGCTGTACTGTTATTGTTTTAGTTACATTAATTTTGAAGCACTATTTTTTTCTGCGGTAATCAGAGTAAGGTAAGAAGTAAAATTCACAGAAAGAGGTAATAAAATACATGTCATTTACTTCTAATGAGAACCTCCTCCGTCAGATCTAATTTGAACATTATATAAAAAAATGTTATACAAGATGCTCATAAGTAAAGTTTCGCTATTCACAGAGGGGTAGAGCAAGAAATACTGCTCAGAAATGTATCAAAATTATGGAAAACCTCAATGGAAAGAAAGTTTTACATGGAAAAAGTTTAGTAGAAGTAAAGGCTGGCATTGCCGGCTGTTCAGCCAATGTTGAAGTGGAACTAGTGTTGCCAGATGAATAATTAAAAGGACTCACGGATTTGTAATAGGACATTCTTTAAAGAAAAGGAATACTGGCACTAATAATTTGTAACTTCTATACGTCTTAACTAAATTTTTTAGCTTATTATTGCATTTGTACCCAATGCAAGTTCCTGTACATTTTTCAGGGCCTGCACAGAAGCAGCACAATATCTACACTTTTTTTTTTTTCTTTAAGCGATCGACCGGTGCGGTAATTCGAATTTAAATACAAAAATGTGTCGATGCACACTGTAGGAATAAATGCAGGTGGTAGTTTTGATTGAGTCGAATAGCTTTATTAATGCAGGTTCTTAAAGGGACTGACTGTGTCCAGACAATCGTAACCAAAGTCCATAATATCCATCACTCGAGCCTCGTCAGGGGGAGACCCCCTGAACCCCTAATTTTTAAGTTTCATTATTGCCACATTAAAACGATATTAATTGACTGTCATTTTATCTCTCATTTTCGTGTATTTCGCCTGGTAACATTATAGATTAAATTTTTATGATTGTAACTTATTTATAGAAAAATACATGTGATGCATATTCTACAACTTTCGAAATATTATAACGATAGATTAAAGCTGTTGTGAACTTATAGTATTTAAATTATGTAAAATTATGTCGAAACTTTTATATCGCATTTTTGGGACACATTTTTCGGACAATTTTCAGTAAAGGGGGTGAGAGATAAAATGACATAGTCATTAATATATATATACTCAATCACTATTTATGAAAAGTAATTTTCTTCTTAGAAAATAGCAATACCTTACTTAGAACACGGTAGAGCGAGGAAACCTTTTTTTAAAGTTCACATTAATGTCCTTAGACTACTTCCACGTATAATTACCACTTTGGAAAGGAAAAGATCACAGGAAAACACGGCATACAAAAATTCAGGAGGTACAAGAGCCCCCACCTCTTTTGCTCTATGCTGTCTGCGCTCACTTTTCGAACACGGGTGTAAGTACAGTGACGTGCGAACGTATTCTGGGAAAGTGCATTTGCTGTTATAAATTTTAAAGAAAACTTTTTGTGGTTATAATATTTTATACATTAAAAATTTATTATTTAAACTTGCGGTGAACATTTGTTGGGTATGGCCTCTGTAAAATTCTGGACAACGTTATTTGAATAAAACTTGTGGGTCTTTAAGAATTACTTAAGCACTATATTAACAAGCTTCTCTCATTCCTTTTAATGCCAGACTATAGGAAATGAAGAATAAACTTCATTACATTCCAATACTGATTCTCCCTGTAACAATAATTCTCCTTTCAACGATACATTATTCCGATTATCAAAACATCGCGACAGTGTAAATTAGCCCATCATGAAATCTGATGTATTAAAATGCCAGCCATTGCGTAAGCAACAGCGCAACTTGAGCTTAGTTTATTAGATCTGTCTGCCTGTTTAATCAGAAAATGATTTTTTTATTAAAAAAATTCCTTTTTCAGAATTCTGGTGAGCCTAGCACATGTAAACTAGTACATAGTTTTGATTAATCTATATTTATTATTTAACAGTAAACAAATTATGGTAATCTTTATTTGTATTTTGTCTTGAGATAGTTTGTCTTCAGAGCAGGGATCCATAACTTAACGTAATGCGCGTTTATAACCAATTCGTTATTCGTTACAAATCATAACGTTATTCACAAGCTGAATAACGTTATTCATACCGTAACTTTCAAATCGTTCTTCACGAAATAACGTTATAATCTATAACGTTAATGATTTGAGAAATCAGTATTCGGTTACTTGACCCAAGAGTGCTCGGGGAATAACGTTATATTTAATAACGATATTCAACGTACACTTAATATAACGTTATTCTTTTCTGTGCTATACATAATAACTCTAAGAACAGTAACAGAATGCTTTCGGTTAATCATGTTAACCGTTTAGTTTATAACGTTAAACTTACATAACTATTTGATAACGATACAGTATCAACTAGTTAGAATATAACCTTTCGTTCAATAACAATTTAAATACGGTGTGAGACAATAACGTTAAAGGAACAGAACGACATCTTCATACCGTTACAACGCAATAACGAAATGCCATTCATATTGACACAATCCGTTACAAAAATATAACAAATTGGTCCAATATATTTAAATACGTTATAAGATCTAACCGTTCGAGTAACCTAAAAATTTTGATCCGAATCATCGGCTTTTCGGACTGAGAGGAGGGTGAATGAAAGGTAAAAGTATTGAGTGGGTTCACCAACCGGACTCGTGTTCCGTACATAAAACACAGGATACATGCAAGGACTGATTTCCAGCATGGCATTCGGGACGATTGCCTGGGCCCCCAACAATAAGGGGCGCTGCCAAATAACCCTTTAACTTACACATTTTGAATTTAATTTAAAATGAACAGGGTAGATACTGACAGTGGCGGATTCAGAAAAAATTCTGGAAGTGGCACAAAACATTTGGCTCATATTTCTGGTAAATAAATTCACTTGAATTTAAAAACGAATTCAATATTCTACACTGTAATTTTCAGGTGGTACGTGTTCCTGTGTCCCTCCCCCCACTCTGGATCGCTGACAATGTATATTGAAGAGGATTTTTTTTCATTTTTTTTTAAAGCTGCTACTTCAGCTAGATTATTTTATTGAAGTATTGGGGGTCAAAGATAATTTTTTGTACTGTGATTGTATTACCTTTTATTTTTTAATAAAAAGATAACCTTTTAAGGACACAGTCAGTTTCAGCATGTCACTTTTTTACAATATTAAAAAAAAATTTTGTTTAAAGTGTGAATGTCCAGCGTTTTGTCCTATTCTGCGGCTGTCAATGTAACAGTGTTGAGTTTTGGCCGCTTTTCTCCAGTTACAGCGTGAATACGCGGTAGAACCCTTTAAAATGTCCTTCGACTAAGGCACCTCCTCTCTTTGGCAGATAGCCCTTGCGTAGCTTCGCCACAATACAATACAGCAGAATTCGATGCAGGGTCGTTTGCCCGTTTCAAGTCTGGTGACATTAGCTTGGAAGATAAGCCAGGACGAGGTCGACCGTCGGATTTTGACGACCAGGCACTTTTGGCAGACTGGAAGGGAGCGAAAGCTGGGATTGTTCCGGCCGATGGGGAAAGGGAAAAAACGCCTGCTACTTATGCACCGACCTAATAATTTTAAAAGTTAAAATAATTAGTTGTTGTTCTTTCTTTACTTTAAAGAAATGTAAAAAAGTGACATACCGATGTTGACACCGCCCCTGGAAAGGTTAAATTGTAGGTCTATTTAAAAAAATTTTTTTTAAAGAAAGTGTGAGTTAAGGGCTTAGCTAGGGGTACGTATCCTCCTAACACCGAAATTTTTAGATTAGTCAGTGTTAGCATTAATGAGTATGTGAGTATTTTGTAGGGATGGACGCGAGACGACTCTTTTGCGAGACGAGACAGAGATTTACAGCTTTTTTGCGAGACGAGACACACATTTTTAACATTACGATATAGGGATTTTTGCGAGACGAGACAAGCTTTTAGGCTATTTTGCGAGACGCGAGACGCTTCTTTTTCGTCTCGCGTCCATCCCTAGTATTTTGCTGAGGCAAATCTAAAAGACGGGTATCTGCTTAGCGGGGGGCGTTGCCTTGGGCGAATTCTTTTTCAGAAATTCGAAGCATATTCGCGTAACATCTGGCAAAAATCGCCCAAAACTTCAGACCGTTAGATAGACGCAATTGGCTGGAAGCCTGGACTTTAATACTTTAGCAGTCCACCATACTCAATGTTTTATTCACTTGGCCACGATGCGACCTCATAAGCATTTAGATTTTTATGCCTTGCGAAAATTACGTTTATTTATACACAACTCAAATGCATAGCTCCTTCCAAAGAAACTAATCTCTGCACTGTCGCAAGATAGTGGAAAGAAATCCGGAATCACTGATCTAGTGCTATCAGGAATGTTAATATATTTGAAAAGACATACAGTTTTACGTGTTATGTAACATCATTTGTAACATCATTGATCTCATAAACTCCAATTATGTACCAATCATACATTACTTTTATGTTTTTTCTTGTTTTTGTTTTTTTGCATACCATTTCTTTTTTGAAGAAATGGGGGGGAAATGATGTTGAGTGCGGAGATAGTACTTTCTTAATGTGCATGCAAATTATGTCTTCCCTCCCTCTCCCCTTGAAGGAAGTCTGCGTACGCTACAGTGGCGCGTGGATGTACCCATACATTACGTCAGCCATACTGCTCAAAAGGGTTATAATTAAAGGTCCAATAAAAAATAAAATGGTGCAAAACTATGAAACTGCTTCGATAAAGAAAAATATATTGGTATTACGCAAATGTGATGACTGATTTTCGGAATACTATTTTGTCATTACTCTAATTTGTCAATGATCCTCATTTTTAAGTCTATCGCATTTTTACTTTCCGAACATATATGGAAAGTATTGTAATCATGAAAATATTCGACTTTTAAGATTTTCATGTATTTACACGTTTTCGGGCATTAATTCATTTATGTTGTTTTTGCGGTGATGGATTTGTGTACGTAAGCAAACACGATAGCTCTTAAATAGTGCATTTGATTGAGCTGAAATTTTGTATATATATTATAGACCACCCATATTGATTTTCGCGTGTACAGGATGTGTAGTTTTTTACAAGGCTGCAAAAAGAATTTAATACATTGGGCGGGAGTTCCTGAAACTGCGCTAGCGTCTATTGCGTATTTCAGTATTTTGTGTTATGGCAAGCCTACACGAAGGGCATCTACCCACGGGATAGGGAGACTTGGGCGGAGGACCTTTTTAAGGGGTTCTAACACGTATTTACTTTGTATCTGCATGCACATAAAACCGCCTGAATCTCTACATCCTTTGATCGACAGCCACGCAGTATGCCCCAACCCGGGACCAGTACACTTTGGCTGTCTACCATACTCATTGTTTTAACGTTAGTTCTAAACGGTGTATTTGATTAAGCGAAAATTGAGTATGTATATTGTAGATCTCAGGCACATGACCGGCAAATATTTAGGTGTGTGCACAGCTTATAGTTTGTTAACAGGGTTGCAAAACAGGATTCTTATACATTATTATGGTCTGTAGACACAAATAATTTAAGGCGTACTAGTGTCTAAATGGTGCATTCGTATAAGTTCAAATTCAGTATGTATATTGTAGGTCTCCGTTTTACAACCTGTTTAGATTCTCGTAAGTGTAGGATTCACAGTTTTTTCATGTCCACAAAAAAGTATTCTTATACATTGCGGTCTGTACATTAATCTTTGAAGTGCACTAGCGTTTGAACACTGTATTCGATTGAATTGAGTCGGTAAAGATCGAGTGTTCCGAAAGAAAACTGGAGTCAGTCCATTCGCTTTTTATTTGCGAGAATTTATTTTGTAGGGGGAGGGAGAGGCAGCAGTAGCACAGTCTGTTCAACTGCATCATGGGCGGAATAGCATTTTGTAAGCAATACTTCTAAGTTTAGTGATGAGTTAAATTCTCAGCGTGCTGTGAAAACATATAGGATGATATGTGATGCATATGTGATGATAGCGGATTTTCATGCGTTCGTTTTATGAATTCTAATCCTGCTAATCAGATACACCGCATTCTTTTTAATACGTAGCTTTTTTTTTTACTTTTCTTTCTTTCTTTACTTTCAAGTACAAAGTGAAAGGAAGTACAGTAGAACTCCAACTATCCGAATTCCGACTATCCGAGTCATTTTCAGAATTTCAGAAAGAAAATTAAGATGGAAACGTACTGCGATGCGCAAAATATGCGATTCTGCCTAGGTGCGCTACTGTCCCTTTTCTATGCGAAGGTAGTGTAGGCGCAGCGCGAACAATGACTTTCATTAACAGTACTGTACGTACATACTGTACTAATACACAGCACTTGTAACTCAGCTTAACATGTAAACGTGTTCCCTTTTCATTTAATTAATAAAAAGCTCTTTTTCTTTAAAAAATTGTTTTTTTATCCCATTTCCAACATGCATACGCACAATAATTAATTAAAATACATACTACATCCATTTTTTGAAAAAATCCAATTATCCAAATTTTTGAATATCCGAATAGGGTCCGGTCACAATTGATTCGGATAGTTGGGAGTTCTACTGCAATGTGATCGCGAAAAATTTCGGTATACAGATTTTGACGAAAAAACCGATTTTTACTACGTCCAAATTTACTTAATTACTAAAATTACTACGTCTAAGAGTTTTTTCGAGGCATCTCATTGTACGCGCGTATGTATGTTCATATAAATGCATGTACAATCTCTTTTGTCCGATCACGAGTCCATTTCGACGAGTTTTTCCCGTCTATACATACGTTTGTACATATGCAACTCACATATCTCAAAACTATTGGTTGTAGAATGTTAAAATTTTATATTTAGGATTGCTGTAACATCTAGTTGTGCACCTCCCGTTTTGGCTACAGTCGACTGGATAGTTTATTTACAGGGCCAAAGTAAAGTTTTCCCACGCTAAACTTCTCGCTAATCTTCAAATTTTATTAAAACATCATACAAAATACTATAAATATCTTGAGATAAGATTGGATTTATAAAACACACATATATTTTTAGATGCCAGCCATTTACAAGGCAACCAACAACCATCAGGTCCTTTTATATAAATAATAATTCAATCTTTAGAATCCCCGCACGGCCTTATTTCAAATTCCAGGACATGTTCTTTCAACATCTCGCTCATCTCTTAAAACATCGGGTACGTTTATAAACTTATCCAATCTTTACTGCCACCCAAAAGATTTTTCATACATTACGGTCTATGGGCAGAAATTCATTATAGCGTATTTCAAAAGTATTAGGCTATTTCAAACGAATAAAAGTGATATATGTTGTTAAGGATCACAAAATGAATCTCTCCACCGAAGTAGTGTCTCTATTTACAGTTCTTCTACAGGAACACTCAAAAAATTCCAACACATTAAGGTCAAATGGCAGGTTTAGAGACATTCAGCCTTTTCAAGCACAATACTATCCTAGCATGCAGTTAGATTATGGTGCAACGTTGGTCACGTGCCTCCCTCAAAAATAACGCCAAAAGTCGCCAAGATTGGCGAATTTTGGTGTACATTTGTATGTATTTAATCCTCAATCTCAAAAATTATTGGTCGTAGATTGCTGAAATTTCATATCATCAACAAATTATAGAGATGTTATTTTCTTGGATCTCATCCAAGATTGTTGTTACATCTAGTTGTTCATTTCGATTTTCGGTTCCAATCTACTTGAGAGTTTATTTACAGGACCACCGTAAAGAATTTAAATACATTAATGTCTATGGAAATCGTCAATATATTACGTACTGTAGTCAGTCATTGTTCAATTCAGTTGTCAGTCATTTGATCAATGCCCAAAATCCTACTATTTTTCATCGACCTTGGTGAGTTTTGCCGAAATATCGCCAAATCCGGGGCCAAAATTAATTTTGTATTTCGCATAACTCTAAAACTTTTAACCGTAGAATGTTGAAATTTTGTATTTAGAACTATTGTAACATCTAACTGGGCATCTCTTTTTTGATTGCAATCGACTGGGTAATTTACTTACAGGGTCAGCCAAATGGGTTTAAATACATTAAAGTGTATGGATATATTGAGTTAATTGAAAGTCTGTGATGAATCACTATTTCTGCTGTTGCCCAAAATCTCGCGAACTATCTCAAGTTTGTTGGCTTTTGGAAAAATATATCCCAATTAAGTGCCAAAAGCAAATCTTTCAAACACAGCCCAGCTTGGCGATATCTCAAATGTTTGGCTAGAATTCGCTATACCATAGTATTATTGCAGTATTTTATCTTTTTCAAACAAAATACGTTTAGATGAAGTGCGCCGAAAATATTTTTGATTTTATAGACGTTCAAGGAAATCATGTGGTGTCCACATCAGATTTTTTTCGGTGAACTCTGGGAATAGTACAGATTTTGGAGTTCGTCCATACTCACTGAAGGACGATTGAATTCAAGGGTGCCGGCAGGATCATTTCCAGGAGGGTGCACCCAAGATATACACATATACAGGGTGTTCCTGAATTCATAGGCCAAACTTTAAGAATAAATAAAATGCATATAAAGAAGCATTTTTTGTATAGCAGATTAGCAGTGTGAGGTTAGAAATAAAAAGTGTAGGTGGAAATATAGCAAATGCAAAAGGAATGAAAAAGCTCTATTGTAAATGCTCAAATTTGCTGGTAGTGTCTAGCAAGTGATTGGCGTACCCTTTCGAAGATGCCAGGTGTTCCACGAACGGTTGCAGCGGTTACTAAAGTTTTGTAATAAGGCCCTCATCTGAGTCAACTGGAGTCTTGTAAACGAGCGCCTTGAGATGTCCCCAAAAGCAAAACTCGATACTTGATTAATCTAATGAACCTGCTGGCCAAGAGTATAGTTCCGTTTGTCCAATCCATCGGAGGTCAAAAATGACAATGAGGTAATTACGCACATTATTTGCGAAATAGGCTGGATCCCTATCGTGCTGAAACTATCTAAATTTTTCATTTCGAACCAAACGTTGCAGCGCAGAAAAATGCTTCTTTGTATGTATTTTAACTACCTTCAGGGACACCCTGTATACATGCATATAAAAAATTAGACTATTTGGCGTTTGAAGGAAAAAGAGTCTTGACTGGAAAATGTAGCATTAAAATGTGAAATGAACATCGTCATAAATATTTTGTCTCAGCTGAAAAGTACAAAATCTTAAACTACTAATTTGGCCTAATTAGTAATACCTCAATTTAAGTATACTAGTAATTAATTATTTAAATTATATGCAATTTTGATAACATTGTTTAATATTTAAATAGACTACTTTTCCCAGAAAAACTGTATTTTGTCTAGCATTGATGTATACAGCAATTTTTGGCTTAGGGGTGGGTCCCCGCCATGTCCAGTACTGAAAATGGTAGATGGCTAAAATGTGAAGGTCAATAGTCGTGATCTGCCGCGCGGGTGTCAATCTAACGGTTTTCAGTCTTGGCCAGTTTTCTCTACATGTTACGTGAAAACGCGTTAGAACCCTTCAAAAAGTGCTCTGCCCAAGGTAATCTGCTCCTTCCATGACAGATAGCCCATGTGTAGGTTTTCCTTAAGTGCAGTTGGCAAGGACATCCCCGTATTAAAACTGAGCTCAAGTTTCGAAAATGACGCAGTGATGCCTTCACTTAATATTTGAAAAACCACCATGTCAAAAAACTCAAAATACAAATTTTCATCTAACAGTTTTTGAGTTTAAATCTCTGAAAAATTACCTGTTAAAAAGAAATGTTAAACTTTAAGCGTTAAGTCCTAAAATAATTGTATTTAATAATATTCACAATAGAGTCTGGATAGTTCGAGTCTCGATTGTTCTAGTTTTCCATACATCTCAGTTAGGGAAAAAATCAGTTTAGCTCCAAAATAATGACCAACACATATGAAACAGGCAATTTTTTTTTATTGCAGGACGAAAATTGAAATACTTGGTGCACCCGGAAGCCCTATCAGAAATCCCTCTTCCAAAGAAAGTGGGTGTATTTTTTCTGTAGATGTTCTCATAGACATTTCTGTGCAGTATTGACACGCTGCTTTGGCAATGGTGCGATACTGCTGTTCGGAAACTAGTCAACGTGTCAATACAAAACAGTTGATTATTGTATTCTGATATAATTAACCTGATCTAATCAGTAATATGATTACATGTAACTACATTTTTCATTTAAATATGTACTCAAATCACAAAAATTGATTTATTTCCATTTATCTCTTTATTAATTTGATGATTTCGATAATTCAAGACAAGCCCAGTCCCGTCTACCTCGAATATTATCGAGACTATTTCAAAATAGTTTTTCCTAATTGCGGGCACATGCCGTGACGCATTCAACACTACTACGACCGTAAGCGTTGGTCAATACATTGTAAGGGCTCATGTGCGTGCGCCAACATTATCCAAAATAAAAATGTGGATGACTTCTCAAAAGTTTCAAATTCATGTACAATGGTAGAAAATATTAAGCCATAAACACAGGTCTAAACAGCTAATTTAATGCGACAGTTACACGTAGAATTCAAAATATCACACACACATTCAGGCTATTTTTTTTTTCTGTCTTAAGTGTAAAACAAATTACTTATATTTTCAGGTTACCGTATTTTCCGGTAATAACGCCGCACCGTGTATAACGCCGCAAATAGATAATTATTTCTATTTATAGAACTAGTTTAACGCCGCACTTTTTAAAAAGTATTATAGAATCAAGCTTATCAAGTTTATATGTGTTATTTTAGGTAATACTATAAAGTTGTACACATAAAATTAAACAAGTTCAGATGGCAAAAGGTCATCAACATCTGAACCGTTTTCATCATCGGAAGATACACTAGAAATTGCAGGAATCCCATTAGCGCTATTTTGTGAAAAATTTCGGCTTTTTGAAAGGCTTTATCTACCATACCATTCAGAATTTTATTCCAGGAGTCCAAAATCCACTCGCAAACTTCGGTATAAATTGCTTTTCGGATCCGGCCTCCTTTCGTAAACGTGTGATTTTCTGCCGACATCCATGATTCCCAGTGCTGACGCATGCGAGCTTTAAATGCCCGATTTATACACAAATCCAGAGGCTGCAATATTTTAGTCAACCCACGAGGTACTATTGCCAGTCTTGTTTTCTCTGATCCTAGAAAGTTTTTCGTCTCGTTTGAAAGGTGCGTTTTCATCAGTAGTCCATGATCAGTAGACAGGAGTCCATGATCAATAGACAATTTTTTTGAAAAATGAAATTCGGTCTTTTTCTCCAACATTTTTCTGCCCATTCCTGCATAACGTCCTGGTTCATCCAGCCTTTTTGATTCGCGAGCACTACTATTCCCTTAGGGAAATTTTCTTTAGGAATTGTTTTCCTCTTAAAAATAACAATCGGAGGCAATTTATAACCTGAGGATAAACATGAAAGCACCACGGTAAAACTGTTTTTCTCATTCCCTGTTGTAACGATAGGGACAGACTTCACACCAACAAAATCTGCTGAGCGAGATGCAGGCATGTCGAACAATATGGGGACCTCATCCATATTCCCTATCTCCGATGGCTTTAGTGCATAGTTTTTAATCTTTTCTTTCACAAACTTTAAAAACGAAGTTTTCTTCTCTTCCCAGTCTTCGGGCAATTTCTGGCCAACAGTTGTCCGGGCTCTCATGGTCAGATTATTTCTTTTAAAAAATCGGTTGCACCATGATGGTCCACCTCTAAAATCGGCTAGACCATTCTCTGCCGCCATCTGTTTTGCTTTTATTCTTATTGAAACAGTTGATAAAGATCGACCATTTTCCCTTTGATTCTCAATCCAGTCACAAAGCTCTTTTTCCAAATCTGGCCACTGTGCTTTCGGTCAGCGACGTTGAGCTCGTTTCCCTCTCCGCATTTTCAACAGTATTTCTTCCTGCTTTCGACACTCTCTTATACGTTTTTCATCCACATTCAGTTCTCGTGCTACTTGTGTATTGCCGTTCAATTTTGCTAATGAGATAGCGTTTAATTTAAACTTTGCTGTATAACTTCGCCGCTTAGAATTGTTCGAAAACATAATGGAAAATAATCAGTATCGGAGCAAGAACACTAATAAAATGAATAAAATCGAACGAAGAACGTAAAGTAAAATTAAGTTGAGTTGTTGCCAAACGCGAATATTCATATTTTGTAATGCTGAAAAAGATTTCGAACATGGAGTATAATTAGACGCCTATAGGTAAGGTTTAGCGCTGGCGAATATTGGAGAGGGAAAATGGGAGGAGTTATTCCTGATATGGCATACAGAGTTACTTGATGCGATTGGTTGTGATGCCCGATTAAAGTACTGTTTTTTGTTCCTGAAAAATGTTACTATACGTAAACACCGTGACGGGTTTCGCCATGCGAGACTTATAGGAACGGATCATGGATTATTTTGTTCCTTAACCAGATTTAAGGGGTTTTTTTTTTTTTTTGAGGGGGGTTAAATGATCAGCTGTAATATTGGAACTACTTACAGGCCGCACCCAGTTATTGGCCGCATTTTTGTTTCCGAAAAAGAAAAATATTGTTTAACGCCGCGGCGTTATTACCGGAAAATACGGTAATTATACTTTTTTCAAACTCCAGGGTGGTGCAAGTGCGCCCCCTTTCACCCCCCTCCCGGCCCCCATGGTTGAACTAAACAGAAATCACAAAATCATAAAGAGACCATGGTCAGTTCTATTTACCGTTAATGAGGTATAAGAGGTTTCTGAGATAGTGAATAAATGTACTTTTATGATAGTACGTAATAGAGAAAAAACGTAAGTAATGTTTAAAAAAATATCAGTACAAAAAATGTAAGTACTGTAATCTCCACTCCTCCTCTTCTTAATTATTGAATGTTCCAACATACCGAGACAGAAATAATGTGAAATCGTAAAGCTGCCGCATTCAAATCCTGCGCCTAGTTTTATAGAAACTATGTCAATTTGTACTATTTGATTTATTGTCTTCCGAAGAAATTTTGTACAACAAGCAGTTCGTGCATCATGACCACGATGAGTTTTTAGTCATGAGCATGAGTAAAGCATGATCACATTGTCCCCTTTTAAATATATAAATTCATTTGACAGAAGACCGACGATCTAAGAAAACATGAAGCCCGGGTTGAGGATATCGGGATATATCATTCCCCGGGTAATTTTAGCATGAGCTTTAATATTTTTCCATCAAGCCGAATTTAAGTTTATATATGTACGGCCATAGTCGTCGACTCCATGGGGCTTGTGGGGGCTTCAGCCCCCTCAAAAACTTCGTTCCAATCTTAATACTGTCAAATATTTATTTTTCTATATTGGTTGAAACTCTTAAGAGTGTGGTGCTACTATTTTTCGATAAGACAAAAGCCTGTGGATACGGAGCTTTTTCACAAAGAACACATCAAAGGCTTTTGTGAGAAGTAATCGTCTCAAATGAATTAGTCAGAAATAGCAAGAGATATTTCTTGACTTTGCAGATGATTAGCAGATAAAATAGCCATAAAAAGATGACCTTGAGTCTGAGAGGGCGACTTTCTTGCAGAGGGTTGTTTTGTTCCTGGAGGGGTCAAGAAAAACGCAAATTTGAGTTTGTCCACAACTTTCGGTTGAGAAGAAAGAGCAACAGCATTGTAGCTGAGGTGTCATGATTGCTTCTGGCAGGGTTTGAATTTTGCGCCCCCTCAACACAATGTTTGGAAAGTGTTCCTCACAAGGATTACGCCCCTAGCAGTGGTATACAGTAAGCCTCCGAAACCCCCGAACATACACTTGAAAATTACCCCGTAGTGCGGGGGCAGGAGGGCGAAGAGACCCCCCACACAAGGAATTATTTTTTAAATGAAATTAAATATTTTGTAATTTTAATTTTACTTTCGTTTTTTTAAAGAAACCGCAGAATATTAGAATTTATCTTAATACTTTACAGAGGATAGACAGAAGAACAGACATATATTCAGAGTGTGTCACAATTCCCTCCCGAGTTTGGAAAGCTTATTAAAAAATATATTACCAATACAGCAACAAAGTTGACTTTATTGAATAAAGAATGTTACAAGCTTTTTTTCATAAATGTTCAATATGTGAACCTTTCGTGATGTGGCAGCTATCAAGTCTAAAGTCAAATTCTTCGCTCCCATACTCGCTTTAAGTTGTCACGATCAATGGTAGCGAATGCGGTTGTGATCCTTTGGCGTAAATGAGGCACAGGGGGCACCAACACATGATCTTTTATATAACTCCATAAAAAAATCGCATACTTATGGTCTAGAGAGCGTGGTGGCCACGGATGAAGGCGATTGTCGTCGATTGAGCCTCGACCAATTCAACGACGAGGAAGCTGGTTATTTGTGAAAAACAAAACTTGTAATGTTTCTTTTCCCCGTAAAGTCAACTTTGATGCTGTATTGGTAATATATTTTATAAGCCTTCCAAAGCCGGAGGGGGGGGGGATTGTGACACACTCTATATGTATATATTTAGAGATACAGGAAGCTCGTGATTTGTGAAACAAAACCTGTAGTGTTCTTTTCTTCAGTAAAGATAACTTGCCGTATCGGTAATATGTTATTTTTTATAAGCCTTACAAACCCGGGAGAGAATGACACACCCTGTATTTATAAATCCCTGATTAGATACATCGTTGGAAAAAGCTACTAAAAATGTGTAGGGGGTTGCATTTTCCTCACGTTTTCTCCCTTTTTCTCACACAACTTCCTTAGCCTGAAACACTTGTAATAACCAATTCTTCGATAAATCATTCGTAATATTTAAGCGAACTCTTTTTCGTGATGAAAGTATTATTATCCATAGTAAAAAGTTTTCAACAATTAACCAAATACTGGTCTTGTATAAAAAAGACTCTTTTTAAACTTAAAAAAATTAACCATAATACATTTTTGATAAATATAAGCTGAAAGCGCAAATTTAAAGTTTATTTCGAATCTCGATTTTCGAATCTTTCTGTCTAAACAGAGTTGAATTGATAGAAATGTGGCGGGACCGTTAGAAAATTGTATTAGTTTTTAGGGCTAAGCAAGATGCGTGGATAAAGAAACATCTTGAAGATTATCTGCGGATACTCGGATTCGTTACTTTATAGTTTCGCAATCGTGAAATTTTCTAATGCGAAATAAAAGATAATTGATCCCTTTTTTTAAATATATTGATCCAAAACTATACCAAAGAAAGTGAAAGTTATTTTAAAATCTCATACGCGTTTAACATAGAACCTCTTCCTTTTTTTGAAATTAAGTTAAAAAAATTGATGTGCCCCACCAGTGGCCGAGCACATAGCGCTCTCAACTAGTAAACGGAAGGTGCCTGGTTTAAATTCAGGTCGCATCCGCCTACCTAGCCTTCCGGAGATTCCCGGATTTTCTCCGAAACTTTGAGTAAATACAGTTTAGGACCCGAAAATCTATGCAGGTCATGCGACCGTGACCTATAACATACAATCTCAATTTGAGCTCAATCGACTGCGCCGTTTAGACACTAGTGTTAAGACAATGAGTATGGTCGATAGCCAAAGTGTGAAGGTACCGCGTTCGGACATACTGCGCGGCTGACGATCTAACGGTCTACAGTTTCGGACGAATTTCTGCAGATGCAATAGCGCACTTTCAAGCATTTCTATCCATAGACCATTATGTAAACGAATTCTTTTTTACAGCTCTTGTCAACTTTCCCTTTTTGCGCCCCGAGTTTTAAGTCAGAAGACATCTGGGTTGACAAATTTTTGTGATGTCGTGTGAGTTACATAATCCCCGTGAATCAAAGTCAAGTCACTGTCAGTCAAAATGTTCCTGTAGAACTGGCGAAAATCGTATTTTTTATCTGAATGTTCCTTTTAATTACTATTTTGCCTTACTTGCCTGGCCGCAGCAACAAACTGCTAAAATGTAAGATGTAGTTATTTGTTCAAAGTAAATACAGGACTTTTACAAGCTTGAAGTTTTCCTAGTTGGCTGTATTATTATTTTTTTTAAAGTTAAAATCTGAAACACTTAAGAACACAGTGCGTATTTAAAATCTGAAACACAGATTTTAAATACGCACTTGTGTGCTATATATTAAAAGCATATCATAGTCCATGCTTCTTCCCTAGTTTTCTTCCCTATTTCATTAAGTTGAAAAGTGTATCATTATTCATTGTGCTGTATTTTTTTCCCTTGCTCCATAAAACACATCTTTGGATTTTAAATCTATCATTAAATCACCTACTAAAACTGTTTTACAATACATACTGTTTTACAGGCATATTCCAACTATACGTCAGCATTTTAAATACTGTTTGGAATGTGCATCATAATCCATGAGTGTGCCGTGTTTGTCTTTCTTGTTCACAAACCCTTCTTCAAAATTGAAATCTATATTAAAATTGCCTACCAAAACTGTTTAAGAATCTTTCTCAGGCATATTCTAACTATACTTCACCTTTATAAATACCAATTGGAAAGTGTATCGTAATCTATGAGTGTACCATATTTGTCTTCCTGTTCCATAAAACACATCCTCGGAATTGAGATCTATATTAAAATCGCCTTCTAAAACTGTTTTACAATTTTCGCCAGGCATATTCTAACTATACTTTTCCTTTGTAATAATCTGTCGCGTTTGCCAGTTTCTGGCCAAATTTGGAAGATATCACAGAGCTTGGGGGTTTGAAGACGTATTTTTGACACCAAACTTGACAATCAATTATCAAAAATTGCAAACTTTTTGCGACTTTCAACATTTTTTTCTCCCCTTCCCCTTCGCTTTATCTGGCAATCACATCTGAAAAGTGCCTCGCCGTGACAAGGCATGTAGACAAAGACAAATTATGTCGACGCTGAAAAACATGCTTGATTTTAATAGTACTGTAGTTCTAACAACGTGTGAGTGTGAGGATTCGAAGCATGAAGAAACTAGTCCTTGTACTAAACTGTGAATGTCTGTCTTACACACCTTACACATTACTGTTAACATTTAAATGGAAAATAGCATCGTGTAATACTTATATGTACTGAATGAGCATAAATAAAATTATTTTGACTCTGAATTTTCTCACTTTTGTTCATTGAAGCTTTACTCGCGGAGAACTGTCACTAGCAAATTATTGCCCTGTTGTGGTTAACGTGAATCATAGTACACATGATTAAGCACGCATGAGGTACTCAAACGTGAGACATTCATATTTCTAATTAACAAGCTGTATCATTTTCGAGCACTTCATATTACCAATCCCCCCCCCCTTCCGAAAAAAAAGTAACGAGAATGATCGGCTCATGTCGGCAATTATAAAAGAACGATATCACTTTTGGTATTAAACACGTAAACCAGTATGTCTCTTAAAATGTATTAATGCTGTCGAAATTCTCTTCACATTCCCAACCTTTTCACTACCTTGACCAGAAATGTAGAGGGTAATTTATTTGGGGTAAAAATATGCATTAGTGTAGGGAATAAATAAATGTAATTTCTTCAAGACATAAAAATCTAAAAGCTCATGGTAACTGATCTAAAAATTTCGGCGTCGAGGGGGATATATATCCCTTGCTACGCCTCTAATTTCGAATTCCTTAATTTCATTTTATAAATAGACCAACAAATTTATTTTTTCATTTACAAAAGAAAAAGAAAACAAGAAACAGTTAAAACACAAAAAAATAATCTTTACCCTTCAAAACGTCCCTGAAACCTCGGCTCATTTAAAACTTTCATTGACACCCTTTGGAATCTCGGCTTAGACGTTTAAATAACCCAGATAATAAAAAACGATTTCTCTTCAATATCCAAAACTCTAGAGTCAGACTGACAACCGCGGGATAAGCCAAAACGCTGAGACTTTCCACTTCATCCAAAACAGTTTTTACAATCGTAAAAAGGTGGCATGTCCCAGCTGACTGTGCCCCAGAGATGTTTAAATTTTTTATTTAAAAAGTAAGCAGAAATAGAAGAAGAAATCTGTTAAAAGTGCGAAAAGTTATTTTCGATCCCCAATACGTCCCTGGAATAATATAGACCCATTGAAAACTTAATTGACTCCTTTTGGAGTCAATTAATGGGGGTGGGGGTGGGGTAGGGGGAGTCTACCCTCTAATACTCGCAAAATTCTGTTAAACTTGGCAAAATAAAGGCCGATTTCCAGTTGCGTCTTTTTCCGGACGCAGCGGGTTTTTTTTTTTAATGGTCAAGGCATTGTACAAGGGGGATACAGTGCAGGGTCGAAGAATTTATTGACTTTTAATGACCACCGCCAAAGGATAACGCGTGAAACCACAAAAGCACGCCCACCGCTCAGTGGGGGCACATTTCTCCGCAGTGCGTCTTCAAGATTCTGAAAAATACATTGGGTTCCCATTATAGCGTACTGAAACGCACTTAACTGGACGCCGGCCGTTAGACTCCTAATTTGCAAACTTAGTAAAAAATAAATAAATAAATAAAATAACGAAAACCATAATTCATTTCTGATACGCTTGACAAAATTACACAAATCCAGTTGGCAAAATTAAAAGTTGGTAATATAATTGATAAAAAAATAAATAAGTTGGTAAAAACCGATATTTGACTTGGCAGTTTATCGACATATCTCCCCTCCTTAAATAAAGTCTTAGCAATGGCTTTGTATGTACCCCTTTATATACCCTTATATTATTCAATATACCCCTATCATACCGTCTGACTCGCGACTCCTGGGCATGGGCGTCCGTCGGCACAAAATTTTCCGATGCAGGGATGGGGGGAGGACAAAGATTGTTTCAACATATGGTTATCGTGTTGAAAAAAACTAAAAAGCAGAGAAAGAACGGTTAATAATAATCTAGGGGGGAGGCAAATGATCCCCTTGGCCCATGCTTCCGAAGCCCTTCCTGGACAGCCCCTATGTCCGTGTGTGTGCTACATACAAAACATAAGTCCGGGTGGCTCTCACGCACCCTCCTCTCAGTCCGAAAAGCCGTTGATTCGGATCAGAAATATTTTAAGTTATTTGAACCGTTAGATCTTATACCGTATTTAAATATATTGACACCAATTTGTTATAATTTGTAACGAAATGTTCCAATATTATTGCATATAGTTATGCAGCTATAACGGTATGAAAATATCGTTCTGTTCCTTTAACGTTATGGTTTGATACCGTATTTAAAATGTTATTCAGCGAAATGCTATATTCTATAACTAATTGATACTGTATCGTTATTAAATAGTTAGGTGAGTTTAACGTTATAAACTAAGGGTTAGCATGAGTAACCGAATGCATTCAGTTACTTTTTGTTCAGTTTCTGAGTATAACACAAAACGGAATAACGTTATAATAAGTATACCATTGAATAACGTTATTGCAATAACGTATTCATTTGCGTTCTGTAGATTTGTTACGGTACGATAACAAAATACAAAATGTAACGTAACTAATACATAACGAAAATCAAGCAGTTATTTGTACATATAAAAATTGTATAACGAATTATTTTGTTACAAGGCCGAATAACGTTACAATTTTGTTACGTTAAGTTACGGATCCCTGCTTCAGAGTTCTGAGTCCACGTGAGAGCCATTTTTTTTTCTATTAGTGACTATTATTGTGTTTTTACGCGTTGATTAGGAAATGTAGCATACAATCACTTATATCTGATTATTTTTACATTCCTGTTTTGTGTTTAAGGCAAGCCTCCACTGTGTGTATCTGCCATGGGAAGAAAGTCGGGGGAGGACTTTTTGTCGGGTTCTACGCCTATTCACATTACATCTGAAGAAAACGTCCGAATTCCAGACCGTTATATCGACAGCCGAGTGGTAAACAGAACTTTTGGACTTTCAAGCTGCAGCCATCAGCTGTTGCCTGTTCAGTACCTCAGCTATTCGGCTATGGTGGGTCCATACGTCGCTCAAATGCGAAATATGACTTGTACGTTCATCAATTGAAAAACGAGTGTATCCTTTAGAGCTGTGGTTCTCAACTTTTTTTCTGCATAGTCATTGTTAACAAATATAATGTGTTCGCGTACCCTCTTTTTAGACTTCGTGAATGTCTAGGGATTCGCGAAGCACCAGTTTTGAGCAAACGTTTAAGACTAATCTTGAAATCCTTAATCTGGCGTCCAACGAGCCTCTCAATCTAGTGTCATCTTGGCGATATGACTAGATCATGAGGAAAAAAAAAGACGTGTTGTAAAAACTTCTGGAAATATAATGACCTTAAGCTTACTATCTTATTTACCGAATTGAGATAAAATTTCATTCGATCTTTCTACTAGACCGATTCACTTCATCTTATATCGAAACTGAGAGGAGAAGATTTCTTCACTGCTTAGGCTTAGGCTTCGTAAGATTCCTTTTCCTTGCAACTACTGGATGATTCAAAATTCATCATCAATATTTGGTAGGGTGGTAAGGAATAGGAAAAGAAGATTATTTCACATTGGAAAGCATGAGGACAAACGAACACTTGGCGGTATAGGGAGCATTTTGTGTTCATAACTCCCATTCACGCCCTCTACCACAGCTCAGTTAAAAATAAAACACTTCATACATTATATCTTTATCGTATTCCATACAAAGAAGTCGATTGGAGATAAATCCGATGACCATGGTGACCATCAAACCGTTCCACTGCGACCGATCTATAGAGCTCTATCATTTTGCAAAGGACCTGCGTGGTCAATTGACCTCATAGTGTGAAACTGAATGTATTGTTCGCATTTTATCGAATATTGGCCACCATGGTCATTGAATTTATGTCCAATCGACTTTTCTTATGGAGTATGGCGAAAAACATGATATACGGAACCCCTGTTGCCACTGAAGTCGTTTACCTTAACTGAACTTTTGTACAGAACGTGAATGAGGGTTGTTGACACTAAGCACTTCCTACAGCGGGATGCATTCCTTTGCGCTCCTGCTTTCCTGCATTAAATAGTTTTGTTTTTCTCTTCCGTACCTCCCTACCAATATTGATTATAAATATTGATTATAAATTTAGTATCACCCTGAATACTTAAATACAACTGCGAACGTATACCGAATTTAAAATACCAGGTTTGTAAACAGTACTTATATAAGCACTTTTTAAAAATCATAACTGTAACCCTCTGTACATCACATGACAAAATTTTTATTTCATGGAACACCTAGGCCATTCAACGCTACATTTCCAGTTTCTTAGTTACAATCCTTTTTTGCTCAAACATGAAATCAATTGGGCCTCCATGTGAGGCGTGGTCACGTCAAGAAAAACAATTTTTGTTTTTTTTTTTACAATGTAAATAATAAAATAGCAA
>JAWZYV010018541.1:0-27678 GCA_038373885.1 Cheiracanthium punctorium
TGTGAAAATATTTACATTTTGTATGTTTTTTCAGTGGTAGCACAATGATTTTAAACATTAAAAATGTTTAAAATCATTGTGCTATTTAAAAGTCGATCTTCTAAAATTAAAAATGAAACTTTAAAAAAAATATTTTGTACCTAGTGATAAAGTATATATTTTCTCACATATAAACGGCAATTATTAACCCTTACTTCCTATTAAAAATTATTAGAATAGTAGAAAAACTTATCATTAGAAACATGTTTTCATTGTGGACTGCACACACGTTGCTACTAACAAGGAGAGGGCGCGACCTTGGACTCACCGATTTGAATGAAATTTGAACCGATTTTGAATAAAATATTAATATAATACGTACTTTTTCCCCTGTGCGGTATTTACAAATAGCATGGCAATTTAATAAGCAAAAAATAATAAAAATAAACAATTTAATCCTAGAGAATGTTTCATAAATGAACAGATGATTGGAGCATGCAAACATATCTAATTTTGTGAATGGTTGTATTACGAATTATGTTCCTTCAAAGAGAGGTCGTATAAAATAGGTGTTGCGTGGCTGTCGATCTAATGGTTTGGAGTAAAGGGCGGTTTTCTACAAATGAAACACGTTAGAGCCCCTCGTGAATTAAATTGGATGTACTTATTTGTAAATCGCAAACATTTTATTTTAAATATAATTTATTTGTCCTGCAGATAATCGTAAAATCTTTAACGGTTAACATCCCAGCTTTTGTTTGATTAAATTTCAAATAAATTATTAATATTATGTATCTTCCTCTCATTTATTTATTTCTTTCTGCCATTTAATATTTTATACGACTTCTCTTTGAAGGAATATAATTCGTAATACAAAATTAGATATGTTTGCATGCTCCAAGCTTCTGTTCCGTGATGAAGCATTCTCTAGGATAAAATTGTTTATTTTTTGCTTATTAAATTGCTATACTTTTTGTAAATACCACACAGGGGAAAAAATACCTATTATATTAATAATTTACATTAAATCGATTCAACTACACAAGCTGTGATGATAAAATTAATTTTATTTTGTTATTTAATTAAATTGGATATTAAAATGAAGAAAAGAAACATTAAAATGAATCCAACGGCAGCTGGAATCGAACTCGCTATCTACAGCTCTGTGAACCAGCGCGTTCATCCTCTACGCCACGGTCGCTCCATTCTCAACTGCATCAATTGGATATTGCCAGAGCAACACAGAAAAGAACTGTGACCCTGATCTCGCTGTCAGAAATCCAGGAACTTTAAGTCAATTGGGTTAAAGTTCATGGTTAACCATTGGGAAACGTTTGTTAAGACGTTTCTGCTGAAGGTTATACAGACTACAAGACATTTGTCTGATGATCTCCTAAAAATCGCGGATTCAGTGATTCAAAAAATGCCTACTTTGCTAATCCTGAGAACTTGTCATTGGGCATGGCAGAAGACGACAGGCCACATATAAGGGAGTTGTCCTACAGAAGAATAATCAAAACAGGAAATCAACCATCAGGAAACACTTCTGTATATATAAGTGAATTTATCCCACCAATATTAAAATTCGAAGCTTCAAATTATGAGGAGGTGATTGACTGGTCAACGTGTTCGCTTTTCTCACTATATTCACCTGTGTTTTTGTACATATTGTATATATTGATTTTTACACTGTTTTCATGGTTCTAATTTGTCTCACTGCTTTCATTTTTGATCCTCAGACTGTACTCCATTTCATGAAACTCGTGGTCTTACTGAGCAACCCGCCCTATGAAGACCGTGTTTATACACGGGGGGAGAGTGGGTCAGTCTCCATCATCATTTCCACACCCTTGCCTTGCCACGGCTCATTTGTAGGTTTGACAGACTGTTCTTCAATGACATTGACATGCTTATGGCCCTGTCTCTTGGGCTTATTTCATGATTACGCAAAACTCTCATTTATCATTACACGATAAGCGTACCATGCGTAATATAGAGATAATATAGAGATATAGAGAGATAATATAGAGATATAGAGATAAGCGTACCATACGTTAGGTGCTCCTGTAAAATCGAACTTCATGCCATGTCATGTCATGTCAACGTGTTTGTTCTCTTTCTCCTATTCTCGTGATGAAAAATGTGGCAAACAAGGATATTTTGTCCTTTTTAGAAACTATGTAGTTTCTAGTCACAGTTTGAATTCTTAAAATTAACATGGCTATCTCAAGCGCTTGAAAGAGTTGTGAAACTGGTCAGCGAATGTGTAGAAATAATACCTCCGGAAGACGTAAGAAATGGATTTATAACAACTTTATACTCGCGATCATTAAGGCCAAAACTGGGTCATAAGTCCAACTCAAACATAAATCCAAGGGTAGAAACTTATAAAATTATATAGTAACTGTAAATGTAAATATATTGTAAATATGTAAATAATTGTTCTTATTGCTGGGCCGATGGGTCCAGGCAGGTCGGAATTGGGCAGGTCGGAACTGAAAGTATAACCACCTCCTTTTGGTGAGTTCTCGGCTGTTAAGGCAATAAATTACAATTGCGTAAAAAGCGAGGAGCTGAACCGTGCACATTTATTCAGAAAAGAGTAAAAGCAGAAATGTTGCAACATGTAAAAAAAGCTAAAAAAGTAAAATTTTGTGTAATTTTACGAAACTTTGTGGCTTATGAGTGACGTAAAAAATTCAAAAAATAACTGTTTTTAATGGTATTAGAAGAAAAATTAATCATGTTTGTATTTCATTACTAGCACTAGGGTGCTATTTCGCTCGGTACGAGAATATCGTCTGCGAATTTTTGTCTACGCGGTCTTGTCGAGAAGTTTTGCAGCTATGAACTGTCACGCTGTATTTTCGAATGTGTTGCCGTGGAGAGGGGGGGGATGCCAAAACGTAACAATTTATTATAAATATATTTCGAGTATAGTTAAAAAATGCCTGGCGAATATTGTACAATAGTTTTAGTAGACGATTTTCATATAGATTTTAATTCCGAAGAAGTGTTTTATGGAACAGAGAAGACAAGTACAGTACACTCATAGATTATGATACACTGTCCAAATGGTATTTATAAAGGTGATTTATAGTTTGACTATGCCTGGAAAAAATTGTTAAACAGTTTTGGAGATTTTAATAGAGATTTCTATTCCGAAGAAGTGCTTTATAGAACAAGGTAGGAAAACACGGTATACTCATGGATTACAATGCCCATTCCAAACAGTATTTAAAATGTCTGTGCCATATATGTGCACTACGTCTATAGTTCGAATATGCCTGGCGAAGATTGCAAAACAGTGTCAAAAGGCGATTTTAATATAGATTTCGATTCCACATATGTGTTTTATGGTAAAAGAAGAGTTAATTCGTATAAACAATGTAGTATACTTGTATTATACTTGGCGAAGATTGTAAAATAGTTTTAGTAGGCGACTTTAAGATAGATTTCGATTCCCAAGATAGGTTTTATGAAACAAGTAAGAAACATACGGCACACTCATGAATAATGATACGTGACGGAATAAGGAAGGAAAATAGGGACGACGCATAAATTATGATACGCTTTTAATATATAGCACTTTAGTGCGTATTTAAAATCTGAAAGTGTTTCAAAATGTCTTCCTTTTTTCTTTTTTTTTATAATTTTAGCCCTTTTTTAAAAACTTTGAAGACCATGCGCGACCTAAAGATATAAATATTTATTATTTTTCGGAAATTGAGGATGCCAAAGTACATTTTTTTTTCTTTTTGCCATTAGAAGTCGCTTACCCAAAATATCCATTTTTCGGCCCATCCTAGTGGTTATAACTAAACTTTCCTATAAACAGAATTCTACAGTTGAAACGGTTGCACAGCAGTCTCTCGAAGATTTTATTTCAGAAAAATCCAAATCCAACGCGAACCTTGACTGCGTAGTAGAAATACATTTGACTAACACTAGGCTATTTCGAAATACTAATGCAGGAAAAACAAATGTTATTGACCGCATTAGCAAAATCGCTCTAAATATCCGAAATGTTGCCAAGCTCAAATCTGTAAACAACTAAAATCAGTTCACGAAGCCGTGGCTTTATTATCTTCACCACTGGTTTCGATAAATTCATAAACAAATGAAGTAAGTGCCCATTCCATGGAACATTTTCTGAGAATTCTGCACTAAATGCCTTGCTATTTTACGTATCTCTCGGATTTCCTTAGCAAAACTTTTGGGTAAAGACGTCTAATTTTACTTTTCGGAAAACTATTTTCCATTCTAGCTTCCTTGAAATCTTTTTGTGCAAAAGGCAAAATTTTATCATTATTGGTTCTCCTTAAAGTTTTTATTTTATTTTAAGGAAATATTTGACTAGTTCAGTAGTTGACCTAAAATCCTATTTTGTATGTTCTTTTTTCTTTTTTTTAAATTTCTGTCAGTTCAATATATATCTGAAGTTTTTTAAATTATCGCTAGGCATAATGTTAGGATAAACAAAAAAGTACATATTTTAAGTAAGTAACTAAATTTCTAACCATTAATCAACAAAGTTTAACAGCAGTTTTCAGCTTTTGAACTAACTTCCTAAAAAGCAATCCTTTTAAATGTTCAGACTAATCTAAATAAATGAGAACTTTTTTCAAAAATTGTCTTTTTTATCTTTACTAAAAAGCGTTTGTTATTTTAAAAGAAAGATGCTTTTAAACATCCAAGTTTTTATTTGTACTGTCATTTTTCTTTTTTAACAGGTTAATTGAAGCTATTATTTGAAATCAGACACAAAGAAATATACATAATCTCTAGAGGATATCTGTGTGTGTGTTTTTTTTTTTTTTTTTTCATTTAAACATTTTTTTCCCAGGAAATACGGGCTGTTATCAGAGAGAAAAATTCATTTTAACACCTTATCGAGCGCAAAAATGCAATTGCTGAGGCGTTGAGTTCGCACTGAGTATATTAGTTCCAGTAACTGAGTGAGACATCTCCCATAAAAATTTAAATTCTGAATCCACTGTAAAAAATAGTGTGTTTTTTCTGTATTTCGAACTCCCAAATGTTCTTCTTTTTGTAGGACATGTACGTACAATGATACAAGACTTGTCTTATGTTTCCTTGTTTTCTACTTTATAAGATGACTTGCACAAAAGCTGGTGAAAATGTTTTAAAAACCTATATAAAGATAGAGTGGATGGTACTTTTTTTGACATTAACTCTTCTGGTTTCTTATAGAAATGAACTGCCAGCGTTTTTGTGTTGCCATTTGGACAAAAATAAATATCCACATATGATTGATCGTTTTTTCTTTTCACTTTTTTCTAGGCATTAGAGTTCTATTTCGTTCACTGCGGCTTTCCTGTCAACAAAAATTTTTGTAGACCGATTTGCGTCGACACGTTTTCGTTGCATTTTCCAATAATTAATTTATTTTCAAATAGGTTTACTAGATAGCGTGTGTACGTGGGAAGAAACAAATGTTGAAAGTCTCCAACATTTGCAATATCTGACCGCTTATCGCGAAGTTTGGCTCCAAAAAATGTCTCCGAAGCCTACACCCTCTAGATATAGGGAGCATTACGACTGAACTTTTGGCATCATCACTAGATCTCACATGACTCCATCACAATTTTATAAATTTATGGTGAGATTTTCACTCATAAAATTTTTTTATGATTTAGTTAAAAAAATTAATTTTACGACAAATGACAAATTTTGAATATCACTAACTGTATAATATGATACGGAAGTAGATCACAATGAATTATTTTGTCTCAGAAAAAGTTATATTAATGTTTACCTTTAAATCAGTTTATTTTCAAATAGTTGTAGCTTCCACCAGAAATTTTAAATAGTTTTATTTTTTGAATACACAACTGTGATGCGGTCATTTAAGATCCAGTGATGACGTCAAAGTGTCAGTTAAGACTTCTACATCTAGAATGTGTAGCCGAAACTGAATCTATCTGCGCGATATTTTGGATTTATCTTATTTGGCGAGAAACTTGCAAACGCTATAGTTTAACACTTTGTCGTTAGGAGACACCACAGTGGTATCGTACGTAAAGTATCGCTAAACGGCCGGCGACACCACAGTAATACTTGTATTTTGAATTTATTTGATCGCTAAATCGGATTCTGACGTTTTGCTAGCAGATTTCCAACGCCAAAAAACAGAAGGCACAGAGGTCTACAAGGAGGGCAAAAGGAATGCTGTGAAAATGAGCCAAGCTGGATTCATCAATGAGTGATATATATGTCTTATGCTGCCATCTGACGGTAAAAAGTATAACTAATTCCACTGAATACTAATGATCTGTGGAGTTCTGTTATGCTATCGCTGGCCCTTTACGGGAGCTCCAAAAACATCACTGGGTCCGGAAATATTTGTAGGAGGCTCTGAAAATATGCTATTGCTGGATCTTTGCAAGACCTTAGGGCTCCCCTATGATTGTCCCCTTTCCCTCCATTTTGCGAGTGAAACCGTCAACTCCGATATAACATCTATCTACCCTATCTATCGGGGTTGACGGTGAAACTAGCTCGGGGATTAATGCTCGCGTTGCAATTCCCCTTTTCTCCCTTTCCCGGTGCAACAAACATATCTCCATATAAAATACGTGCATTCCTCAAAAATGCAAATGTTATTCTGAAATAAATTACGAGAGTGCCATAAAAATTATTCATAATACGTAAAGAAAAATGAAATTTGCAGAAAACAATACTAATGCCTTTGTCATTTAAAGGAAACAAATTTCCACATAAAAAACAAGAAATTAAAATTAACCTATATATGTGACGTGGAAGGCTTGAATGACATTTTAAATTACATTTTACATACAGTCGTATATGCATTTCAAATTTTGCCAGTTTCTCCTTTGGCATTCTATAGAATGCCTAGGAAATGTGTAAAATACTAATCATTCCATACATTGCCGGCTAGTTTTAGGCATTCTATCGAGTGTCTGATTTCATACTTTGCAGGTAACATAAATAACCCGATAACCTCAAAAACTGCGGACCACATTAGAAGTAATCTTAATTAGTGGTGCTGCACACTGGGGCAAGTGTATGGAGAGGTTGGACATTTCAGTAAAACCAATTTCTGAGGGATTTAACTGAAAAGGTTTACAACGGTCTCCAACCTCTAGAACATAATTTACCACTTTTTCAAAGCAGCAAGTTTTTAAAATTTAAAAAAAAGATTGCTCATAAATTAAACATCGGACTACCCTTTGAATGTTGAAGTTTCGCTATATTGTAATACAAATTTTACTGTTTAGGAAAAGTGGTCAATTATATTCTGTAGAGGCTGGTTATTTAATTGGCGTTAACTGTCAATATCGTTTGAATAGGCAGGTTTAGGCAAGAACTGAAACTGGATTATAAAAGCTGAATCTCTCTACAAGATATGGGATTTAATAGTTCTCTTAGCGATTTTCGTGATTCAAAAATTCATTCAAAATATCGAAAATTGTCTCCAAAATTTTCTTAGGTACGTTTTTGGGTGTTTATATAAAATTATTTGGGTATTCATGTAATATGATTTGAAGGAGAATAATAACCCTTTCAAAAATCAAGAGTTCGTTTTAATAATGCATGTACAAAACACCAGAAATTTGATTAATTTCATGATTAAATTCAGATTTACGAACAAGACTTCCATTTAAATAGATAGAAACCACCACAAAAACAATACAGAAAAATTTTATTTGAAATTTAAAAATTTAGTCTAGTGCATCCGGACGGAAGTCTCTATTTAGTCAATGTAATAGGTCAGCAGTGCTAAGTGAAATGCCGCCGGCTGTCGAGAAGCAATTGAAGGTTCATTTACGAGGGAGGGAAATTTCCTTTTGCCCAAATTGAAAATATAGGGGAGCTTCGTATGACCCCCTGGGCCTGTAAGATTAAAAGGTTAAGCTCGGTGTCAAAGCATTGGAAATTTTAAGTTTCGGTGGGGTGTTGAGTCTATGGGGGGTCGCAAGGGCGGATTAAAGGGAGGGGGCGACCGCCCCCCCGAGAAGAAAAAAATTAATGTAAAAGATCCTATTTTACTTCCATAAAATGGATGCATATGTCAATGTTCTGACTAACCGCCCCCCCCCCGACAAACTTGCAATAATCCTCCACTGGGGAGTCGAGAATCAATCAAAACGCTCTCCGGTGGATAGTTTCCGAGATATACGTTAATTATGGTAATTAGACGAATAAACCATGGAGCTGTTTTTTTCGCGATCCGGCATCGTCATCAACGGAGAGAAAGCAGTAGTAAAAGCATCACAAGCTGGTATTGATCTCAGGATTTTCTTATCGCCGGCCTGTAATTTTGACCTTTATCGAATTCGAGATTTCACTGAAATGAAAATGGGAATATCGGATATTTGATGTTGAAATAAAACCGATATGTCGATATTTATCGATTTTTGGCCCAGTCCTACTGAGGGGCTGCTGCCCCCCCCCCCAAAATGGGACCCTTTACTTAGCTTACAATTGAACTTTATCTTTAAATTTGATACCTAGCCCACCCCGAAATAAAATCCTGGCTACGCCACTGTCAATAACACTAACTACGCCACTGCTTTAGACCCTATTTTGTATTTCTCTCAATTACAAAAGAAAATAAAATCATTCCCCTTAAACGACAAACAAGGTAAAAAAATATCTTAAACGAAATCTGCAGCAATAAAGCGAAATGTTATTTTGCTTACTACAAAGGCCTTTTGTGGGAGCGCTTAATACCGCCCCTGTATCCTTCATTAAAAGTGACAAGTACAATCCTAACTTTATTTAATTCTATTTCCCTTCACATGAAAACCCGCCCGTAAACTTAACATGTCCGGTTTTTTTTTTTTTTTTTTTTTTTTTTTTTTTTTTTTTTGGAGGGTGGGGGCAGGGGGACATATATTGAAGTTAAAAGTAGAAAAGGGATGTTTCATTAAATTTTAAACAAATATTAAACCAGCCAGACAAGTTGGAAGGAGGGAGTCCCCCCGAGGGAAAAAGGTTTAAACAACTTTGAGACACCCCCCCGCTCTTCCACGAACATTGGCGTAAATTGGCATGTAATATTTGGATGGGGTGACAAAATTTTTCCGATTGTAGAAAATATCATTATTATAAATAGCTCTGATACTTGAATTTTCTTAATTTTTTTACGGGGGGATTGACCCCTCTTGCCTTTAGGAAGTAACGCCTATGCCCCCCCACCAAAGGCAAACGATGTTCGACCCACTCCACACCCACAGACAGATAAAACTTTAAATCCGACCACCAACCAAGAAATGAAACACCAAAGATTCGAAAAAAAAAAAACTCCAATTAAATGAAACATCCTTTCAACTATTTTCAAATGCTTTCGACTCTGAGTCGAAAGAAGGTTTGAAAAAAAAAAACTCCAATTAAATGAAACATCCTTTCAACTATTTTCAAATCCTTTCGACTCTGAGTCAAAAGAAGATTTGAAAAAAAAAACTCCAATTAAATGAATCATCCTTTCATCACTGATTCGACTCATCGAATCATTGGCCATCTCTAGTCTAAAACATAAAGATTTAAAGCCCGTTACAACCTTTCTGGGACACCGTGTATATATATGTGCGTGTTTAGAAATAAACTGGATAGTCTGAAAAACAGATAAATGTCACAGAATTACAATATTTCTCTTCAAAATATATCCTCAAATTTATTTCGTAAGATGCTCCAGCAAAATAAATTTGTGATATTAAACAAACACTATCAAGTAATACAGATATGCATCTAGAGAAGCAAAATAATTGATTCCTACCGAGAACCGTTGTTGTGTGAATTTTATATCTGTGGCGCAATCTCTGGATCTAGCAGAGCATTCAAGGACCCAGTGGCGTAGCGAGGGGGGTTTTGGGTGTCAGAACCCCCCCTAAATTTTTGAAGGGTTCTAGACATATTGTCAGGAAACAGGATTCACATTGCGTTTCAATTTACAAACTAAAACTAATATTGAGTATTGTTCACTCTATCATTTTTAATTGTAATCTAAACCGGAATCGTCTAGGGGGCACGTACCCCTCCCTTTGAATCTGCCAATAGGGGGGAGAGATGTGTGATGAAGATAACATATTTTTCGTGCATAGAATTATGTTCCTTTGCTTGCGTTTCTAGATTAAAATGTTCCGTATTAAATTTTTAATCTCTCTCTCCGCTTTGCTTTTCGGCTTGATAAACGTTTTCTTTTGCGCGTCAGTGTGTCTAGGATATTTCTCTTCTGGCTGTCAAACCCTGGCCAAACGGCTCTGCATACAAGCGGCCAGCGGGCTGGCCAAAAGATAGTAGCACTTCTTTCCCCTGCCTTGCAGCAGGCGGAACTTTTTACGACTGCTGGACCTCCCACGCCACGATCCCCATATGTCTTATCTATCTCTTTCCCAGCTCTCAAGGAAGTGTGGATTTTCACCACCGCCGCGATGAATTCCCATTAAATAGTTTCCATGATAGTTTCCGAAAGGGGGAAGGCAGCGTTCTTGGAATTTCGGCCGGGGTTCGGAGATCTGAAGGCTCTAATTGAAAGCTCCTCCGAATGTGAGAGGGCTAAATTATTTTGGGATTAGCTTATGCAATGTAAACTTGTAGGTGCCTCCTTGTTGGTTCCCACGACGGGTCTGTTCGCTTTTGTTAGTGGCAATCGCCAGTCGATCGGCAACTTCTGCCTTGGCATTTTAAATTTGTGGAATAAATAGGTGTGGAAATATTTTTATGAATCCGTTTTGTATTGTTGTAAAAGCTGAAATATTAAACTTGTGTGTTTCATAAAGTAATTTTCTGTTGTATAAGAATTTTGGTTTTTCAACAAATTATGTACAATAGAAAAATGTTATCAATAAAATCATATTTTGAACCTAAAAAACCGGCGAGATCCGCAGAGATTTTAGAAAATCTTGAAGAGGTTTCAAATGAATTCGAAACAGAAAGTAATGCGAATGCCTCTGGTACTACTGAAGGACAAAATGTTTTGCAGAAGGATTACCATGCGAATGACATAAGCGATTGCATTGGCAAGAAGGTAAGAATTCATTCAATTTTTTTTTGCTTACTTAAGTAATCATTGGCGTAAGTGTGTGGGAGTTAGATTGGGTGCAACCTATTCTAGGAATACTCAACTCATAGAACACACCAAGTTACGCCTGTATAGTATATACTGCATTGCATTGTTTTTATTTATATGTGGTGTCTTATTTGTTAAAATTACTAAAAAATCCTAGTTTGACAAATCGTTTTTCAAAACTGAAAATTTTCTCTTTTACTTTTTTGTTTGTTTGTTTGTATGTTAAACTACTACTAACTACTAAAATAGCATTTAAAAAGGGAAATGACTATAAGCACATGCTTTCGCTTGTTTAAGAAATACAGTAAAAGTAAAAAAACATGTTCTAAATTAAGTTGAAAGTACTTAAGCATAATATATTTTAAAATTTTAGTAAAGTAATGTGTTTACCAACGAAAATCCTACATTTAATAAATAAATACACTTCGAACAATTAATTTTTGTTCTTTCATGAGCTCAATAAAATGTTTATAGTATGTGTTTTATGGTGAATGAGAAAAATTGTCCGTAATTACCAATGTCATTTGGTCAGAGTGATAAATGAATTTTTTGAAAATTGTAGCCTTTCAAAATAAATAAATAAAAATAAAGAATCAGTGGGTCCTTTTACAGCTGTGTGGGGTCCCTGTCTGCACGAAAATCTGCTTCTAGAGATCTCATTCTCACATAACAATAGTGAACGGAGCCACTAATGTTTTTGTTTTTTTAAAAGTAAATATCAGTGGAGCGGAAGGGGGCTTCGAAATTCCTCTACAAGTACACAATTGCTAACCTAAAAATAGGCGATTAAACTGATAAATATTCAATCATTTATCACAGTGATAAAATGACGACGGTAATTATGCATTTACAGGATTACTCACGTTTACCGTAAGATATTTATTTCTATCATTTAAAATGCTGCTTTGGCTTAAATCATTCTTCTCTCACTGGGAAGCAATCAGAAAGTATATTAAAAACATCTTTTAAATGACAAATCTCTATATTTCGATGAACACATATTTACAAAGCATTTCTTTTAAATGTTATTTTTTTTAAGATTTTTTTTTTCTTTCTGCCGTTAGATATAGTAAAATATTTTAGACTTTCCTGCTTAAATATTTTAGGTTTTAATAAGTAACTCTTTACTTATTAGGTTTTAAAAAGTAAAGAGGGGATGGATTTTACATTTTAAAGACTTTCTCTGAACCTGAAACAACAAACTTATTGGTACTCCAAGAAGTAAATATTTATTGCAAGTATCACTGAGCATTGTGCAATGGAAATTCTTTCAGGGACGCTATTTTAAAAATAATTATCTGTGTGTTTATATTGACGAACAACCTTTGAGTATTAATAGCATTATTCTCCTCGCCTTGCAACGACAGAAAAAAAAAACCCAAATATTTTTATTTATTAAATCAAATGTTATAATTAAAAGAAAGTGACATTAAAGTTAAGATTTTTTTTTTTTTTTGGGATCGGCAACAAAAAATCACACGGACCAGCGCCGACCATTGGTTGGAAAACTCTCGTTTACAGCAGCGGTTCTCAAAATTTTTGAGGCTGTTTTCCATAAAGTGGGATAAATACCCCTAGAAATGTTTAGCCTAAAAGACAAATTAGCTATTGCATTTTTTCTTTAAATTACGAAAAATAAATAATATTTTTAATTAATTGTAATCATTAAAACACGCTGTATTTTAGCAACTTATTATTAAATCAACAAGCAGTCGATGAAACGGATTAATGAGATTAATAAAGAAAGAAATTCAAGTTACTTAAAGCATCTTTTTTTTTCAGCTTTCGAATGCAGAAAGAGAAGAATTACTTCATAATCCATGGACACCCCCTGCAAATTACACTTTTCCCGCGACTGGAAAAAGAAATTTAAAATTTCAACACCGATGGCTTTTACGATGGAAGTGGCTTACATATTCACCGTCAGAAAACATTTCCGCCATTTTGCAGATTTTGTGCCCTTTTTCCACCTTTAGGTGCTGGTAACAGCGGGATTCCACCACGAAAGCTAGTGTCCGAAAAGTTTGATAACTGGAAAAAAGCCATCGAAGATTTTGATGGTCATGGAAAAACAGATTATCATAAAAAATGTGTGTCAGACTCCGAGACTTTCCTTTCTTTCGCAGGAGGAGAGAGAAAATCAATTGATATATGCATAAACTCGGGAGTTCAAGAGCAAATAATGAAAAATCGTAGTAACATCAAACCAATCATCGAGACAATAATATTTTGTGGAAGGCAAGGGTTATCTTTAAGAGGACACAAGGAAATGGGAAATATTTTAGATGACGAAGAGAATAATTCTGGCAACTTCAGAGCATTACTAAAGATGCGCTGTGATAAAATTTTACGGAAAGTAGTCCAAAAAATTAATGATTCTGAAGGATTCAGCATTTTGGCAGATGAAACTACTGAAATAGCAGGTATTCAGCAGATGTCATTGTGTGCCAGATACTTGGAAAATGAAAAAGTAAGTGAAGATTTTTTGCAGTTTTTACCTGTGTACGATGCTACAGGAAAAGGGTTAGCTTCCACAATTATTAACGGCCTGAAAAACTCTGGAGTTCAGATGCACAATTTAAGAGGCCAAGGGTATGACGGCGCAAGTGCTATGAGTGGGGAATTTAAGAGGTACACAATCAATCATAAAAAAAGAATTCCCATTAGCAATGTATGTACACTGTTCATCTCACAACTTAAATCTTTGTTTGTCAGATGCATGTAAACAGAGTACGATTAGAAATGCTATGGGGGCCGCGTAGTAGTAAATTGCATAGTAGCATATCGTACATCCGATGCCCAAATTTTACTCCATGCCATTCAACGGAGTGAATTTATAGTCGATTTAATTACTGCTGAGAAAGTTTTCAGTCTCACGCTACTTCTCAGCAAGTACCTCCAGACCATAAATATGGATTTATGTAAGGCGATAGAATGTGTTGAGGACATTTTAAAGACCTTGAAAGACCTAAGAAGTAGCGAAGATGAACTAAAATCTATGTACGAAAAGGTAGAACACATTGGAGGTATATTAGGAAAAAATATAGAAACTCTTCGAGTTATCAATCGCCAACAGCACAGAACAAATATCGTTTCAGAAAATACCGAAGAGTATTATAAGAGATCTGTGTTTATACCTTTCATCGACAGCATAATAATGCAACTCGAAGAAAGGTTTATTGCCCATAAAAACATTTTAAAATCATTTCAAGTTCTGCTGCCCCGAGATTGTAAGGGCATGCTTACACGTGAAGATGAAGAAAAAAATACAACTGCTTGTCAGTATCTATGACAGTGATATCAATGTACCATTATCCACTGTCATAGGGGAAATTACTCTTTGGCACAAAAAACTATTGCGTGAAGAAACCTGTCCTCGCAATGCAACAGATGCTTTAGCAGTTTGTGATAAAGATATTTTCCCATCCGTATACAGACTGTTAAAGCTTTTGGTTCTTTTGCCTGTAACAACAGCATCCACTGAAAGATCGTTCTCCAGTTTAAGATTTTTAAAAAACTATTTAAGAAATAGTACAAGTCAAAGCCGCTTAAATGGCTTGGCACTGTTGTATGTTCACAGGAGAATTCCAATTTCTGCAGAGGAAGTATTAGATAAAATGTCAAAAAAATCTTGGCGTTTACAATTTTTGTAATAGTATTGAATTAATTTCTTCCATGTATTTTCTTTTTTTTTTTTCTCTTTTCTACTTATAAATAAATTTTAACTTGGAAATTTTTAGAATTGTGTCGTTCTGAATTAAAAAGCAAAGCTAATCGAAAAATAATTTTTGGAGAAGTTATAAAATATGAACTACGTTTTCTTTAAGAGCACATTTTAAATTTTCTAAATCTTTAAAAATTAATGAAAGTATAACTTTTGATGTAGCTGATATTTTAAGAATAATTTTTTGTGAGCTGATATTTTAAAGATTGATGTAGCTGATATTTTAAAGATATTTTATTTTTAAAACACACACTTACAATTTTCATTTTCAGTGCTCAAAACCTTTTTATTGATCAGTTTTATTTATTTATCTATCACAACTGACTTTTAAAAAAATTCAGTATCAATTTATAGTTTATAAAAGACAGAGGCAGATGGAATCTATTGACAAAATTCAATCGGAGAGTGGGGAGCAAAATTGACAGACTGAAACCGTCTTTTAATTGAACGTTTTTATTTCATAATGAATAATTTGTTTATGTGTATATTTAACCGAATACTTTAAAAGTAATTGAAAATTATTTCATAAGGTTTACTCTCTCCCCCCTCCCCCCTGTTTGTTTTTCTGGATATAAATGTTAGTGAATGAGTACTGAAAGCAAGTACAATTCCTGCATTTCAGCTCAGAGTTATATATTTAAGCTCCTGCTAAAAGAAATTAATAAATGCAGTGAACAAGTGAACATCGGAAGGCCAAACATTGCTGTTGTAATATCGTGCCACTTACTGGTGCCTATTTTATACGATGTTTGATCGTTTGCATCGTTGCTTTTTTATTTTGTAAAATAAAAATGCAACAGTAGAATAACTTTTAAAACAGAACTACTTTTAATATAGGTTGGTCAACTTTTGCTCTATTTGTGCCCCCCCCCAATCTTGGAGATCAAATGCACGGCTGTGGTTCATAAAGTATGTGCCTAAAACCCCCCCTAAATTTTTTTTTCTGGCTACACCACTGCTTTAGATAATAAGCTTTCTGTCTTAGGAGGTGTTGGTTCAAAGCGAGGAGCTTTAATAAATGATGGGCTGTAGCATGCGACCAACCGTTGAACTGCAATCAAAGTATGTGTCAATTAAAATAAACATTTTTTTTGGATATTTGTTGGTCAGTTCTTGAATTTTAATTGTCGTACAAAAACCTATTTTAAATACATTTTTATAATTTTCTATTTTATATCGCTTTAAACAAATTTTAATATTATGAGTTCCTTGTTACCTTTCTTAAACATAACTTTTCAATTTTCAAATCAAAAGTCAAACTGTTTTATTTGCTGAGTCGTCGGATTATTTACCCTAGAGCTGAAATCTTATTATTCTACGGTGAAAATTGAACTACTCGGTAAATACGGATGCTATTATTACTTACTTCCATTACTGAAAGGAACAAATCACAAAATAGAGGAACATACGGTCCCTTAAGAATGGTTTTAATCAATATTTGAAAATATCTACAAATTTCTCTTAGTGTCATTTCCGAAATAATGTGTTTTGGTCTCCGTTTTTTCTTTTTAGAGTATATTTTTATGTTTTATTGCAAATTACATGTGATTTCAAAACTTTGGAAACGAAAAAAAAATCAATTGCCCTAGAACATTATTTATGTAGTTTAAAATGCGTTGTTATATATCAAGAAAAAAATCCGTAGAAGAATTACATTATGTTTCTTTATATTACAAAATATTTTAACAATAAATAGAACAATAATAAAAACTTAGAATTCACTGTCTTATTGTACTACAATGGGTTATAAGCAATGAGTTTTGTTCATTACTTTTGGGGTATGCAATACAAATACTTCCAAAAACTCAACTCGGGTGGAAAGAACTTTAGCCATCTGACGCACGATCGATGCTCTGCAACTGTTATTCTCACCATCCGGGTGTCTTGATTCATCGAGATTCAATTTTTTGCCTCATTTAAGCTGGAACTCCATAGACCAGTTGAGTTGAGGTGTCGTCAAGTGTTATTGGCCATTATTTTTTCCCTTTTTTATACGTTACTGTTTCTGAGAGCGCTTGATGCGTTCAATTAATTAGATGAGAGAAACTTAACGAACATTATCTTGTCTCCAAACTCGTTATTACAGGGTAGACTGAAAGTTAACGAACAACAAAACGTTTTACTAAACTTAATGCAGATAATATGCAGATGAAAAAAATAATACTTTTCTTTAGTTTTTGCAACATAATTTGTATTAAATTATTAACAAGCAGTTTTTCTTTAAAAAATTTGATTATTAAATCACAAAAGTTAAGCCATGTTTTGGAAATTTTGCCGTCGGAATAAAATTTTGATATATCCAACACTAGGACCAAATACAAATTGCTGATTGACTGATGGTGGATAATTATTAGAACTCCTAATCATGTAACTCTTATTTCCAGTATGTAGTTGAAATTTGAAAAAAAATCCTTTTGAGATCGACACATTCTACATGGGTGTATGCACCATCGAATCGCATGGAATGCAGATTTAAATCCATTCTGAAAAAGTCCCGCCCGAAATAGATCCTTTCATTGTGGATCAGTGGCGTAGCCTGAAATTTTTCATGGGGGGGAGGGGGGTTACAGCTTCTGCAATTCACATATATGTATACGAGTGTGTGATAAGGGAGTGAAGAATATACATTTTATAAGGAAAAAAATCCTCATGGGGGTTTATTTCTCTTATTTCCCCTCTTGGCCAAGTATATAGAAACGCTTGAAATTGGCAAATATGAAATAGAATTACACCCTTTTTACGCTAAATTAAAAAGTATATGAAATAAATAACTCAAAGTGTAACTCAGCGAGATGGTATAACACAAAGTTTACAATTTTCAAAAGTTCGCTTAGACAACAGGAGTTTAGAATGAACGATTATTCGTTTTTCCAAAACAGAATAAGTAATTGTAACTGCTTTTAAAAGCACCATCTTGGCATTAGGAATGATCTGGCAAGCAGGCTTTCCAAGCAGGGTGACTCTAAGCTTAGAGTTCCAGAATTTCGGAACCCAGTATCTTGAAAATGAAAAATAATTAAAGTGCAGATTATTTTAAAGGAGGTTCGGTCCAGCTGGAGTATTTGCTACCAGTAGACATATTTGGTCGCGCTAACTATGATTATTTGCCAGCGCGGCGACATGATATAATTCGGGGTGCTAAATACGCCAATCTGCAAAGGATTATGTATATGAAAATATGGATAACGGTTTTCCGGGAACCTTGAATGAGCAGTAATTATAGGTTATGAGCACGTGTAAATTGCCAAATAATGAAAAGTCGCCATTGGTGGCAAGCTAACGTAGCAGTTCCGTAGTTTTTAATCAAAGAATACATATGAAGAAATGTTTTCTTAGAGCTAATTATTAACTATACATATACGCAAGTCGCCAAATAATGAAAAATCGCCATGGGTGGCAAATACGCAAAGTGTCAATAGGTTTTACATAGTTAAAAATACAGCTGAAACAGATGTTCTGGTTCTATGACGCTTTAACTAATAATAAATCTAACTTTTGAATGGCAACATTAAATATTGTATTTCTGAGGAGTGCAAATATTTTTTCCAGCGATTATACACGGAGTCCGCACTGCAAGTGGAGTATAGCTCAGGACCCGTAGAACACGGATTCCTATAACAAAATATCTACCGTGATATGGGGGAGTGGTCTACTGTAATGTGAAGTTTAAATTTTTATGTATCAATGAACATGCAAGAACTAAGCAACGTGTAGCTCAGTAACATTCTATCTGCTCCAATCTTTGGGTTTTTTCTGTTGAAATTGTGTCTTTTTTACGAATACGCCTTATAAGGGGCCGAATGATTCATACGAAAAGCGAGCGTGGCGAGTCTAGGGGCCTTGGCCCCTAGTATCTGAAATAATTAAAATATTGCTATTCATGTGTAAATTCACCAGAAACTTTTTTATAGTTTAATTTGTGAAAATAAAACTATTAAACGATCGCCTACGGTTGATGTCAAAGCCTGGTGGCGTGGGTTTGTTATCCATTCTTTATTTAGGAGGTATTGTGTTCGTATAGCAGCGGGAGAAAGATTCCAGCTAAAGCAGTCTAACTGCACGCCAAATCGCCAGCGTCTGTCTTCTATTCCGACCTAGGAGCATTTGGATTTTAGGTTCCTTACTGTTTCTGTGCAGCAGCCGCTCTGCCGCATACAAAAAATTGAATTTCTTTTATTAAATGTCTCCTTGAAATTTCTGGTAGTAGGAAAATAATCTATATTGCATTATTGTGAGCATAAAAAATGAAAGTGTCCGAACGAATAAACGACGGCGGCGCCCGTACATCTACATCTGCTGCGTCAAAACCTATGTACGTGGATGATGTTCGCTTCTACATAAACCTTGGGCTTTATAGGCGTCAATCTTGTGGAGAATAACTAATTGTAACTGATTTTAAAAGCGCCATCTTGGCATTAGGTACGATCCGACGAAATGGTATCTTTCCAAGCAGGGTGAATCTAAACCGCGAATTCAAAAATATCTTGAAATACCCAATATCTTGAAAATGAAAAATAATTAAAATGTAGATTATTTTAAAGCCGGTTCGGTCCAGCTGGATTATTGGCTACCAGTAGAAATATTTGGTGGCGTTAACAGTGCCATTAGGGAGTTTTTGCGTTACGTTTATTCCCACGTTAACGCTAACGTTAAATGCAATCGGACAATACAGCGCATGCGCACGTATAAAATCCGAAACGTTGTTGGTCAAAATACTCCTTATAGAGGATAGCGTTAGCGTAGGAAGAAACGTAGGGCAAAAACTCCCTATTATAGCAGTTATAGTAAACTTTAGATATTTGCCAGCGCGGCGAGATCATATAGTTCCTGGTGCTAAATACACCAATCTGCAAAGGATTATGTGATAACGGTTTTCTGGTAACCTTAAATGAGCAGTAATCATAGGTTGTGAGCATGTGCAAATCGCCAAATAATGAAAGTCGTCATTAGTGGCAAGCTATCCTAGCTGTTCCGTAGTTTTTATTAAAGAAAACATACGAAGAAATGTTTTCTTACAGGTAATTATTAACAATGCATATACGGAAGTCGCCAAATTATGAAAATTCGCCAATAATTGACTAATACGCAAGGTGTCCCACCGGTTTCACATAATTAAAAATAGTGCGAAGTTTAAATTTTTATGTTTCAAGTAACATGTAAGATCCAAGCAATGTGTAGCTCGGTAACATTATATCTTATCCAACCTCTGAGTTTTGTTTGTTGAAATTATGCCTTATTTACGAATAAACTTATTAGGGGCCGAATGCCTCATTCGAAATGCCAGCGTAGCGTGTCTAGGGGCCTTGGCCCCTAGTCTTCTAAATGCGAATTGATGAGGTTTGAAATTAAAGCATTCAATGCCGCATTTTTAAGTGTGTAGATGAAGAGTTTCATATGACGTCATGCAATTAATATTTTGTAGTTAGTTACTGGTTGAAATATAAGAAACAGCTGTATTAAAAATTTAATGATTACAATTAACGATAAGATGAAGAACTACACACGTGAATTGCTGAGTGTTCAGCAATTCGCGTGTGTGCCCACTGAATAAAGTATTCCATAATAAGGCGAGTTTCTTGAAATTTTTCGAATAAATAACTAATTTTTTTGACGACGCATATTTTCAAATAAGGGCCTTACAGCGATGGCTTAGGCTACTGTGTTTATTGGGCATCCCAAAGGACTAGCGGTAGCATATTTTCGAGAGCCTCCCCTCGCCACTCACATCGATGGCCGGATACAAGGATGTTTTTCTTTTGAGTCTTGCATAGATCCAGCGATAGAATTTTTTCTATGTTGGCCCCCCACAGCGATGGCCGGACCCAGGGAAGATTTTTATGTCTCGCACAGGACCAGATATAGCATTTTTTCTAGGTTGTTCCCTACAGCGATGTCTGGACCCAAGATGTTTTTTTTAAATCTCGCAGAGGACTAGCGATATATGTTATGTTTGACTCAGTATGTATTAATTTACTGATTATTTTTGCCGTTCTTGATTTGAAAAATATGATTGATTACACGTTTTCCATAAATTAAGTACCATATTTAAGTAATTCTTATGTTTCTTACATTCTCTTTTGTCTTTCGAAAACTGCTTACATGAAAACAATCGTATCGTAATTTATCGTATCGCTTTAAGCGTTATTAATTGTAAAAGGTTCCTTTAAAATTGTAGTACAAGCCGTGAGTTACGTAAACTTTGTTTTGATGAATTGCGAAAGCAGAATTTATTGCCTCCAGTCTTGTAATCGTCTACTGGAAATTCTTGGAGTAACCACAAAAAAGGCGCCGTGAAAATTCGCCCTTTTAGCATCTATTAAGAATCTCGTCAAACTGGGCACCACTTCTGCATTTTTGCCTCAAAGTATTACACCAACTGGGATTGACGCAGTCGAAATTTGGGCCCATTTTACCGCCCCTTCACAAAACTCAATCGATTAAAACGGTCCTTTCACAAAATTATAATAAATTAAAATGGACCCTTCACAAAATTGTAATCGATTAAAACGGTCCCTTCACTAAATTAAAATCGATTAAAACAACCCTTTTTTGGCATTTTACCGTACAATTTAATTTATTTTGTAAATTATTTTAAGAAAAAAGTGAATTTTACAAAAATTGGTATAAAAATTCACGAAAAAGGTGTCGAAATTCTCAAAAATAGTCATTGGAATTCGCAATATATGCAGTTTTCACGAAAATAGGATCCTAGAAAAAATTCCTGCATCGACCCCTGCCCAACTATTACAAACAAGATAACCTGTTGATCTGATAAAAAAAAAATCTGATGTGTCCAACACATGACTTCCTTGCACGTCCATTAGATCAAAAATATTTTCGACGCACTTCCTCTACATTTATTTGTTTGAAAGAGATAAAATATCAATAATAGTAAGGTTTAGCGAATTCTAGCCAAATATTTCGATATCGCCAAGCTGAGTTCAATTTGAAAGATTTCCTTCTGACACTTTATTTGGCGATATTTCACCAAAAGCCGACAAACTTGAGATAGTCAGCGAGATTTTGGGGATAGCCAAAGTAGTCATTGACCACAGACTTTCAATGAGTTGAATGCATCTATACACCTCAATGTATTCAAAGTCATTTGGCTCACCATGTAAATAAATTCTCAGTCGATTGCTGTCAAAAAAGATATTGAAAACAGTTAGGTATTACAATAGTTCTAAATACAAAGTTAAAAAATCTACGGGTTAAAGTTTTAGACTTATACAAAATAGGAAATAATTTTTGGCACCAAATTTGGCGATATTTCGGCGAAACTCGTCAATGTTGACGACATTTGGCGAGATTTTAAGCATAAACCAAACAATGACAGATTATCGCCAAATTTGGCGATATTTCGCCAAAACTCGCCAAGAACGATGACAAATGGCGATACTTTGGGCATGGACCAAATGACCGACTATCGCCAAATTTGGCGATATTTCGCCAAAACTCGCCAAGGTCGAGGACAGACGGCGAGATTTTGGGCATGTACCAAACAATGACTGTCTACAGTTGTATTATAATGAAGATGTCCATAGACATTAAGGTACTGAAATTCTTTTCGGTGGTCCTGTAAATAAACTCTCCAGTAGATTGGAACCAAAAATCGAGATGCACAACTAGATGTTACAACATTCTTATATATGAAATTTCATAATAATTTTTGAGATTTGAGAGTTAAATATGCACACACGTACACCAAAAGTCGCCAAGCTTGGCGACTTTTGGCACAGTTCTTGAGGGAGGCACGTGACCGTGGTCGGACCATTACCTAACTTATGTGGTAGGACGGTATTGTGCTTGAAATGGATGAATGCCCCTAAAATTGCTATTGGCCGTAATGTATTGGAAATCTTTTGAGTGTTCCTGTAGCAGAACTATAAATGATAAAGACACTTTTTTTTAATGGAGAAATTCATTTTCTAACTCTTTACAGCATATATCACTTCTGAGTCGTTTGAAATATCCCAATACCTCTAAAAAACGCTTTGATGAATTTCGGCCCATAGAGCGTAATGTATTTCGAATCTTTTGGGCGGTCCTGTAGATAAACTATTCAGTCGAATGGAACCGAAAGGGGAGGTGCACAACTAGATGTTACAACAATCCTAAATATAAAGTTTCAACATTCAACGCCTAACAGTTTTTGAGATATGCGAGTTTAATGAATTTCGGCCCATTGAGTGTAATGCATTTCGAATGTTTTGGGCAGTCCTGTAGATAAACTATCCAGTCGAATGGAACCAAAAGGGGAGAAGCACAACTAGATGTTACAACTATCCAAAATATGAAGTTTCGACATTCTACGCCTAATAGCTTTTGAGTTAGGCGAGTTTAATGAATTTCGGCCCATATAGCGTAATGTATTTCGAATCTTTTGGGCGGTCCTGTACATAAACTATCCATTCGATTGCCACCAAAAGGGGAGGTGCACAACTAGATCATAGAACAATCCTAAATATCGAATCTCAACATTCTACGACCAATAGTTTTTGAGATATGCGAGTTACATACATACGTACGTACGTACAGACGGCATGGAAAAACTGGCCACAGTAGACTCGCCACTGGTCAAAATGAGTTGCAGACGCGTTAATATGATCGTGCATGCTAGCCTACGATGAGATGCATCGAAAAAAATTTTTAAATTAAATTTAGAGGTAGTCAAAATCGGTTTTTATGTCGAAATTTGGCCCCCAAAATTTTTCGGGATCACATTACTTCCTTATACTACGTACAAGGAAGTAAAAAGTTGCCACATTCTGAGCTACTATCACTTACTTCCCTGAGAAGGAAACTAAAATAAGAATTAACCCATTTAATGTATTCATACCGATTTACTGAATCCTTATTTTATTCATAAAATGAATTTTTGTAAAAAGAACTTTAGTATTTTAATTATCAATTTTTTAAAGAGCTTCAAGCAGTGAGACAAGTAGTAATCAACCAATGCATTTAATGACAAAGTACTGTTAAAAAAAAAAAAAAAAAAACATTATATAATTGAAATGACTTCAATGACTTGGCCACCATTGATTACTACTTTAAGCGACTTAAAAAAATAGCCAGCTTAAGAGTGTTTCTGAATCCTAATATTCGCTCATCACATAATATTGTGACATGAACACAGATTACCTAGGTTGTCACATTTTGCATACAGAACAATAAAGTATAAGGCGGCGAAGCTGGCCGCCTTGGTGGCTAGTTTTAATTTATTTTACCTTTAAAACCTTTTTTTTTAATTGTTGAATTATCTTGTTATAGATTGATATGGTTTCTGAAAACTCTGTTTAGTTCTCTGTTCGCCGATTAAGCGTCCAGTTTGTGTCGATATTTCAAGTAAACAGTTCATTTCTCAGAATGGAAAACGAATTTTATTGATTCTAGAACTTCTGTGAACAATCTGCTATACACAAACCACAGAAATAATGAGCAATAACGCTTTTTTATAACAGAGAGCTTACAGTCTACCACAGTAAGGTGGTCACACCCGCTAAGCCAGAACACTCTTACTTGGCAACTAGTTGCGACTAAAATGTCACTACCGCAGCTTGTCTTTCTCGTTCGCCACGATGTTATCCAATGGAGAAACCCAAGACTCCCTATGTCGAGTTAACAGATTTTGATGTAATAGAATGCAAATGTTAATTATTTGATTCGTAGAATTCGAATTTTAGACTATATTCAACCCTTGAAGGACAGAACAATCCATAAATTCGTAATAATATTGTTTCCTAGATGAGCTTCGAGACCTTTTAAAAACTCTTTAGCTTACTACTGGCTTTGAAACACCTATAGAAAGCATTTGTTTATTTTGCAAATTAACTCTAAATGAACTCCTGTAAAAACCCAAGCCTAATCCATAAAAATAACTTTAATAATTTTCATGGCCATTTACCCAGAACGGGTACATTCAGGCAGTCAGGCTAACAGATCGACAAATGTGAATCGTAAATAGTTTTCTAGATTTTTTTTTTTTTCTCTCATTCGTCTGCGCATTGAAGGTCCACCACACGCCCTTCAAATTCATTCAGTTTCAAAATACGAGACCGCACGGTGAATTAAACTGATTGTGATTTATGCGCAGTACCGGTGCATTTCTCAAATTTAATGCAGTGTATAATAATTGTAAATTAGAGCCCAATTAGCTTACGTTAAAATTCGACGTAATATTCGCCGTTATGGCGATGATAAAGAATGGCGTTTTTGGATGGCTAATCAAAAGTGATTTAAGCATTAATTACAGCCAAAATTTATGGGCGGAGAAAAGATCAGAATATCGTCCAGAGATAAGCAGTTTACGTTGTATGAGACGTCAATGAAAGATTAATTTTTTGTAAGCAGAATTGTTATTTGCATTATTTTTCAAGACATTTACTGTAAAGCCAATATTAGTACCACTTAAAATAAATAAAAATGTATTTATGATTTTGCTTCTTACTATTTTCGTAGCATGTATGATATTATAGTCTCAAAATATAACGGTTCAGGGGTTAATCAGAGTCTTATTTTATTAGTGCTTACGCAATTGCTTAGCGAAAAATATTTTAAAAAACCTTTGCTGTTTCGAAAATATGGTTGTTTTCTTCTTCTGGAGAAACTTTTCAATTAAAGTAATTTATTTAATACTTTCATAAAAAACTTGTTTTAAATGAAAAAAAAAATAAACACATACCCAGATACAGACACACACCCAGAAATAGCTAGCTCAATACATTCGTTTCGCATAGCATAAAAGTTTCAGCATTTTCACTCCATCGAAATCGCCAACGCTCGTACCAGGTGACACGGGGCTTCACTTCCGGAAAATTTGAATTTTTGTGAAATGGATATGAATAACTCAAGCGTTTTTTGGGGGAAATTCTGGGGAGTTGGTAATTTTGGATAAAACTCCAAAAAGTTTTCTGTAAAATGTATTACGAGAAAAGCACCTTATCGTATTACATTTACTCATTACTTGTCACACCAGCAATATGAAATCGACCCTTTGATGTTCGACAAAATGTGTTAACCTGAGAATACTGTGCAATTGCCCAACCACACCGTATCTAGCCTTTCTTTGTGTGACAATCATTCATCAGTTGGATTTTGAACAAAGAAAAAAAAATCCTACTAGTGAGAAATAATAATACCAAGGCTCTAGAGAGAATCATCGTTGTAAAGAATATCGTTATACATAGAACTGCTTTACATTAATGGAAAGGAGTTATACATAGAACTGCTTTACATTAGTGGAAAAGGAAGTTAAGCCAGGATTGTTAAAAATATATCGTAATAGACAGAATTATTGTTATGGAGGATATCGTTGTAGGTAGATTCTAGTGTACTATCCCTGTTCTTAACTGTTTTAAATTTATCTCACAAGACAAAAAGTTAGGGAATAAAAATCCCCGAATGTAAAAAATTCCCTTCCGAAATGTTAAATTAATTCCTGAATATTGAATTAATGCCTTTTTCGTATCTATCTGTCCCTTTAACAGAGATCGGTTACATTAATAAAGTTGACGCCTTCTCGATCAGTCCCATAGAAAACATTTCAAGTTAAGGCGTTTACATAAATAGTAACTGGCTATAAGCGTGAACGATTCCTTAATACTAATCACTACAGTGGAACGCCGTTCCCGCATTCATTGTTTACCCTTATTGATCGTTTTATTTCTATGGTCCTTGCACAAGTTGTATTTAAATAACGTTAATGAAATGCAAATCTCTCGTTCGCCTAAAAAACTTTTTTCCCTGTTCTTTCTTATAAAATATTTCTCCTGACCGAACTGGAATACACGTTAAGATGGATCCATATGCAGAGCTGCCAAGTCTCCGGCTTTTTCGGGGAGGTTTCCCACCACAATATTTAGACAGTTTTATTTTATATTAAATATTTGGACTTATTTTAAGAACAAGACCCCCCCCCCCCACCTCATGATAAAGTACCTCAAGACATATAACTACAAACTGGAGATAAAGCTCTATGCTAAGGTGCTCCGAAAAACCCAGAACTTCAGTTCAGTTCAGTTCAAGAACAAGACCAAATAATGTAAAAATCCACATCCCAGTGGTCCGAAAAGTACGAAACAAATGGCGTACAGGATACATCGAGATATCTGGTAAACGGTTAATCACTACAGACGTTAGCTAGCGATGTCGGAGAAGTTTCGGTGTAAGACAAAATAAACTGGCTGAGCAGGAAGGTGGGCAACAAGCGGTTCTAGAGATATAAACATTAAAGTCTCAGACTAGCAAGATTGGTGTGAGATCTGGCTTTTATTCGGGCTAAATCTTAAACCTTAACGATGTTTTTAGAATAATTTAACAGTGATTGTAACATACAAAGCTTAATTTCTGTTAACGCTGTGCCCGGAGCTGCTGCCTAATGTATTTTCTTAATCGGCGACCGCACAAGATCGATGAAGTCCAGAGTTTATGTAGAAGCGAACATCATCCACATACATAGGTTTTGACGCCCACAGATATAGACGTACTGGCGCCGTGGTCGTTTATTCGTTCGGACACCTTCATTTTTTTATGCTCACAGTAATGCAATACAGATTATTTTTCTAACCACCAGAAATTTCAAGAAGATATTTAATAAAAGAAAATAATATTTCAATTAACACGTTAGCCATAACCCACGAGTTGTACAAAACATATTTAAAAAGCCTGACCTTCTTAGGTCGGGTAGACTTGAAGACGAGACGCAGACGATTTGGCGTGCAGTCAGACTACTTTAGGCAATGTCGTTTCCGCGGGGATTGCCGGCTGCAAGTTGATCCGCGAAAAGGATTAGCGGTAGAAATCCCATGTTCTCTTTAGTAATATTTTATGATTTTATTTATTTAATTATTGTTATATATTTGAACGTATTTAAAATTGCAGTATATTTTCATAGCATTTATTTAAATATGAATAGAAAATT
>JAWZYV010018542.1:600000-997591 GCA_038373885.1 Cheiracanthium punctorium
GAAAGAGCTGCACGGCAAAGGATGGCCAATGTACACCAGACGAAGCTTCCATTTAAAACACTGTAGGTTTTTGTTTCAGAAACATACTTATTTTCATTTATAATTTTAATTTATTTAACAGTTAATAGTCATAATAATAGTTCAATGTCGATACTATATATTAAACTAGATGATTATTGATGAATTCTTGATTATCCGAAGTAGGTTCGGTCCCAATTACTTCGTATAATCGAGGTTCTACTGTACTATCAAATATAGAGTGGAAAATCAGCATAAACATAGATTAACCGTTGTGCTTTTTTGTTTGTTTGTTTGTTTGTTTTTAAGGAGGGGGAAACGCGGATATGGACATCAACAGTAGAAAAAGGAAGTTTATCTAATATTTTTAAACAACTGTTTTAAATAAAAAGATTTTCAGACTAAGTTGAAGAGCACCTCCCTCTCTGCCCCCTTACCCTGCGTTTCTATTTTTAAAATTCATTATCTATTGTTGCCATTACATAACTAAAATAATTAAAAGATTATATACGTGTCTGATTCATGCGAATTCTAAAATGCTCAACTTAAATATTTACATTTTCCATCGTTCAATCGAAATAGTTTATTTATTTTAATTTCATGAAAAAGTCATACTGTGTTATCTCGAGGAGCTACTTAGAATCGCACAAATCGAGAATTTACATGACGTAAATTCTCGATTTCGAGTTTATCAATCTTATACATTTTTTAATTTATGACGTCATGTTTTTGACTGCAGTAAACGAAATCCCGGTTAGTTCAATTAATTCACCCCGTTAGTCCTTTACCGATTTAATATTACTACCTTGAAAAATATTTCTTGTCTTAGGACTGTTATAGATGAATTTAATCCTCTGATAAAATTTTCTTTAAATAACACATTTTAAGGATGGGGATTTCAGGCAATGCTTCAATGATATTTGTAATTCAAAAAGTTTCTTATCAAATTACAAAAATCTATTTTTCATTACAAAATTTATTTCACCATTTCATTTTTGATTTGGTACAGTACAGCGATAAATTCATGAGATGCCTCACTAAGTTTTCAGGGAACATTCGCGAGATAACAGCTACATAATCAGCAAAAGACACATTGGTTTCCGACCTCTTCTTTATTCTAGAACAATGTTTAACTCTCTTTTCTTAACACGAGACATCTTTCAAGTGGAATCTTATCTTCAAAAATTTATAAGACTAACCGGTTGCACGTTCCAATGAAAAATTCAAGCGCTTTGATGAAACGTTTTCTTCAGATTCTTTTCTGCCGGCAGAAATAAAAAGAACGACAAATAAAATTCTTGAACTACGAAAATTGTTGCATTATTATTTTCATTAAATTTAAAGAGTTGTATTCTTTAAAGTATATTTCAGTTTTATAGTTTTGAAACATTTCAGCATTATAGTTATATAATTTTAATGTTTTATGCATTTTAATTGTGTTTTTTGCCACTAGGCGTCAAAGAGAATTGGTGTTCGCTGTATTGAATTCTACATAGATATTCAAAATATTTTTTGGGGGTATAAAAACAATATTTTTAGTATAATAACTTATTATTGATATTCAAAATGTATGCAACAGAATATATATATGAATATCCTTGCATCAAACTAGAAACCTATAAAACGGAAAAACATTCAAAATACTGGTGTTAAACTTTGAAATAAATAAAAAGTTTGTGAAAAAACACACATAAAAAACCTATAGTTCATTTGAGCCAACCTCCCTCGAAAGAGGCTTGGCATATTATTATTTTTATTTTATTTTTTCCCTATGATTTATATAGTTCTAATTTTCTATTTCTCGCTTTGCTATTTCTTGACAAAGACTAAGGAGATTTTTATTTAGTAGGGCGGTGGGGAATAGGAAAAGAAGACAATTTCACATAGGAAAGCATGGGCGCAAACGAACGCATCATGATGTAGGGGGCGCTTTATGTCAACAACTCCATTCACGCACTGTACGATAGTTCTGTTAAAATAAAGTTCACTAGCAACAGGGGTACCGTACGTCATGTTTTTCTCCAACCCCATAAAAAGAAGTCTAATCGACTTCTTCAACCGACCGATTTGTTGGCCGATCAGTGGACCGATTTGTTGGCCACCACAGTCACAGGATTTATCTCCAATCGACTTCTTTGTATGGGGTTGATGAAAAACATGACGTACGGAATCCCTGTTGCTAGTGAAGTTTACTTTAACCCTTTAGCGCGCAGTGTTCCCGCTCTGGGAACACCAAACTCTAAAGTTTTAACTGTTGCCAGTCACGAAGAATATATTTGATTTCTATAAAAATAGACATAGCTCCACGAGGATCCTTTACTTTTTAGCACGTCATTTCCCGTAAAAAAATGGTCACGATTATTTTTAACAGCACTGACATCTGCTGAATAATGGAAGAATGCGAGAACAGCTGAATAGATTGCCCAATGCTGAAAAAAGGGCGCACAGCCAACTGTCGTCAAAAAAGGGTCTCTAGATCTGTGGCACGCGATGAACGTTTCGATTGTCCGCCATCTTGCTGGTAGTTAAGTCGAGCGATGGCAACGGCTGCCCTTTTTTCAGCATTGGGAAAGGGTTGCGCTCAAAGGATTAACAGAGCTATCGTACAGCGCGTGAATGGGAGTTGTTGACATAAAGCCCACAACATCATGATGCGTTCGTTTGCGCTCATGCTTTCCTAAGTGAAATTGTCTTCTTTTCCTATTCCCTACCTCCCTACTAAATACTGATGATAAATTAAGAATCACCCTGTATGTTTTGGTTTCAATTACATGCAAGCAGTTTCCATAATCTTACAACTGATATTTTTAAGTATTTCAAAATCAGGTTCCGAAAAAGGAAGAAAGAAGACTTTTTTTAATACTGCACCGTTGAAAAAAACATCTTCAAGAATGCAATCTAAATTAAATTAAATCTGTAATTAAAAACGAGAATGCTCCAAATTAGATTAGCTATATAAAAATGAAAGAGAAAGAAGAAGAAAAAAAAAAAAAAAAAAGGCAAGCCGTGGGGAAATTTTCTAAGGTCGTTTTGATCAAAAGCAATCCAGTGCAGTTTGGAAAAATCGGCGTTTGAATTCAAAAGGGATAAAAAAAAAGTACGTTTACAAGGCTTCTCTTAAAATGGCCTTTCATTCAGAACATACGAGGAAGAAATTCTTACACGGAGAGAGAAACATTGATTTATAATGGAAGAAAAGGACGTAGCGATAAAAATATTTATACCCACTCTTGAACTTGACATCTAAAGCGGAAACGACGCAGACGAGAAAACAGGTGATCTTAAATATATTTAAGAACATGTGATTTTATTATTTACTTTAAAATATTCTGAAATAAGACGGCAATTAAGAACCTGTTAATCGATTTCAAAACTAGGAGCATTTTGCTTTTGGTATATTTTATTTCAAGGAATTCGCTGATGTGAGGGGAATATATACATATTAATATAGGTAATTATGATACATATCATGCATTTTTAGCTCAAATGTCACATAAAATATGACAGAAATTTTAAAAAATGTAAAACGAAATTAAAAAAAAAAGTTTTCTAATGGCAATTTTAAAGAGAAATTCAACATTTCATGCAGCTACTGCACTATTTTGAAGTTAGGCTTTACCAAATTCCTTCAAACTACTGTAACACTTGCAGAAGTAGCTAGTGCAATAAGCTAAAATTATAGGACATTTCAAATATCCCTGAAATATGGTCTTTTACGAAAAAAGTTTCTCTTTTTTTTGCGGGAAAAATCCATATCCTACCCCAACCCCCTACACTAAAAAAAGCAACTAGTGTAAGAATGAAATGTTCTTGAAGTTATGTTCAAAATTCCCATTTTTTTTTTTTTTAGAAGAATGTTTATGAACATTTTTGAAAATTAATTCTTGTCTCTTACATCATGTTTTAGGAAGCTTTAACTGCAAATGCATGAATTATACTAAAATTAAGCTTTTATTTTAAGGGCGAGATTCAAGTGAAACACAATTCGAGCGTTTTCCTCGTCGAACAGGGTAAACTTCGAAATATATCAAAGTTTCTTATTCAACTGAAACAAAACAATCGTGTTTTGATCACGTGAAAGCGCGATAGGTCTGGTCATTGGAAGCATTCTGGGGACTGAACTGGGAACTGGGGACTGAAAAACGTTCGATTCGAACTCGATCGCGCGCGTTTCACTTGAATCTGACCCTTAAGTGTTCCTAGCATGCAGATAGCTAACAAAACACGAATATTGGGTTACGGGAGTTTAGAAAAAAATTGTTGCGATTGCTAAGTTTGAATTTTGAAATAACAGCAAAAACTTCTAAAATAACCTATGTTTTTTTAACACGCTTTTATTAGCTTCACCTGTGTGTATGTTTGTATGTTTGTAAGACTCCTTTAGACTCGATTTTGACCCACTTTAAACGGACAGATTTAATACAAACTTTGTACATTTATCAAGAACCGGTGACAATACAATAATCTTATAAGATTATCCTGATCAGGATCGCCAGGATTAAATAATTTCCTCATTTCTTATCCTGATTGAAAGTAGAACACTTCCAAACATTACAATCTTAAGAAAACCGTTTCTGTGACCGTGATCGTATAGTGGTTAGTATGTTGCGTTGTGGCCGCAATAACCCAGGTTCGAATCCTGGTCACGGCAACATTTTTTTTTTTTTTTTTTTTTACAAAATATCGTCATCCATCACATTATGGAAGAGTTGAGTACAAGAACATGTTAAGGTCATTCCTTTTAACACGCTTTTATTTGTTGATTAGAGACCTATTTTTCCTTTTTAGTGAGGAAGGTAGCATTTAACTGCAGGTTGATTTTGGTGCACAGCAGGGGCGTAGCAGGAGGGGGGGGGCTCAGGGGGCTTCTCCCCTCCCCGAAATGGGGCCCTTTACTTAGCTTACAATTGAACTTTAGCTTTAAATTTGATACCCAGCCCACCAATAAAATCCTGGCTACGCCACTGGTGCACAGTGAAAATAAATTATCTCTTTGTACTTTCCAACTTAGTGCTCCTTTGTGTCGTATGAGAGATATCGAAAATTAAAAATAAATTTTAAATACATACAGTTAAAAATAACTAAAAAACACGCTTTTATAGCAAATCAAACTAAAAAGTGAAAATAAATATATAGTTTAAAAAACCAAAAAACACGCTTTAGTGATAAATTGAACTAACTAAAAGTCGAAAAATAATTCTTAATATAGAAATAAATTAATGAACGAAAACTAATATTATTGTGAAAAAAGCGTGGGGTGCTCCATATATCAGTTCTTAAGAATATTCGATCGGTACGATTAGTACAAAAATGATACAAAAAATAGAACACAAAGCACCCCACGCTTTTTTCACAATAACATTAGTTTTCGTTCATTAATTTATTTCTATATTAAGAATTATTTTTCGACTTTTAGTTAGTTCAATTTATCACTAAAGCGTGTTTTTTGGTTTTTTAAAACTATATATTTTTCTACGTATTTTTACTGTAAACTTTTATGGTAGGGTTTTGTGTTTCGTTCGAGTTTTAAAGTCTTACTGAGGTAGGGTAATCTCAAATACCCTAGTTGCACAATTAGTCCAAAAGACGTTTAAAACACGTTTTTTAGCGTCAAAAAACAACAATTTCCATGTTTCCAACGTAATTTCAACGTTTTTTGAACTAGTTGTGCTACTAGGATAGTAGTCTCATGATCGTGCATAAAGTACTTGGACCCTATTATAAATAATTATCTCCTTTTCAGCTTTTTATTCTTCAAACTAAACCAAATTTCAGATTTTATTCTGTAGATTTTTTGTCAACCTCGTTATTATCTGCGATTGTATATTTAATCAAGCTACGATCAGAAAAATTCAAAAATTTTTCCCTCGGTTTAATTTTCCTGTGAAGAATGTTTTCCACGTTTTTTATTTCTTTTTAAAGGCAAAGGATAAAATGGAAAAAAAGAAAAAGAAAAAACTTAAAACATTTACTTCTATTTCAATTACATAGAATTTCTTTCCTAGCTTTTTTTCATAACCTAGCGATAGGTCGAAAAAAAAGAAGAAGAAGAGCGAGAAAAAATATAAACAAAAAATTCTTTACTATTCCAATTCAAAAAAATCTCAACACGAATGCAATCTAAATTACATTAAATCTGTAATTAGGAACAAGAATGCTCAGAATTAGATCGGCTAAATAAAACAGAAAAAAAATGAATAGCAGGGTCTGAGAAAAAGGTCTAAGGCCGTTTTGATCAAGAGCAATCCATTGAAATTGGGAGAAAGCTGAGGACGAATTGAAATGGCAAAAGAAAGGAAAAGATGAACGCTGTTCATCACAAGGTTTCGTCCAAAGGACATTCTATTCGGAACATCTGTGGAAGAAATTTATTACGTCAAGAAAACAGTATTGATTTAGAGAAAAGGACGTGGTGATAAAAAATATTTGTACTGAGCCTTGAACTTGACATCTAAGGCGAAAGACAAGCAAGCAAGTGATCCTAAATGCATCCGAAATATTTTTTTCTTTTCCATATAATATATTTTGAAATGAGATGAGGATTCTGCTTTAACCCTTTAAGGCGCAACCCTTTCCCAATGCTGAAAAAAGGGCAGCCGTTGCCATCGCTTGACTTAACTACCAGCAAGATGGCGGACGATCGAAACGTTCATTGCGTGCCACAGGCTCTGCCTGCACAGCCAGCTGCGTCAAAAAAGGGTCTCTAGATCTGTGGCACGCGATGAACGTTTCGATCGCCCGCCATCTTGCTGGTAGTTAAGTCGAACGATGGCAACGGCTGCCCTTTTTTCAGCATTGTGCAATCTATCCAGCTGTTCTCGCATTCTTCCATTTTTCAGCAGGTGTCAGTGCTGTTCAAAATAATCGTGACAATTTTTTTATGTGAAATGACGTGCCAAAAAGTAAAGGATTCTCGTGGAGCTATGCCACCCGCAACTATTTTTATAGTAATCAAATCTATTCTTCGTGACTGGCAACAGTCAAAGGGTCAGAGTTTGGTGTTCCCAGAGCGGGATCACTGCGCTTTAAAGGGTTAACATTTATAACAGTAAATGCTTATAAAATGCCTACAAATTTTCCACCTATTTCTACAGATAATGCGTGTTACAGATGATTTCTACGTGCCTACAGATAATTTCTACAGATCTGCGTGTTAACAGCATAGACGTATATCAGGAGGATATGTGGTCTGTACACCTCCTTTTTTCTACAAGCTCGAATGCTAATATATCAAATATTCTCCATTTGAATCCATCGCTTAAAATAGTATATGGTAAAAAGGATTTAAATTTTATACAAAATTTTAAAACGTTATATTAAAATTAAAAAATATATATTAAATCTGTAAGTTTTATAATCCGGTGCATAATAAAAATAATTTACTAAAAATATGTAAAAGATTTTAGTGCTATTGAAAATTTTTACCCCAGATATTTATAGGAAAACTTACTATCAATCAAATTTTATAGTAAGAACAGATTCCCTCCCATGGGAAAGATAGAGCTGCACCCGTGGTTAGCGGTCTTCGCAAAGGAAGATTACAATGCTAATAAGACAGATAAATCATGTCAAACACACCGATTATAAATCACTTTCAAAAACAACAACTTGTTTGTGCCAAATTTCTGGAGATTTCGAAGATAACCTCAAAAAATTTGTATATTAATGTAATTTTGGATATTAAGTTTTGGAAAACACAGCCTTAAGAAGTTTTAAAAAGGATACCGATTTTCTTTTGTATTTTAAAATGTACAGGCTGCGAAACAACAATACATAAAAAAGAGGAAGGAATCCAATAAAATGTCAACAAACGAAGTTTGCATACGCCACTAGTATGCAGACAAAGCAAGGAAAAAAATCCGCAAACACAGCTCTTCCTTACAGTTCTAAGCTGGTCAAATAAAAAATAACTCTAATAACAGTTACTTAAACAGCTGTTCACGTTCAATACATACTTATGCTCAATAAAAAGACACTTTAAAGAGGTAACGCTTAAAAAAATACTCGTTCAAAGCAGTCTTAAAAATATCCCACAATGAAAAATTATTCTGAAACTATTTTATAAATTATTTTAACAAGTAAATATCGATCAAAACTATAAGAATTTAGTTATCTATTACCGAATCCATCATTAAAATGGTAATTAGATTTTCTGCCCGATTAGATTTTCTGCCCTTATTAGAATCTACACATACTAATAAGGAAATCACGAATAAGGCTTTGAATACTTCAAAAAGACAACGATTAGGCCTCTCCAGTCAGTGCGACGACGGGGGCACGTACTTGGTGTGCATCCCCTAGTTGTGGTCTTGGGCACTAATATTCAAAACTTTCTTTGTTTTTTGTTTCCTTTTACTTTAACCACGCAAATAATTACTTCTGAATCGTACAATGTTTTATAGCTTTACTATTTTTTTCACTCGTGTATCTATTCAGCCTAATAGAGATATTATACCTATTTAGAAAATACTTTTCTTGCAATTATCCATAAAGGGCAGACGTTGCCATCACTCGACTTAACTGCCAGCAAGATGGCGGACGATCGAAACGTTCATCGCGTGCCACAGATCGAGAGACCCCTTTATTGATGACAGCTGGCTGTGCCGGCACAGCCAGCTGTCATCAAAAAAATGGCCACAATTATTTTTAACAGCACTGGCATCTGCTGAAAAATGGAAGAATGCGAGAATAGCTGGATAGATTGCCCAATGCTCAAAAAAGGGCAGCCGTTGCCATCGCTAGACTTAACTACCAGCAAGATGACGGACGATCGGAACGTTCATCGCGTATCACATCTAGAGACCCTTTTTTGACGCGCAAAACGGCTGTCCTTTTCTCAGCATTGGGCAATCTACCAGCTGTTCTCGCATTCTTCCATTTTTCAGCAGATGTCAGTGCTGTTAAAAATAATCGTGACAATTTTTTGTACGGGAAATGACGTGCTAAAAAGTGAAGGATTCTCGTGGAGCTATGTCACCCGCAGCTAGTTTTATAGAAATTCAATCTATTCTTCGTGACTGACAACAGTCAAAACGTCAGAGTTTGGTGTTCCCAGAGCGGGAACACTGCGCATTAAAGGGTTAAAGAATTATGCTTTCTTTCTCTCTCACAAGTTTATTTAAAAATACGGGTATAAACACTTTCCTTACGCGATGCCATAACTGTCAATTACTGCAGGGTAATTATGTTAGAATAGGGAAAATAATTAAAAATACATCAATCGCACGTTTGCTTCTATTTGGGAAAGTAATAAAAAAGAGTGCACTTACACTGTGCAATTAGCTACGAATACGGGTTGAAAAAACAAACTGAACGCCAGGTTTCCTAAATGTACACAATGGCATTACAACTAAGTTTATTTTCAACAGAATTAAAAAGTTCACGTTTCTGTATTTCGATTCTAACTTGAAAAATTCAGTTAAAATTAGTTAAAACGTCTTCATTTCCAATGACTACATGCTAATAAAATAAAAAACTTTTTAAAGTTGTTATTAACTAGTTCGTGTTCTATATTACACTCTACGGGAGAAACGAAAAAATATGTTGATAATTATACGATTTTATGTAATTGCATCCCTCCGTTCCCATAAGGCCAGTGCTTGGGAGGGTGAACACCTCTCTCGTCTGGAGTGCTATGCAACGTTGGTCTGCCTACTAGGCGGACCTACATCAGGGTCCTCGTTGCGGTCAAGCCTACTAGGCCGCTGACCCGGCCATTAGAAAGGAAAAAATAATAATAACATCCTTCTTAATTTTCAAAAGGAATTTGCATACCACTAATACACTAGGTCTGTTGAAAAAATATGTTTCTTTGGAAGTTTCGCAATTGATGCATTTGGCGTGATGTATCTATCTTGTCAATCTTCAGTACTGAAAATTATTCATTTCTTAACACATTGCGGCATTATTTTCTATTTTTTTCGCTTTAAAAATTTTAGCTTTTTGTCATCCCCCCCCCAAACCTGTAACGCAACTGTTCATACGCGCGTAGGAGAGGGGGGGGGATGGAAACACAATAGTGTAAAATGATTGGAAACAAATAGTTCATTGAACCCCCACATTGTTGATCGGTAGCTAGAAGTGTTTCAAGTGATTTATAAATCAATTCCCACTCGCAAAATTAGACCAAAACAAACATTAGAGAACGATTGCACTACTTGTCAAGTATGCACTGTATAATATTAGCATAAAGGAATGTCCGGATTTAAAAAATTTATAATTTCGACACGTATTGTAATAAATGATACCCGAATTTAAATAAAAATAACCCTGCACAAGAGTTGTTTATGAACCACGGATGCCACTGTAAGAACTTAAAAAGCAAGTCCTTTTTAACAATAAAAGAGTATGATTTCAGCTTGTCCGCCTGTCCGTCCGTGCTCTAACTGCCGTAAATGAGAATCAATTCCTTCAAAATTTATATGCGCTATTCCTAAGTACCTAACCATTTACCTTATTTAAAATGGTATATGTATCGTTTATAGTTCTTTTTATAGGAGCGCATACGAGAATTCCAATACATTACGCTCTATGGGCAGTCATTGTTTAAAACATATTTTAGACTTTCATATATTTAAAGCAAGAAAAAATTGATTTATTTTACTAAGGATTAAAAAATAAAGCTCTCCACCGAAAATGTATGTAACATCTATAATTCTCCTACAGGAGCAAGCAAAAGAATCCTAATACATTACGGTCTATGTCAGTTTCGAGACATTCATTCATTTCAAGAAGTAAGAACAATGCAATATGCATATGGTCAGTATTATATGTTAGGTGTCCTCGCTGTGAGGACACAACTCTGAACTTTTGGCTGCTTCGATTCACGAAGAATAAATTTGTTTTCAATTAAATACTTAAGGAGGACATCTAGATAGATTGGCCAATGTCGAAAGAGCGCAGTCGTTGCCATCGCACGATTTAACTATCAGCAAGATGGCGGTCGATCGAATCACCATCTGTGTGTCACAGAGCTAAAGAAGTTTTCTGACAGCCAGCAAAAGGACACTAAGGGGATTCAAAGAATTAAATGTTATCTTTCGTGATGGAAGCTTCATCATAATATGAATGTTTTTAATAATTTTTCAAATAAACAGCTGGAACAGCTGGGTGCGAGCCGCACAGCCAGCTGTAGTAAAATGGATCGATGGCAATGGATGTACTCTTTCATAGTTTAAACCATTTAACCATATTTTTTGCGACCAGCAGTGAAAGCGCTGAAAAAAGATGGTGTCACCGCACACAACCACCGCGCTTCAAAGAGTACAGCACGAACAGACAGACAGACAAACAACGGCAAAATAAAAACTTTTCAAAACTTAAAAGAATGTTTTAAAAGACATAAACATGAAAAAAATAAGTTCAAATAAATCGACATAACGAAACATCCACTGTAATACACTGTTTGAAATTACCTGCATTCTGAGTGCTCTAATTCCAAAGTCAACGATGTATTCCAAAATCCAAGACACACTGTCCCGAAGCCCTGAAGCTAAAATGATGAATCAATATTGCAAAGTCTAACACTATAAATAATATCGAGATGTTTGCTCGAGTTACGTATCTTTAATCTTCTGGGGTTTGACAAACGCGACTCCTGACATTTATCGGGCTTTCTGAATGGAAAATGTCTTCTATTGGCAGATTATTTCCGAAATATTTTCTGAAGTATAGATAAAAAGGGGGGGGATAGATAACAAGCTATAATAGTTCAGTCGTGTGTTTTTTTTTAAAGGACAATGCGCTGTTCAGTTGCCTGAAGATTTCTCTGCAGATACCCTAAACGCAAACCTAATAAGTATGCTGGAGAGAAAACTACCGGGAATATTCCAGTGAAATTTGGTATCTACACGTTTCAGAACATGCGCAATCCAAATATGAAAAAAACGAAATCGTCATTCTCACCCTATAGATGGCGCTGTACCGTATTTCAACGCTCCCCGGTGGCATATACAACTTCCAAAACCGATAGACTAAGTCATTCTAAGAGGTATATAAACAACATTATTTACAGTTTATCAAAATTCCACACGATTCGCTTCAGTAATTAATTTTTGCAGTATCTTGTAACCAAAAATTAACGTAAATTAAGGTAACAAATTAAACAATTCATAAAGACACTTTGGAAAACAAGTAAACATTATTTATTCAATGAAATTATCACAGGATGTGCTCAATATGTGAACCACCAGATGCAACCACATGCTGAAAACGTAAAACAGCATGGTCCACCGTCGCATTTAAAATCTCTGGTGTAACGCACATCACGTGTCTCGTTCTGCTAGATTTAAATTCAGCAACAGAAGCATGTCGTTCTCTATAAACCATATCTTTCAGACGTCCCCACAGATAAAAATCGCAAGGATTAAGCTCCGGTGAACGTGGGGGGTCAAGCATTGTCGAAACCTCTGCTTATGACTCGGTCCGCACCAAAGGTATCATTTAGCAACTTTTTAACAGCTTTAGTGATGTGAGGGGATGCTCCGTCCTGCATAAATACAGAGCCATCTATAGGGTGAAAATGACGATTTTTTTTTTTTTTTGCATACTTGGATTGCGCATGTTCTGAAACGTGTAGATACCAAATTTCACTGGAATATTCCCGATAGTTTTCTCTCCAGCATCCCTTGAACACTTGCAGTTTAATTATGGCCACCCTGTAAAGCATGCGTGCAAAACACGCCAAACTCACATCTCTGAATGAGTTGTTTTTGCTGTTTCTCACCACGATTTTAGATCCTCATCAGAAAGTTAAAGACTTCTAAACGTTGTCACCCCATTGTAAGTTGCTAGCAACCGCTGAGGGGACTTCTGGAGTCGCAGATTTACTGTTCAAGTAAACCTCTTGTACATGGTGACTTTTAACGGTAGGTCGGGAATTGAACCCACGATTTTTCAGTTACTCATCCAATCATTTGTCTACCAGGTCCCAACAGTCATGTATGGAATATTAAAATGTTTGTGCGTATCGTCAATTTTAGAGTTCAATAAATATCGATGGCATACTCATATTCCTAACTTGTTAGAAACTTATTGAGTGAACATTACAGAGTTGTTTAATGTGGGTGTAAATCAAAAGATCCAATTATCCTCCAAGAATCTTATTCTAACGTGTGCTCACTTTACATGGACAGCCTATTGGGTGATGTCATTGTAAAATGGCCAGTTCTACGGGCCTTAGTTGCGGCAAATGTCTAATGGGCAAGTGCCCGTCCTTAGTGGAAAAAAAAAAGTTTCATTAATTTTTGGATTTGAGTTTTTATCTTTAGGACAAGTCCTAAGTAAATGACAACACTTTGCTCTAGCACAATAGGTAATGTGCAACTTTAATTGGGTTGAATCCGAACAAAATGCTCTCAGGTAAGTGACATGATTGCTAAGTCCAATGCTATAAGCTGTGAGTCTAATGAATGCAATGCCTGTAAAAAGGACATATTGGCGTTAAAGAGTTTTGAGAAAATTCATGATGTATGTGGATTTAGAAGTGGCAAACTCAATTATTCTATCTGTTGGAACTATGCGCATTTTAACGTAGGATAGGGTTCCTCCATAACGGTTTTATGTAAAGAATATTTTTTTTTTCAACTTTGTTGAAAGTTATGGGGTTCACGATATAATACGCGCTTTCGCGTGATTTACTCAAGAACCAGAACACATGCAAACATGTGATAGGTATCAAAATATCTAATAGTTGATCAGCTGACTTAACGTGCTGCAGTGCATTTTTCTTATATTTGAAAAATTGTCTATTTATGCACATTATGGTACAGGGTATATTTAAAATCTTTTAATAAAAATGGAAATAGTATATTTTTAAATGTTTTGATTACTTAGATTCAAAACATTAAAATAGCTGCTATAAAATAGCTTTTTTGCTAAACATCAAAACTCAATTTAAAAGAGCTTTTTTATAATGTAAATATTATTTTCACGTTTGAAACCTCATTGAGGAAGAGGACCACTCTCATAACTTAACCCTTTAAAGCGCAGTGATCCCGCTCTGGGAACACCCAACTCTGACGTTTTGACTGTTGCCAGTCACGAAGAATAGATTGGATTTCTATAAAAATAGTTGCGGGTGACATAGCTTCATGAGAATCCTTTACTTTTTAGCACGTCATTTCCCGTAAAAAATGGTCACGATTATATTTAACAGCACTAACATCTGCTGTAAAAATGGAAGAACGCGAGAACAGCTGGATAGATTGCCCAATGCTGAAAAAAGGGCAGCCGTTGCCATCGCTCGACTTAACTACCAGCAAGATGGCGGACGATCGAAACGTTCATCGCGTGACATAGATATAGAGACCCTTTTTTGACGCAGCTGGCTGTGCGCGAGCACAGCCAGCTGCGTATGTTGCTGGTAGTTAAGTCGAGCGATGGGAACGGCTGCCTTTTTTTCAGCATTGGGAAAGGGTTGCGTCTCAAAGGGTTAAACTATCGTATTTGAAAAGTTAGAGAAGTTGACGCGCAGTAAAATCCTGAAAATATATCACAATTCATTACTTCAAATAATTCGAAAATTAAAAATAATTTCACTACATTCTATGTGGAGATTCATTCCTAAATCAACATTTTTAGAGTAATTTGCCTAAGTTTCAGAACATTACAATTGTAAGTTTTTGAGTTAGGATGTTCTGCGATAAAGCCAGATCTTAAAATCTTATTTTCAGAAAAAGCAGAAACTAAACATCAGTGAAAAGATTTACCTTTGAGATGACTCATATTAAAATTCCTGTAACTCAAGATCAAAGCACAAGACAGCATCAATATTCAAATTAATGTAGAAAGCTAAGGCTTCCAGATTTGATATCAAGCCAATCCCGGTCGCACCTGTCGAACTAGCCGTTCGGAGTTTTCCGTGGTTTTCTCCGAAACCTCGCGTAAATAAGGGCTAGTATCCCTTAGAAATTTTCCCACGGACGCATTCCCCCTATAGGCCTAGGTCCCTAGTGCAGGCAATATACCATAATCCACAAACAAACAAGTAAAAAACTGATATCAAGCCAAAATACAAAACAGGATTTTTGTCCAAAATTTGCATTTTAAAGGTAGGCGGGCACCTTAAATTTCAGAAATTGAGAGTTTTTAGACAATGTTAAAAAAAAAAAAAAAAAAAAAAAAAAAAAAGAAATCTTCATGGTTGCTGACCACACAAAATGAGTTACGTTCTTGAATGTAAATAATGAACTGAAATGACTTTCATAAAAATAACTGAGTGTTCTTGAATCGCCATTTTTAATAAAAATATCGTCTGCATGCGCCAAAAAGAGCAGCAATGGTTTTTGGCGAAAGACTAAGGATTTATTAAGACAAAATATGCCAAGTTTTATAGTTTTGCGAAAGAATGGCTATTTTGAGCAAAGTAGTCAGATTATTGAGATTGTTTTAAAAAATTTTTTCATAAAAGAGGTAAGAGACAATAAGTAATCCTCCGTTGAGGAATCCTGCAGTAGTTCAATGCAAGAGATTACTTGAACATTTTGCTTGTTTGTAACTTCTTTTTCTGCCTCAATTTCTATATACAATAGTGTCCGGATAAATAAATTTTTCTTCATCATCCAAGTTCACATATATAAACATAGAAAGAAAAGAAACAAAAAAAAGTCCTAACTTTTATATGAATGAACTTCTGAAATGGCTTAATTTTTCCAATAAGTCTATAAACTGCGCCAGAGGCGTAGCCAAGGGGGGGGGGGTTAGGGGGGTCATAACCCCCCCATGAGAATTCTTTTGCCATACAAAATGTATATACTTCACTACATTATCACACATATGTATACATATATATGAGTTGCAGTAGTCGTAACCCCCCCCCATGAAAAATTTCTGGCTACGCCCCTGAACTGCGCTGAAGACTACGAAAAAAAAAGGCATATTTTTTAAGTTACAATTGTACGTTTAGGTACCCTCTTTATACAATTTATACGCACGCTTCTATATATCTCGAAGAAAAAATATTAAATTTGACTGACTAAAAGAAAAGGTGGTTTGGTATTAGTTTTAATTCGCATTCAGCAAGGGAAAAAAGACTCAAGTCTCAAATGTAATCAATTTAATAGAGAATTAATGCAAAGGTCACAATAAATAAATAAATAATATAACATTAGTGTATAAAAAAACGTAGAAACAATTTACTCCATTAATAAATAATCGGATGCAATTTAAAAATAGATATTAGAAATGTATTATATTAAGTAATCACTTTTACCATTTTTCTGGTCTCTGAATCACGGAATGCTCATTTAATAAATTTTCGTGGATAAGTCAACGTCAATAACTTTGAATAACGTAACAGGACATCTAAGAAAATATTATAACAGGAGAACATAATTACGAAGTAATTACCAGTAAGTGATTTACCTGGAGCGGAAGAAAATGATATTTAATGAGGATGTGAAAAAATGATAATTCTATTTTTATATCGTATTAAGTTCTTGAAGTACTCAGGTGTTTGCAAGATAAAAATAATAATAATAATAATAATGTGCGTACATTTTAAACAATAAAATTTCTATCAATCGAATTTTGTTACGGTCATGATTTTCAATTTAATTTTATAACTAGAAGATTTTTTTCAACTAATAATGATTTTTACTTGCTTTGCACGAAGTATAAGGAAGTATAGTGAGCGCAAAACATTTCGGTATGCATATTTTGACGAAAAGTCGCGATTTTGACCACCTCCAAATTTACTTAAAATTACGCGCGCATACATGGATGTATGTTCGTACATATGCATGTACAATCCATTTTGACCAACCACATGCTTTGTGATATCCGCATCAGATTTCAGTTTTGGTCTTTGAAATGTCGAACCTCGATTTAACGTACTTTGATTTAACGAATTCTCCGATTTAACGAATGTTTTTTCTGTCCCGACAAAAAGGGTGCTAAAATCCTCTGATTTAACGAATTTTTAGCATTGATTTAACGAACAATAATCGCTAAAATAAAATTCGCACATAAAACAAAAACTTTGAATTTACAAAGACAGGCGATACAGAAACAGTCATTTACAATTACGCCGTGGATAACGATGATCAAATGCCTGGATGGGAAGATGTTCCTAGTACTGGAAATGTTACAGAATATGTGTCTTGCGATGTACAGCTAAGTACTTGCGATAGTGAACAGAAAGAGAAGGCAGATTCTGAAAGCAGCGAAGATGAAGAAACGGAAATTGAATTTAAAAAGGTGACATTCCAAGAAGCAGTTTGCAGCTTGAACACTTTAAAAGAAGTTTTTTTTTTTTTTTTTTTTTTTTTTTTTTTTGTCTCACGACGTTGATGATGTTCTTACGGAGTTAGAAAATATCTACAAAGAACTTTGGAAAGTCAAAAAAAGCCACAAAAACAAAGCACTGTAAAGGATTTCTTTCCAAAGTGCTAATAAGTATTCATGTATTATGTATCAAGTTTTAAGAGCAAGTAACATTAAAGAATTTAGATAATTTTAAAGTTGATCTCCTAACGTATAACTTATAATTTTTAAGCTCGTAGTAAACAATAATCATTCTTTTTTTTCATATCTATATCTAAGAGTATTTTGCATTGATATTTTTATACCATACTCTTTACAAAAATTGATATTCGATTTAACAAATTGCTTCGATTTAACGAACGGATTTGTGGGTCCCAATCAATTCGTTAAATCGAGGTTCGACTTATATGCAAATCAGTGTGCCTTTAGTAGACAATAAATAAACATATCAGCTAGAGAAAAAAGAATACAATATTTCTTAACTATATTAGCTGCAACCTAAAATAATTGAACAACTTTTCAAGCAATAAGACTTATTTTGGTCTTTCTAATAAGACGTCATCAACGAAGGAGACACTGTCTGCAATCATTTCCTAAATTATAAAACAAATTCAAAAAGTTTTACGCAGTTTGGCAATTCAATTTATACCCCAAGGATGAAGAATTTTCTCTAAAATTTTTTTGCAAAATGCTGTCTAGTACAATCGAATTAGTGCGTATGCAAACGATAAAAAATTGTACGAATTTGAAAAAAAAATGTTATATACATAATGATATTATCACACCCTAACAATATTAATACAAGTAATTTATAATTCTATACAGGGTGATTCGCTACCAGACTGACAAACTTGCAAGGTGTGTAGGGGATACAGGGACAGTTCAGAATCACATAGCAATGCGAGGTCGGAAACGTCGTCATCATGTACCTGTTAATAATCACTTTGGAAGAAGTGTTGAAGTGTGCGTCTAATTTCTTAACCCTTTAACGCGCAGTGCTCCCGCAATGGGAACACCCAACTCGGACGGTTTGACTGTTGCCATTCACGAAGAATAGATTGGATTTCTATAAAAATAGTTGCGGGTGACATAGCTCCACGAGAATCCTTAACTTTTTAGAACGTCATTTCCCGTAAACAAAATTGCCACGATTACTTTTAACAGCACTCACATCTGCTGAAAAATGGAAGAATGCGAGAACAGCTGGATAGATTGCCCAATGCTGAAAAAAGGACAGCCGTTTTGCGCGTCAAAAAAGGGTCTCTAGATCTGTGGCACGCGATGAACGTTTCAATCGTCCGCCACCTTGCTGGTAGTTAAGTCGAGCGATGTCAACGGCTGCCCTTTTTTTAGCATTAGGAAAGGGTTAACCAAGTTCCATAAACAATGGGCTTTCCTCAGACAATTTCATAAATGTAATGAAAGAAACAAATAATAATTTTTATGACGTGCAATCGGTGAAAGAGGGATTAGTTTTTGAAAAACCGTGGTCGGAAAATTTACTATCACCTGAACACTTCATCCGCAGTTATTATTAACAGGTACATGAAGACGATGTTTCCGACCCCGCATTGCTATATGATTCTGAGCCGTCCCTGTACCCCTCACACCCCCTGCAAATTTGTCAGTCTGGTAGCGAATCACCCTGTATACTAATTTTAGCACCTCAACGCAATTTATCGTTTGGAAATATGGATCAGAAGGCTCAACTATTAGATAAAGCCCGTAGTATAGGTAGTTACAACGGGTGTTAGCAGGGGCGTAGCCAAGGGGGGGGGGTTAGGGGGGTCATAACCCCCCCATGAGGAATTTTTTGCCATACAAAATGTATATTCTTCACTACATTATCACACTCACGTATACATATTTATGAGTTGTAGTAATCGTAATCCCCCCCATGAAAAATTTCTGGCTACGCCCCTGGGTGTTAGAGAACAATATTTCACAAAAAAAAAATCGTATTCTAAAGGTCTACATTCAATACATTTGCTAATTTTTGTACGTTAACCCTTTGAAGCGCAACCATGCTGAAAAAAGGGGCAGTTTTCTGGTAGTTAAATCGAGCGATGGCAACGGTTGCCCTTTTTTCAGCATCGGGCAATCTATCTAGTCTTACTTGTATATCAATATACTTCTATCGTATTCTTCCACTTCTTAGCAGATGCCGGTGCTGTTAAACCTTGCAGCATGAAGTATTAGTCTACAAAATTCCCATGCATTTAACCCATTTTTTATCCAAAACAAATTACCCTTCTTATTTTTGTAACCTTAATTCCGAACACAAGTGTAAATGCAATTCTTCCTTTATTTTTATTTTTTTGTAATTAAAAAAACTATTTCTTTAATCCTTTAAGCCCAAACCTACACAATTGTGTAGGTGATCTACATCCTCCCAAAAAGTACTCAAGTATAAGTCGTGTTTTTTAAGTTAATTTCATAAATAAAATACTATTCTTCATACGAAGTAAATCTTGTATAAAATAAAAATAAAAATTATATTTCTTTTGATTTGCGTATTATTCGAAAAAAGAAAGTTATTCACAAAACTATAATCGGTAATTTATCTTACCCTCAAATACTTTTTTCTGGGAGTGCAACAAAAAGTCCAGGTTTTTAACGGTTAAAATATCACTTAATCAGCACAGTACTGTATCTAGTGGTATTAGCATATCACTAAACTCACTCTACCACAACGGTAGAGAATGAATTACGTTCTACTGATATTTGCACAAACAGAGCGTCCTCACAGCTTAATTGATAAGCATTAGTCATCTCAAAAGCTGAAGAGCATTTCTCTCCTAACACTCTAATCACAGTAGAGTCCCCAAACGCCGCTAGCAATTTGAAGGGGTACATCCACACCTTGAACTATCCGAGTTGATTTAATTGATTTATTCTCAAATTTGCTGCCGAAGAAACAAATGATAAATTTTCCACAATGTTTCATCAATGTTTACATAGAAACTTTTAGGACTGATTAGTTTAAGTTGAACACACCCGAAGAAAACTAACGGGTTAAGAGGAGATGAATGCAAACAAAAGGATGATGTTGGAGAAATTGATGCAATTTCATACTTTTTCGAATAAACTTGGCTTCGAAAGCTGTTATTTTGTATTTTATTATATTAACACTTAAAATGAATCACTGTATAGGGATAAGGGCCAGAGAAAAGTTTGATCTCATTGAAATTTTTACCGTTAAAAGAAATAAAAATCACCCAATAAACCTTTATGGAAGAATGAACGGCTTTTTAAATCAAATAATTTTAGTATTTCGTTCATAATCTTTCATTGTTTAAATGCGATTAAATATTAGAAACGTGTTTTCATATACATATGCGTATGTTTAAGAGATTTAAGGGAACAGTAAACTTAGACAATTATTTCTCCCAACTTATATTATTATGAAAAGAAAATCCTCAGAATGTTTTATACAACAAATTTTTATGTATCTTTTTAAGTTCGATCACTAACTTTTAAACTGTTAACTACGTTTACATTTAGAATAAATAAATTTTAAATGTTCCGTAAGTTGCATTTTTTTTATATTATGTCCCCATCTCTTCTTTAGCACTTAAAAAAACTTTGAAAACTGTGTGTTTGATTTCCATTCGACAAGTAATTCTTTAAAATGTACTTAACAACTACAAAATGGAATTTTCATTAAAAATTCTAATTTTAATTGACTCGATTACTAATTTGGGGACCTCACCAAAAAAAAAAAAAAAAAGCACAGGCAATTCAAAGCAATATGAAGATTTGTTTATCTCTAATAAATATTGCTTTTTTCCACAGCAAAACTTAAAATGCATTTTAAAGAGATATACATCACAAAAAAAAATTGTTTCCATATAAATTACATTTCAAACAAATTACGAAAGTGAAAGCGTTAATATTAACAAATTTCAAATAAGCGTACTTCCGGTAAAAATAATAATATCCGAATATCTTTATTTTCAGCCGAGTTAACTGCGTTAAATTATAACTGGAGCAAAAACAAAACAATCTGTATTTTAGATAGATTTTTGCACAGTCCAGTAATAATTTTTTTTCAACACCACTACTAAAACAGATCAAGCAAAACATAGTTCTCAAAAGCATATTCGAAATTCAATACGTTTGATTCCTAAAAATGAATTTAAAAATATAACAACATAAAAAGATAATAATCCTAACTAATATTATAAATGCGAAAGTGAGTTTGTTTGTTTGTTTATGACGCTTTCACGCCTAAACCGCTGAAGCGATTAGGATGCATTTCGGTTTAGATATAGATGGGACCCTGGAGTTGGTTATAAGCTACTTAGAATTTTAGATTTTTAATTACTTTTTTAATTATTAATTAAAAACCGTTTTTACGTTGCCATGCTTGGCGAGTTTCGCCCGTATCATATGATTCATGTTTTGAGCTAACAAGAATGCTATTACTTCAATAAAGAAGCACGTGCATCTGAAAAACATTAAATAATACGGAAATTATGCCAGTTTTATGCCAAATATATCTATCTCTAATAATAAAAATGAATGTTCTCCAGACAAATCTACAGAAAGCAGAGCTTTGAAAATTTGAGCATGCCTGGACCCATGACTTCGGTAAAGTGTACCTGAGGCTCGGAAATTTTAATTACTTTTCTAACTATTAATTAAAAACCGTTTTATCGCCCGCACAAAATGATTTATGCTTTTGAAATAAAGCAGAAATTCTATTTGCAAAATCACATGCATTTGAAAAACATAAATAAGTATGGAAATTATGTTGATTTTACGCCAAATTAAAAAGCATAAATAAAGAAAAGTGTACTTACGTATTATCCCGGCGGTCCGCCAAGACTAGCGATTTTTTGCCGACAAATGCCGGGCACATGAAATTATTAATGGTTTTGAATACGATTGGCAACTCATTTGACGAAAAAACAGTTTGGCGGGAATGACCGCCGGGATAATAGGTAAGTACCAAGAAAAGTCCAGATGTGTTTCTTAAAGTTCGTAAATTTCCAAATCCTACAAATAATATAAATGTGTACGTTTATGTGTTTGGATGTTTTTGACTGAATCACACAAAAATGGTTGGAAAAATTTGTAATGAAGATAGCTTATGCCCTGGATTAACATACAGGCAACCTTTCAAGCATATAGCATAAATAATTCTTTTACAAAGACACTCAAAATAATGCTAATGCATTGCACTCTATGGAAATTTTGTAGCAACTAAACCGATTTTAAAACTTTCTTCACTGATTGAAAGTCCTAGGCCTATAGGGTCCTAGGCGTATATGGAGAATTCCTCTGTGTGGAATTTTCTAAGGGATCCTAGCCCGTATTTTCGCGAGGTTTTTGAAAAAAACACGGAACACTGCGATCGGCTAGGTCGGCAGGCGCGACCGGTGTTTGAACCTGGAACCTTCCGCCTTCCAGGTTTGAGAGCAGACCCTCTTAGACACTGGGGGGACCCTGAGTGTTATAGGCTACCTTTCATGCATTTATCACAAATAGTTCTTTTACAGGGATACTCATAAGAATTACATTACGCTCTATGTGTATCTCTGTAGGTACTGAACCGATTCCAAAACTTTTTTCACTGATAGTAAGCTACACTATTCTTGAGTATTATAGGCTAAAATTAATGCATGTAACGCAAATAGTTCCTTTACAGGAACACTCAAAATAATTCTAATACATTACGCTCTATGGGTATCTCTGTAACTATAGAACCGATTCTAAAACTTTTTCGCTGATAGAAAGCTGCACTATTCCTGATTAACATAGGCTAAAATTCATGCATATACGTAAATATTTCTTTTACAAGAACACTCAAAAAAGTTCGCAAATACTGTCGTAACTGTCTCTTTTCGCCAAATGCCTGAAAAAAATCTAAATTTAGTAATTTTACATACTCTGTTATTTTAAATGAAGTATACTACCATGCATTATACTTCATTTAAAATAAGTAAAAAGCAAATAATATTTAAATGCAGTTTCTTTAGTCGCAAACATATTTGTTATTCACACATGCTTCGTTTCTCTCGCGACCTAATTCTAAAGCCGACGCGGACGAAGTTGCGGGTAGCCGCTAGTCATTTAATAAATTTGAGCAGTAAAATTTATACCATAAAATCCCCATAAATTTGAAGGTAGAAATTGGAATCAAAAGTTCATGTAAAATAACCTAGAGCTGAGACCCTATGAAAATCTATACTCAGATTTCTAGGACAAGTTTTTTTTTTTTTTTTTTCCCCTCAAAGGGGGATGCATGTGCCGATGATGTATTCGCCACTACTACGGCCTGAAGCAGGAACGTAGCGAGAAAAAAAATTGAGGATGCCCAAAAGGTGAAATAGATAGAATTTCTAGCAAAAGTGATTGATTTATTGACATCTAATCAACAAAAATCCAAAATTTCGGGGGGGTGTAAGGCCCCCTTCAGCACTCCCTGGCATGAAGTACTGGCCATTTTACTGTGACGGCAAACAATGGAAGGTCAACGTACGTTACCCTGTATGAAAGGACGGACATATTAACACCCAAGATAGGCTTCGAAGCCGGACCCAAGTTGCGATACAATAGTTCTCTAGCCATTACACCACTAGGCAGCTTTCTAGAACGAGTCAAAATTTAACCCTTTAACGCGCGGTGTCCTGGCCGTGAGGACACCAAACTCTGACGTTTTGACTGTTGCCAGTCACGAAGAATAGATTTGATTTCTATAAAAATAGTTGCGGGTGACAGCTCCACGAGAATCCTTTACTTTTTAGCACGTCGTTTCCCGTAAAAAAATTGTCACGATTATTTTTAACAGCACCGACATCTGCTGAAAAATGGAAAAACGCGAGAACAGCTGGATAGATTGCTCAATGCTGAAAAAAGTGCCCTTTTTTCAGCATTGGAAAAGGGTTGCGCCTCAAAGGGTTAAACAGTTCGTTCTTCTCCCTCCATTGCCGCATCGTGTTAGTGATCGAGCAGAGGTTGTTTGATTCTTCTTGAACTCACATACAAACTCAAACCTACTCTCTTCTGCTGCTGAATACATGAAAGATGCCGAACTTTTCACAGTATAGACGGTGGCAGATAAGCCAGAATTAGAAGCCAAGAAATTTAAATGTCAGCGCTGAAAGAGAGAAAAAGGAGTGCGTAATGTATGAATGGGAGAGAACCTGGCAAGAAAGAGGCACAACGATGATTTGGAGCCAGTCGTCTGGTGGTTTTGTTTTTCCCCCCATACCCTTCATTGTTTGTTTGTTTGTTTGTGTGTTATGGCAAGCCTACACGAGGAGCACCTGCCTATGGGGGAATGCGTTGGTTGGAGGACTTTTTTAACCCTCTGCAGCACAACTATTTCCCAATGCTGAAAAAAAGGGCAGCCGTTGCCATCGCTCGATTCAACTACCAGCAAGATGGCGGTCGATCGAATCGTTCATCGCGTGACATAGATCTAGCTGGTATCCACATCTTGTTGCGAATTAAATCGAGCGATGGCAGTAGCTGCCCTTTTTTTCAGCATTGGGCAGTCCATCCAGTTGTTCTCCTATATCGATTGTATTTCCATCGTATTTTTCTAGTTTTCAGCAGATGCCAGCGCTGTTAAAAATAATCTTGACAGCTTCACGAATATTTGACAATTTTTACGGGAAATGATACGCTAAAAAGTAAAAGATTCTTGTGTAACTATGTCACCCTCCATGGACGCCCATAGGAATTTTTCTAGGGGGGGGGGGCAATCTCCAAAAAATTTTTCTAGAGGGGGGGCAAATTTGAAACTTTTAACAAATTTACTTCTGGTTTTGCCATTTGTATACATCATGAGACATTAACCTACAACTCTAGGGGAGGGGTGACAAGTGCCCTACCTCCCCCCCCCTTATGGGCACCCATGTCACTCTCAAATATTTTTGTAGAAATCAAATTTATTCTTCGTGTCTGACAACAGTCAAAACGTCAGATTTCAGTGTCCCCATAGTGAGGGCACCGGGACAGGGACGTACCCAGAAAAAAATTTCGGGGAGAGTTCAAACAGTGAGAAAGGGAGAATTTTCCACAAAAAAGACTTCATCATTATTATTTTGCTAACAAAAATTTAAATTTCGGGAGGGGTCCGGACCCCCTGACCACCCCCCTGTGTACGTCCTTGCACCGGGAGCTAAAAGTGCTAAGGGGTAATAGCGCGTATTCACGTTACATCTGAAGAAATCTGCCTAAAAAACCAGACCGTAAGATCGACATCCGCGCGACGGGCCCTAACCCGGGACTTCCACACTTCATCAATCCATCAAGTTCAGTGTCTTATCCACTCAGCCATGGTGTGGCCCCATCCCTTGAAAAATAGAAAATTAATAAAATAAAACTACAGAACAGGCATCAGTATAATTACGAGATACAAAAACCATGTTGGTGTCCATGTATCATTCTAATTGGAGCGCATCACAGATTGATGATTAAAAATGATTTCAAAACACAATAGCATTTTCATATTAATGTTATTTGTTTATGTGCAAGCAACGCAACGTCTGCCCCAGACTATTACAACTAATTCATGTTTATTCCGTTATAATATTAATGCTTTGGTTAAATTAAATTCGAGAGTCCCTCAAAGTGTGTAACACTGGCAGTCATTTAAAGTTGCAAATTATATTTTTTCTTCAGTTGATTATTCAAATGACTTTAATGTTTTGGAGAAAAATAACGAACACTCTTTTAGCATAATTAATATTTACTCATTCCATGAAATGAAAAAAAAAAAAAATGCGTTTGACAAATGAATAGAAATTTTACTTACATGTCAGCAACATAAATAAATATTTCATACAAGAAATTGGTGTAAATCTTTCACTTACCTAAAAAAAAAGAAAATTTAATATTTACTTAAATGCATTCAATTGTATGTAATTTTTTTATAATATAACAACCACAATTATAAATTTAAATTAAAAGTAATCACAAAACTCACCAAAACTACTTTAGAGAAATGAGTTATCTAAATTTCTCAGTATATTATCATTACCCATTGAGTAGAAAAAAAAGTATTGTATTTAATATAAGAGATATTATTAAATGTTCTCAATACTTCAAACGAAATTATTTAAAAGCTTGTGTCGAGAGTTTTCAGAAGTTTCAATGTTTCTTAGTTATTATTTGATTTGTTGAAATACTTCAATTTGAATTTTTAAAGAAAAATAGTATGTAATATTATTTAAAAGAAAAAAAAGAGTGTATTTAAACAACATAAAAAATTGATAAGTATATAAAAGTTAAATTTGTGCAGCTTCGTGCTTTTATGTGCAGCATGATTTGTTTTAATCATTTATTACATTTACGTGTGTTGATTTGATATGTTAAATTATATTGACATCTGTAACATTTCTAACATAATACTTGAGTGTAATGAAAGAAGTAGACTTTATCTCAAATATTGTTACGAAAAAAGAAGTGCTCTCAAACCAGGTATAAAATAAAGAAATATCAAAAGTTGGATCGTTTCACAGGCAGTAAATGCAGTTTTACAAGTTTTAAGGCTACATAAATTATAAACAAGCAAAAATAGAGGTTGGGGGGGGGAATCTAGAACAAATAAATTACATTAAAAATTTTATTAATTGTTGCAAAATTAGCAAAATGTCAACATTTTTTTAAAAATAAACACATTTTTCAATCATTTATTGTTTGTACAGTACATTATTGCGAAGAAATATTCTCAAGTACTTTTCACGTTCACCTTTTATTTTTGGTTTTCCAGACAAGTAAAATATGTGGACAATTTTGAGTTTCTCTTTCAAATTTCAAAATATACTTTAAAAAATGTTTTAGTCTTTGAAATTCTGTAACTAGTTAATAAGAAAGGCATAGGTTCGACTTATGAATTGTGATAAGATTACCAACAAATGAAGATGAATGGGAAGACAAATGGGACCGACACATGGATTATACACTGTCCAACAAAAAGAAAGAAGAAAGCCAAATAAGTAACACGCAGGAATTACGATGCACTTTCCAACATTGTGAAGCGAGGACGACAAATGCAGGGTGTTCAATTTAAAAGAGTACCCAATGGTTTTTCTTATTACCCTTTACCCCTTTGAGGTGCAACCCTTTCCCAATGCTGAAAAAAGGGCAGCCGTTGCCATCGCTCGACTTAACTACCAGCAAGATGGCGGACGATCGAAACGTTCATCGCGTGCCACAGATCTAGAAACCCTTTTTTGACGACAGCTGGCTCTTTTTTCAGCATTGGGAGAGGGTTGCGACTCAAAGGGTTAAAGCAGGTAAACAAATAGAACCCACGCATAGTTTATAATGCACTTTCCAACATAATGAAGCAGGAAAGACAAATAGGACCGACCCATGGATAATGATACACTTCTCAACAAAAAGGAGCAAGAAAGACAAACAGAGCTAACGGAGTAAGGAGTGGCCTGTATAACATTTGGAGGAAGGGGAATGCATAATTTAATAAAGTAAACTGACTATAACAATTCCTGTTTAGCGCATTGTATTCTTGCCATAAAAAGTACATATATATATCAGCTCCAAACTCTATACACATAAAAAAGGTGTATCGAAAAGCGCGAAATTGCATATCGCAGGGGCGTAGCCAGGGGGGGGGGGATATCGGGATATATCCCCCCCCCGAAATGTTTGGATTAGTGATGAAATTCCATCTATTTATACACATATAAGTTCATATCTCCCCCCGAAAAATTTTCCTGGCTACGCGCCTGGCATATCGATCAGATTTTCAAAATACAATACGGAAGAAAAGCTTTCATCATGAAGTGGTCAGAGGAAAAAAAAAAAAAAAAACGTGTGCTCACGCGATCCAGAAAATACGTTTCTTTACATTATTTTTTTTTCTAAGAGAAGTCATTCTGTTTTTGCCCAGATGTTAAAATGGACAAACAACTCTTTAGAGATGTCATAATAATCATGAAGGTAGAAGTAGTTAAGTTGGCGAGAGGAGTGACAGAACCAGCATTAAGAGTGTTTTTCTGACATGACAGAGATTTACCTAGTTTTAACCGAAATTAAAATAAAGAACTTTGTGATTAACACGGTCAAATAAAAAATAGCACAAAACGTACGTTTCGGTTGATACTTGAAGGGTCCATCCTTCTTCAGCAACAAAATGTTTCAACTTTCACAAAAATAGGAGAGAGAGGATTTTAAATTATCTTAAGATATAAATTGATAAAGATAATTACTTTACTCTTGAAAATAATCATAGATTTTTTATTGTTTCAGCTGGTTTTATCCGGTTAAAAACGCCAGGTTTAAATTTTTAATGTAGGGTGTCAAAACTTTCGGACAAAGCTTGTAAAAAGTGGTAGAAAACATAAAAAGCCATTTTTGCAGCGTAAAACAGGGTCAAAACGTAAGTGTTGAACCGTTATATGCCACTGATACTGAACGCATACCGCCGGCATCAAAACTGGCTAGAATCACCTACAACTATCCTATCAGTCTGAAAGGACGTCAGAACATACCTTCTACATCTTTCACGAGGTAGGGCCACAGTAACTGTTTCATGTTCTGCTAACATTAAAGAACTATATAATTTCAGCATGATGGAACGCCACAACATTTTAACGTGGATGTGCGGCACACCTTATATACTAAATTGCAAAAGTGATGGACCGGCCTATAGTTAACCTCACAAGCTTGGTGGGCAAGATCGCCTGATCCCTCCTGTCTTGACTTTTCTTAGGAGGCTACGCTGTGAAAAGTCTTATCTGTGATAACTTTATCCACGCTAACTTTGTTATGAATATTCCTTTTGTTGCCGACTTTGTTGACCCTTTGAGGCGCAACCCTTTCCCAATGCTGAAAAATGGGCAGCCGTTGCCATCGCTCGACATAACTACCAGCAACATGGTGGACGATCGAAACGTTCATCGCGTGCCACAGATCTAGATACTCTTTTTTTGACACAGCTGGCTGTCGTCAAAAAAGGGGTCTCTAGATCTGTGGTACGCGATGAACGTTTCGATCGTCCGCCATCTTGCTGGTAGTTATGTCGAGCGATGGCAACGGCTGCCCTTTTTTCAGCATTGGGCAATCTATCCAGCTGTTCTCGCATTCTTCCATTTTTCAGCAGATGTCAGTGCTGTTAAAAAATAATCTTTTTACGGGAAATGACGTGCTAAAAAGTAAAGGATTCTCGTGCAGCTATGTCACCCGCAACTATTTTTATAGAAATCAAATCTATTCTTCGTGACTGGCAACAGTCAAAACGTCAGAGTTTGGTGTTCCCAGAGCGGGAACACTGGGAGTTAAAGGGTTAAAGATATGCCGGTCGCAATGCCAAAACCTGCCAGGATGTTTTTGTCGCAGATGTAAAGCCGACACTACTGCTCTTAGTCCCACTTTTGTTCAGCTTTTGTAATTCTGTCCATGCATTCTACAATTTCTTCCAATAAAAGCTATTTCGTGCTTACGCTGGCATTTTACAGCTTAATGTTTTCAAAAGAATATATCTCATTTCATGCGCTAATACCTAATAGCTTAACTCTTGCGCACCGACTCTCCATTTAAGACAGAAATTGCCTGTTTATAGTACGTGTTCTGTTACCTGGTAAATTTTGTCCAGGAGTTCAGATTCACCCTGCATAAGTTAAATGCTCATCAATTAATTTTATTTCTGAATTTTCTTGTTACACAGATACAACCTTCTAAGACCAAAAGTAGGGTTACATATAAGAAGCAAAATGTTAGTAAAAGCATGCAACCTCTAAGAGGTATGAATATGTTCAATCCCTAAGAGTCTGATTGGACAGCTAGTTTTACAAGAAATCTGAGCTCTAAATGTCTAGGTATCATAAAATGTCACTTTAACACATTAACGCCCAGTCATTTCATCACGTTCTCTTAATTTATGCCGATGCCAGCAGTGACAAATAAATTTCCAACATTAACAGTATGATTATTATGGTGATTATGTGTGATTAAGGCAAACCTGTGCGAGGGGTATCTGCCTAAGATGAGGGATGCCTTGGTAGGAGGACATTAGCAGTATGAAGATGAATTTCCATTTCTAAAGAATATGAATAAAACAGTGAATAATTCGTATTTTATTTAGTTATCATTGAGTGTTTTGTGGAAATCTAAGTCATCATTTGAGAAATTAAAATGGGAAAATAAGTTAATGGTTAGGTATTTTTTGCGACCTTCCTGAAAAGAAAAATGACGCTGGGTATTAATGGGTGAAGGGTGTCCCTAAAGGTAAGACAGTGGGTTTTCCAGATTACTAGGGATGTCGCCAACATGGCGACATCCAATTACCGCCAAAATCGTAAATATGGACGACAATTTTGTAGTTAAAAACCATGAAGCTAAGAAGAGCTTTTTCCGTCTTCTGCACGTACGTGTTATTTTACATAGCATTTTTGCACCGCTTTTTTTCGTTTTGAAGAATGTCCAGTTCGCAAAAATATATATAATAGATGTACATATTTGTAATAATAAGCAATGCGTGTAATAAAAGTAGGAATACGGCAGTTCTAACCAGTGTTTACCAGGTTTGTTTTTAAGACCATCCGTTGCTGATCTTGGTGGTTTTTTGGACCACCTAATTTCCTCCGCTCTTGACTTCCTTATCTGTAACGATCTCGCATGATAATGATAAATACTGGAAGTGCTTGACATTTAGAGCCTAAATAACCTGTTAAACTCACTATCTGAATATATCTTAAGAAGTGTAAGAGTGTAACAACATGTTATTCATGCGTTCCTGGGTCCACGTTTGAAAAGAAGTAGAGCACGATGTCGACATGAGCAGTTGTAACACTGAGTTTTTAGTTGAATTACTAACGACAGATTTGAGGCAATGAAATCCAAATGTATAAACACAATAAAAATACTTGAACTGAAGCTAAACCTTTCACAATAATATAATTTACTTTTCAAACAAAAACCGTATTAAAAACTTTGAGTGTAAACTTACACTTAAAATTGCACATGTTAGACAAAATTAAAACACTGTTTTTTTCCATGCTATTAAAAAAAATTAACATTCAACTTAAGAGAAAAACAATATTAAAAACTTTGAGGAGTACAATATCAGTGACAATCAATATATGTGACAGAAGCTGAAATAGGAACTCAAAAGTCAGGCAAAATCATCCAGAATAAGCAGATAACAAAAGGCTAAGGACTTGATAAAAGGATTAGGAAGGTTTCACTCACAGCTCGTATATTTACGATAAGACAGACCAATGTCAGACGTTAAAATATTATCAAACGTAAATCGTTTACAGTAGGCTCATTTATTGCACAGGATTTTTTGTTGTTGCTATTGTTAACAGGGTGTTTAAATAAAATAATTGTGTTTAGTCAGTAAATTTTTACGATTTCTGCTTTAAAAAATAAATGATACCATGGAAACTTTTCAACAGCACTTTGAATAAACTCTGGGCACGAAACTTTGCATAAATGATCGCCCGGGTTGTGTAGCGGCTAGAGAGCCACTCTACCACACCATGGGTTCGGGTTCGTTGGTCCCATCAGACCAACATACTATGATGCAAACATTTTTTTATGAGCAAACTTGTTCAACAATTTTTTATTTGTTGCATCGTTGATAACAGATCACTTCTGTCTTCCATATTTCTTCTTTAATTTAATCCTAGAATAGAAATATCCGAAATGGCAAAATTACGCCAATATTTCTAACTTAATTTTTCACTAGCTACACCAGTGATAAAAGCTCATTTCTGTCTTCATTATTTCTACCTATATTTAAGGTAAAAAACATCTAAGTTGGCAGAATTGCATAAAAAATTCTTCATTCAGGAAAACATTTACTCGTTTGTAGAACATTCAAAATTAATCCTAACTTTTGAAAACAAAGTTGCTAAAAGTGAATTTTGAAAAGTTTTTAAAAACCGCTTATGATGCATCGTATTAAATAACCCTCACAAAACCCGACATAACAAAATAATGCTAATTCCAATGTCAAAAAAATGTCATGAAAAAAATAAAGCGCATAACAAACTAAACCAAGAACTAGCAAAAAGAATCTATACGAAGGTTATGTTGCCAAGGCTCCGCCTGGCTTCTAGCCAAGCACGTGGTAAGGACGAACATTCAAGTGCAGAATTGCTCAGGGGAATGTTTTTCCCGCAACACACTAAGTGTTTTGCAGGCATATGACTGTTTTAATTTCAAATGTCGTGAAGCTTTAACGAGCAAATTTCATGTGACTTTTTAATTTGAAAAAGCGCCAGGTGTTAAACGACGGTATACCTTTTTCAATTTCATAACTTTAAAATACAGCAAATTATAGGTAAATATCTTGTTATATTAAGATAATTTTGCATGAAGTACTCATGTTTCAGTATGTTATTTTACATTGCTCTTTTTTGAGACCAGCTTACTGAGTACAGTTCTAAACGTAGTATTGATTTAATTAAGGTTAAGTTGCTATTCATTGTGGACAGTCTGTTTTGTTTGTATTTTAGAAATGCTATCTTTAATTATTTAAAATTGACTGCACAGCACATGCAAGTGGTATTTTTTTAACCCGTTAACTCGAGGTGTCCTCGCTGCGAGGACACAACTGTGACATTTTGGCTGTTTTGATTCACGAAGAATAAATTTCATTTCAATTAAATACTTAAAGAGGACAACTAGATAGACAGCCCAGTTTCGAAAAAGTGCCACCGTTACCATCGCACGATTTAACTACCAGCAAGATGGCGGTCGTTCGAATCACCCAGTGCGTGCCGCAGAGCTAAAGAACATTTTTGATACAGCTGGCTGTCCGACGCCTTACAGACAGCTGTGTCAAAAATGCTAGTAGTTAAATCATGCGATAGCAACGGCAGCACTTTCCGACATTGGGAAATGGTTGTGCTTCAAAAAGTTAACCCTTTGAGGCCCCTTGAGCCCTTGAGTTAACCCTTTGAAAATATTTGTACTGAGCCTTGAACTTGACATCTAAGGCGAAAGACAAGCAAGCAAGTGATCCTAAATGCATCCGAAATATTTTTTTCTTTTCCATATAATATATTTTGAAATGAGATGAGGATTCTGCTTTAACCCTTTAAGGCGCAACCCTTTCCCAATGCTGAAAGAAGGGCAGCCGTTGCCATCGCTCGACCTAACTACCAGCAAGATGGCGGACGATCGAAACTTTCATCGCGTGCCGACGCAGCTGGCTGTGCCCGGCATAGCCAGCTGCGTCGAAAAAGGGTCTGTAGATCTGTGGCACGCGATGAACGTTTCGATCGTCCGCCATCTTGCTGGTAGTTAAGTCGAGCGATGGCCTCGGCTGCCCTTCTTTCAGCATTCGGCCATCTATCCAGCTGTTCTCGCATTCTTCCATTTTTCAGAAGATGTCAGTGCTGTTAAAAATAATCGTGACAATCTTTTTACGGGAAATGACGTGCTAAAAAGTAAAGTATTCTCGTGGAGCTATGTCACCCGCAACCATTTTTATAGAAATCCAATCTATTCTTTGTGACTGGCAACAGTCAAAACGCCAGAGTTTGGTGTTCCCAGAGCGGGAACACTGCGCGTCAAAGGGTTAAACGACACTGCTCGAAGACTGTCTATATCCCGATCTGTCAGTTAGAAATGCATTAATTCGTTGGGGGATTAATGAAGCCGTAAAAGAGAAACCAATTCTACGAAACATAAATTGTTCCAAGTCACTAAGAGAGGAAGAGATGTAGCGAACGACAGGGCAATTCTTTGTCTTGCGTCTATTTCTATTGATAGAGGGTATTTTCATGGGTGTAATGAACTCACAAAAAGCAGCTGCTGTATTCGACTGGTGTACATTTTTCATTTAATTTTTTTCCTCTATACTTGTCCATACGCTAAAATTACAAACTATTTCTATGAAAGTGTGCATAAAGCTTTGTCTCGTCTCGCGAAATCCCTGAATAGTGAAGAGAGAAATATGCCTGTCTTTGTCTCTCACAGTACCCGCAATACTCCGTCCCGTTTCATCTCATATCCATCACCCAAGGGCGGATTAAAGGGGGGGCGGAGGGGCCACCGCTCCCCCCCCCCCGAGACAAAAGAAATTAATGTAAAAGGTGCTATTTCACTTTCATAAAATGGACGTATATGTCAATCTTCTAACTAACCGCCCCCACCGACAAACTAACCCACCCCCACTCCCGACAGACGTGCATTAATCCGCCACTGCCATCACCAGTTTTAAAACCAGAAGAAAACTCACTTATTAATAGTTCATGCACCCCCTCTTTCACTACATTTTAGGGCACCTGAGATGTTTTTGCACATACGCACACATCCGCGATAAAAGTTCATGCACAGCAAAAAGACCATTGTTGTTATTTAGTGTCTAGCCTATCGCGCAAGAATAAGATAATGTAATTTATGCCTGACATTTTGTTAAAAGAAATGTACTACATTTTTTAATGTAATGAATGCAGAATTATATTATTATAATGCTTCCAAATATTAGTTTAATTTATAGGCTTTTTAACTCTTTAATATTACAGAAATGGTTAATTTTCTTGGCGCAAAATAAAAGAAGAAAACTGTACTCTGTTTTTACATGAAATTCAAACTTCAACTGTAATAATTAAAGTTTGGAATCTGTACAAGTTAAATACACTTAAACTGCAATAGTTCCAACTGTAATAGTTAAATATGATAGAACCTTTTGTCTAGGATTTATTATATATTTAACTATGAATTTGTAAATATCTTCTAGAACACCTCTCACTAATTATCTAAACTGTACGTGACTCTGTTCACCCAAATAAAAAGTTTTATATTACACCTTACCTCCCATTAACTTCAAATGACATTGATAAAGACGGTATAGAGGTATCTACTAATCAGGCAAAGCTGTTATAATTCTCTACGAACTCAATCGAACCTCTTCGAATTGAACAGGATATCCGCAGCTGGGGATTTTCACTCAGTTAGCTATCGTCTGCCAAATTCGAAATCTAACAGCGGCTATTGAATTTGCTAAGATCAAATTTAAACGACCAGCCAGTCTGGAATCTGGGAAATGTAAATAGAAATCAAATGCCTAGCATCATCAAATGTAATAATGCAGAACGGGGCAGACTAAAATGGTGGGAATATAAGTCTAGTATGAGTTCATAATGATTTATCATAATTACACGCGTCTACTAGATCAAACACGCGTTTACAGGAGAATAACTCTTACTTTAACAATTAAAGTAGTTTAAATCAACATTTGCTGAATATCTGCGCAATATATCAAGCATTAATTAAAGATTTTGGAGACTCCAAAGTTTTGAATGAATGCAAAGTGGCTAAAAATGTTGAGTCTTTGTAAGCATTTAAAACGTTACGTTTGAAAGGACGTTTTCTATATTATTATTGCACACCTGGGAAAGAAGAGAAAACAGAAAAACCAATTGGTCTAGTAGTGAACTGGGCTGTTGTTTTGTCACAGTTAACATTACAAAAAAAATTCTATAAATTGGAAAAAGGATAATAAGTAATTTTTCAAAGCCGCTAAGATTTTTTACACTCTTTTTTGTACATCTATGTAAAATGTAAAATTTTATTAGCAGTTCATTGGAGTCGGGAGTGCTTTTTTCGGAGTTCAAAGTTGCGAAAATCAGAGAATGGATAAAATTTCAGATTTTTAAAGAATCTAAGATCTTTCTTTGAGTTTTTCAATATAAATGTGCAACATATCAAGTTCAATGGATGAACCGAGCTGGAGATTTTCATTTTATTTTATTTTATTTCAGTTTATTTATTTATTTATTTATTTATTTATTTATTTATTTATAGAGGGTTTATAATTGAAAAATCGAGACGGACGGATTTTTACATTTTTAAGATTTTTTAAACATTTACTTTTTACAGAGGTGTGCAAAACTTCAATTTGGTTCGATCTCACAGTATGTGATACGGATTTTTCAGTTTTTAAAATTGAGAAAAATTGATACAAATGCGGAACGTGTGGGTTTTCAGAATTTAAATGACGAAGATTTTTATCTATATCTTTTTGCACACCTGTTGAAAATTTCAAGCCACTCGGTCCAAAGGATTTGTATAGATGTCAAAATTCAAACAAACTTTCTCATTTATAAAGTTGATAATGATCATAGGACGGGCAATAACTCAGACAAAAGAATTTTCAAATACTTTTGAACTTTGTTGAAAAATTTAGAAAATACCACAAAGAAATTTCGAATATTAACCCATTGAAGGACAACTATTTTTCCGTCGCTATGAAGAACAACAGAATATACTACCAAACACTTATTAAATGTAATCGTTGCCATCACTCGATTTAACTAAAGGCAACAAAGCAGTCGATCGAATTGCCAATAGCGTGCCACCGATCTAAAGAAGGTTTTTAACGCAGATGGCAGTGCCGCACTTTCTCAAAATTGGAACCATTTATCCAGTCTATCCAATTGTTTTTCTAAACCAATGCATTTTCATAGCATTCTCCTGTTTCCAGTAGATTTCAGTCCTAATAAAAATAATTCTGACATACTAACTTTAAAAACTTATCATTTTTACAGGAAATTATGTGCTGAAAAGTAAGGGATTCTCGAGTAACTATGCCACTCTAAGTATTTTATTCCAATCAAATTTATTCTTCGTTGATCAAAACAGTAAAAATTTCAGAGTTTTGTGTCTTCACAGCGAGGACACCATGAAATAATTAGATGTAAAAGAACTCTACTTCTGAAAAAAATGTATAAACCAAATATATTAAAACTTTTTTTTCATAGAAGTAAAAGGTAGAATTCAATGAGGATATTCAAATCGTTTTCAATAACGTCACATCCTTTTGGAGAAACTAATTCTAATAAATACAGGATGGAGTATTTTAATTTTTATCATTTCTACGCTTTATTGTCTTGCAGTGGCGGTTGAGACCTTTGTCTTTCGTCCACGAAGCATCCTGCCTAATCAGAATTCAAATAAAAGGAGTAGGATCTTAACAATTCTAATATTCTTTCATTTTTAGCTCTGCAGCATATTAGAATTTGAATATTTTTGAAAAAAACGTTCGAAGATTTCATGACTGCTTACTCTTATGCTTACAAGTACCAATTCACATTTAAATGTCCGTTATCCGATAAAACTTTAAAAAAGAATTAGCACATGCAGACAAAGAAATCTTTCTTAAACCAAATTCTAGAGTTAAGAAGAAAAACAAATGTAATAAATACTTCAAAAAAGAATTATTCACGAATTAGACAGCATAATTTTACTACTCTAAAAATATTATACATTATCTGAAAATAATTAATTATATTCAACTTAACATGAAAAGTTGGTACAACTTAGTAATATTTTCTGTGTGTTACTTAAATGCATACATGTCAAAAATAACAAAAAAGGAACGGATGTTGTTCTTTTAACTCAATTAGCAACTTCTTGAATATTTGTCTAACATAAATGAAACACTATATTTCCCAAAAGCAACTGAAGGAATTTAAGGATTTCTAACGTCCGATGGGTTCAAAAAGTTTCAAGAGAAATCAGGACAACACAGGACATACATTTTAAACTCTAGTATTATTGGTTTTATGTGAAGCAGGCAGCTCATAGTCGGCAGTTAATTAAAACGATCAAAGCAAATAACTTTCCTAGAAAAATCTTGAAGAATCTTTAGTTCCATAACAGCCACTGATATATGCTAATCAGATTTAACTACAATCAGCATTTAAAAAATCATGCTATGTATTATTCTGTTGCATCATGTATTTAATCCATTTCATAACCGAAAGTCATCCGAAGAAAGTAGGTATCAACCAGAAAAGAAACGTCCATTAACAACTTCTGCCCACACAGATTATATTATATCTCAATTTATTCAAAATCAAGGACAGTTATGTCAGATCCACTTCAAACTTCTCACGTCGATAACCGCTGCAATGTTAATTAGAGCCACTTACTATCGATAACTCAAAGTACAATTAATTCCGATAATGAATCTGGTCTCTTTTAAATGCACGGTAAAAGATCTCAAAAAGTAAAAATGATGACCCAACAGAACGGGGATTTCTAATCTTGACAGCTAAAACTAACAACCCCATCAAGTAGTGTCCGTGAAAAACAACCTAGTTTACATAAATCACATGGCGGGAAACCTTGACTTTCTCCAGCTGAAGATAAGATCATCTAGAGCTGGTTGGCAGCCACCTTTATCTTAGCTCCACTTTCCGCAACCCTTGGATTATTTTCCCGGCAAAGCATTTAAAGACTTTCACCTTTCTGACCCCATAAACTTGATCGATAGAGAGAGAAACGGATTTCATCTTCCATGATGTGAGCAAGGAAGAGGGGGGAGGGGGTGAAAAGACATATAAATGAGTGATCAGGTCTTGATTAAGGCAACGAAGGATGCGTTGCTTATGCTAAAAAAAAACTACTTCTAACAAGTGAAGTGTCCGTCGCCTTCGTCGGGTAACCCTGGAGTTTTTTTTTTCCACAAACACATCTTATTTAGTCTATAAACAACGAAATTTACCATCTTTGTATCTTTTATATTTTTTGAGCAAATTTTTATCATTTAAACATCAAATTACAAAAATCTAAAGGAAAAATATGTTCTTATCACAAATAATGTATATTAACTTTCTAACAAATTATAAAGAAAACTTAACTGACTGTCATTTATGAAAAAATTACCAAAACAGGAATTATATTTATACCAGCCACCCCGGTGACCAGTTGGTTCGCCATGTTAATAAATCTTGTTCGGAGAGAATCCTGTTTCTCATGGGCTTCCTTGGAACTGAAATATCTCAAATTCCGAATGGAATTTAAAATTAAGATGGTTAGAAACTGGGACGTCCCTAGGGTAAGTGGCGCCAACTGTTAATGTGAAAAAGACGCCCCTTTTTGTGCTCTACTTAGTTTTTGAGTTCGAAATGACGCCCCTTCGAAGCCGGCTCCTTGTTGCGATGCTTACCTTGCTTACCGTGTCGGGCCGCCCCTGGTTACAAGAACAAGATGGTTTAATGATAAAAGCTTACAAAAAGGTACAAATTATTTTCGTCCTATATTAATTCTGAAGAACTTCTGGATATATTGGCTGTTATAAAAAACGGAAAGAGAGAGAAAAAAAAAGGAAGATAATCTGAAACAGTTTAAGATTTTAAATACGCACTAAAGTGCTATATATATTAAAAGCATATCATAATCCATACGTCTTCCCTATTTTCTTTCCTTATTCCATTAAGATGGAAAGTGTCTCCCTATTCATGAGTGTGATTAAACAAAATTAAAATTGATATTTCTAACATCCTTTTTCTGGATGTAATGCAATAGAAATAGAATAGGGAAAAGCTACGCAGAAAACTGCGCAATTCGAACTGCATGAAAGTTTCAAAAACTTATTCAGGTGTATTCTTTATTCAAGTCAGGTGTAGCAGACGATAAAATATTATTTTAGCATCATTTAACGATGATAGAGCATCAGTCACGTGATATAGTGGGTTTCTTGCAAATGTATATTAAATACAAACAAAAATCAAATGAAACACGAACAGGAAATAGAGAATTTACGCATATCTACATCCTTAAATATTTTAATAAAGAAAGGATATCGAAAAATTTGCAAAACCGTGATTGATTCCTTCATAGTGTACTTTGTTTCAAGAACTAGCAGAAAATTATACCTTTGATACACTCTTGAATATTTAACCATGGGAAATACTGCACCTGCTAGGTAAAGAATGTTTATATTCGACATCCACTCTCTTGCTTTCAAATTTCCAGGTAAGCTTGGTGTGATTTTAGCAATAGGTTCCTTAAGTTTTGAAAACAGTTTCAAATGTTAATAGTAAATCTTATGAAATGCGATGCCTTCACATTTTGCGACGTTAAAATTGTGCAAAAGTATGCTTTACAACGCTAAACTGTTCACAGGGTAAGCGCATACTGATACGTATTATTTCTTACACTCTGACGCCGTTTGACAGATATGTAAATTTTCTATGAATAATTACTTAAGTCTAGAAATATTTCAATTCATAAGAGACATTTTAATGATTGAATAGCAGTAAATCAAATTGAAAAGACGTAAAACTTCGAATAAAATCAGCAGGTTAATATGATTCACTTACTGTATTATTAATTTAATATATATATAATATCTACATTACTTGCACATAAAAGTAAATTTAAGTTATTAACCTTAAGAGAAATTGCATAAAACATAAAGTTGTCATTTAATAACATTAAAAATGTATATTAATGATATTGTATTTCCTAATTTGAATATATATATATTTAAATAGTATTTTGAAAGCTAATCCATCTATATAAATAAAATTAGACTTTTGTCTGTACATTACTTTGAATCCAAAAGTTATGATGCGACTTCTATTCGTTTCAAGCACCTGGTAATTCGGTACGTCCGTCAAAAAAAAAGTTTGTCTGTCTGTCATTCTGCCGTTCTGTCCGTGGCGCTTTTGCTGTTGTTGTTGTTGTTTACTCATCACGTAAAAATGACTGTGTATGAAATGAAATTTGGTGGCATCATCTGATGAAGACCAAAATAATTTTTTGGTCGAAACGATCGTAACATCTTATAAGTGACTTTTTATGTGTGTTTTTTTCACAAAGGTTTTATTTATTTTCTCATTTAACACCAGTACTTTGAGTGTTTTTTTTTTTTGTAAACATGTAGTGAGTTTTCGCAAAATCCCAAAATCTGTGAAAATTTTTAAAGTACTTTGACGCCTTGACTTTCACAAAATCTCAGAATCTAATTAAACTTTTTGTTTAATTTCAACACCTACAATTAAATTTGAGTGACCACCTATCATGCACTTGGTTGCATTTCATCCGCTTTAGTCGTTATTATGTGATGCGCGAATATTTACACATTTTGAAATAATTTTCGCAAAATCTCAAAATCTAATGAAAATTTTTGAAAAGTCCGACACCTATAGTTTAAGTTAACCGCCTATCGTGTCACCGAATTCCCTTTCATTCCCTGTGGTAATTAGGTTCACAGCAAATACCTAATGCACTTTAAAACGAAAAGAACGATTATATGTACTCTTAAAGAATGAACCCATACAGCAATCAAGTTGGCAATGGCATTGTGACGACGTTACATTTTGGCACGTTCGTCACATCACAAATGTGATATAAACGCACGTCTTCTGTGACATCCCCTCCTGTTAAACATGTGACGCTGCAGAGAGATGTTGCAGTGTAATTGATAATTAGTCACAATGCGACATCACTGTGTGACAAACATGTGACATTGCAGAGGTCTAGGTCACTATAACATCCATGTTTTTTTTATTTTAATCCTTTTTTTTATGATGTAATAATCAGAGAAAAAAAATCAGCCTACTACAGCAGTAAAAAAAAACAAAAAAAAACATCAGCCGAAACGATAGTACAGTTAGGTAAATACCTTTTTTATGTGTAATTACTATACAAAGTTTTATTTATCTCATCTTTTAACACCAATCTAGAACCAGCATCTCAGACCAACTTTAATGAGTACATCATACTGAAATCCACTTTTAGTAATTCATAAAATTATACGCTAACAACAAGAGACAATTAAATTCCCAAAGTTAGTCCCTCTTTTGTATCGAAATCGTCCAGCAAGACGCCTAGATAGAATTTCGCTGGGGGAAAAAAAAGGCAGGACAACTGCTGATCGATACAACTTTTTGATTTCAGTGGTGGCATTCGCATTATCTTTAGTTCGTTTTACAGAGAAAAAAAAGAATTCTTGGCGTTTCTATTTCTTTCTTATAAAATTCTTTTTTCCTCGGGCGTGATATGACAAGAACAATAGAAATCCAAAACAAAAGGATGAATTTCACGGGCTTTCTTGCTTTTATTTTATTCGATTTACTGGAGAGAACTGATTTATTTTATTTACTTAATTTTCAGCAGGATAAAAGAATAAAATAGTATCCGATGGGTTTTCTTTGAAAACATACATTCATGGATGTTTAATAAATTATTTTCCAGCTGAATTCAGAGTAACATGAAATTATAAAGTCACTTTTTTCTATTGGTTGCAGGAATTCCCTACTTTGCATTCATTACCAAGTCTGGAACCTCAGTCAAATCTGATAATTTCTAGAGCTGACATCATGTTCAAAATGATAATGAAATTTTACATTTTATTTAAAATAAAACTTTCCTGCGATAAATGCATGTTAAAATTCATTAAGAGCTTTGTTAATATGCTAAAAGGCAAATTTTTTCCTGTCAAAAAATGGACGAAGCAGTAGTGTCAATAAATAACATAAGTCTCCAAAGAAAGCATAACGTATGATAACATCACTCCTAAGACAAAAGTTTAAATCTTTAACATGTGGTGTCCTCGCTGCGGGGATACAACTGTGATACTTTGATTGTTTTGAATCTCGAAGAATACATTTCAATTAAATACTTAAGGAAGACATCTAGATAATCGGCTGTGCGGCGCCGCACAGCTGGCTGTGTCAGAAATGTTCTTAAACACTGCGGCACACACTGGGCGATTCAATCGACCACCATCTTGCTGGTAGTTAAATCGCGTGATGGCAACGGCTGACTTTTTCGTCATTAGAAAATGGCTGCGCTTCAAAGGGTTAAGATTTACCCACGGACTCAAAGCTGAATCACAAACGATTAACTGATATTATGGAACACTCTTGCACTGTGTGCAAATGTTCATTTTTCTAAAATATTCCAACGTGCTTTGTGAGTTTCATGCTCCCGAAAATCTCTGGCTATTTCTTTATAATTCCACTATAATAAAACACAAATTTTACAAGAAGCATCATCCAAATAATTACCAAGCTTATCAACATTCCGTCATGTTCCTTAGATTCAGCAACAAAAGTAAGTCTGTGGCCAGTGGTTTGAGTCTGTAGACATTCTCTATTTCGTTACCAGGCGAGATGCGAGAATTTTCCTTGGTAGAGGAGAGTAGGATTATGGAATGGTCGGGAAATATGGAATATCGAGTTTTCGGCTCTGATATGTGCTGTTGTCACATGGGAATACCATGAACTATCCAATGAAGATTCACATGTTAAAATGCAATGAGGGTTAATCGCTTGCTGTTACCATACCACTAGCTAAATAACAAAGTGTGTTTTGCGATTTTTAAAAGAGTTTTCGTAGATAAGTTTCCAAATATTTTAACCTACTAGTATGCACGTGACTTGAACATTGATGTTGCGCATAATGTACACTAAAAGAACTGTGGTTTGTTCGTTGAGGTTGTTTCTTAGCTGACGCTGTTTTGCCCATCAGTTCAAAGGTTCATTTACCTAGATGGCTTTCCGTGTATTATGGAATACTAGGTAATATTGTAATACATTTTATGCCATCAACTAAAGAACCTCAAAACAAAGACGCTGAAGGTATCTTCTGTAACGGATAATTCTCTGAAGTTCAACCAGGAGAAACTTGAATTCAATGCTTCAGCTGTTTGTTCTCTGTGGGCTCACCTTGACTGTACCGGAGCAAAGAAAGTAGATTATATCTGCGCTTTTCTAAGTAGACTCGAAGCAGAAACGACTTAGAATCTTAAAAATATGGTTTTACAGTTTAAAAATAACTTTATTTTATGACATTCAATTAGTTTTTCAACGGTTTGAACCAACTATTCCATATTATCCGATAATTTCATATTAACCTCCATTCATAACTTTTGTTTTAATAATTCTTTCTGTAACGACAAAATAAATAGTGTTTTTCTTTACGAGTGAAATTCCATTAGAATTAGTTATAGTATGCACTCATGATGATTTTGGGGATTTTATTCAAAAAGCTGTAAAGTTGCAGTTAGAAATGTAAATGATGTTCCATAATACCCTCGTCTCCTGCAGCATCTGTGTTCATCGATCAAGAAATCCCTATGTACTGCACAAATTTACAAACAACAAACAATAATTTTTACTTCCCTGATTTCAGCCCAGTTTAAAGATAAATAAAAGCGGGTTATTCTACAAATCCGTACATTATTCAATATGAAACTATCCATCGATAATAAATTTAAGAATTAAAAAATTTTGAATTGCGGAACTAATAATTACGACCTGTTATTTATCCAACTCTAGACGCTCCAGATACATTTCTAATTATAATAATCCCTTGAAAATCCAAATCTATTTACCTTAAATTACGAAAATAAAAAGGATTGTTAAAATAAGATGATTTGAAAAAAATAATTAGTAATTAAAAGCGGATTTATAGCCATTTTAGATGATTAAAAAAAAAGATGCTCGACTATGGTTATTTTTTTCACAGAAAGCGTCTCCTTACGAGTACATTAGAATTTTGTTTAAAGATTTAGAATACATATCATTAATAAAAATTGCCATGTTAAGAATAAAAGTGGGGAGATCATTTTAAATTAAGTTAATTGATGATTCAATTAGTAATAAGCACTCCAGAGATTATTCAACTTGTACACTAAACATTAATTACTGTGATAAAAATATAATATACTTATTTTTCAAGCTAATTCGTTCATAATGGGAAAAAAATATCTTCATTGATGCTTTGAGCTACACACACCGATACAAGGTGAGTAGTCAAATTTCATTCTAAAAATCAAGCACTTTTAAGCACTTTATAAGCACACTTTTAAGAAATATCAAGCACGTCATCATCAATTTTTTTTAAGTATTACATGCAACAGATCAGTAGCGTAGCCAGGAATAATTTACAGGAGCTGGCTGAGAACTCAAATATTAGAATGCAGTATAGCTTATAAAAATCAATAACATATATATATATATATATATCTTGAGAGGGGTTGGTTGCACCCCCCTTTCCCCCAATTTCGGCCTAAAAAAGTTTGCATATTAAAATGAGTAAGAAAAGGAAGAAAAATTTTAAAAATCATAAACTGATTAAAATCTTTGAAGTTAGAAAAACACACTATAGAAAAAAAAAAAAATTGTCTTGGGTCTTCAATTGAACCTCAAATTCCTGAAATCATGGGGAACTTTCAAATACACTATCATAGGAATTTCAAAAAGCTTTTGAAATTATTCACGAATATGTAATTTTCTCCAAATCCTATGTTCACTCATTTCGGGGATGGCTGCAGCCCATCAGCAACACTCATGCTACACCCCTGCAACAGATGAAAACAATTTAAGCTTACTTTGGGGATGCTACAGCTGAAACCCCAGTTTGTCTCAGCATCGTCTCAATCAAAATCCCTTGTCTCAGTTTGTCTCAATTAAAATTCCTTTTGTCTTGGTATGTTAACTAAAATTAGTTTTTTTCTTTCAAGTTTGTCTCTCTCAACTAATTTTATTTATTTATCTCAGTTTATCTCTAGAAGAAATTTTTTAAATCTGTTTCCCCCTGTAGCTTCTCCAAGCTCTTTTGCAATGGCCTGAATTTTTTGGGTGGCCACCTCATTTTTTAGTAGAACAAGACTAAAATCATAACAATTGCAACTGCATTTTACACATGTTTGGTTTCTATGAAAATATTATTAAGATGCCAAATTTAAAAAGTCGTGTAAAATCGTAAAAATCGGTGGGGAAATGAAAAAAAAAAAAAAAAAACGGGAGTTTCACGTAAAATTCTAAAAGTACGTGGGAAAAGTGTAAAAAAACGGCAGTTTTGCGTAAAATCGGTGAAAAAGTGCAACCTTCAAACTGAAAGCACATAAATTGGCAAGTATGAATAGGTAAATTTCAAAATTACTACCGTAATTTATGGAAGAAACGCCGAGTCCACAATCTCTCTCTACCTCCGGGAAAAAAAAAAAAAAAAAAAAAAAAAAAGCATCGCACTGAGATATATTTTCGGGTGGGTGGGCATATAAATGGTAAAAATATCTCCTTTTATTCCCCTTCCCATATAATGTTTTAAAGTATTTACCACTATTTTATGAAGCTTACAATTTCCATTTTCTAATTAATCAGTGTCCGATTTCATATAAAACATATCAATTTTTATATTCACAAAGGCGAATTTCTAGAAATAAATAAATAACTTCTAAAAAACTTCTTGCATTCTCTAAAAGTTCAGAAGCGAGCCGATGAGAAGGCTCCATTCAAAAGTAAACAATTTTTTTTTTTTTTTTTTTTCGTGGATGGCCAGCTGTTGATCACATAGTGAGCGTGCTTCAGCATATTGTTTGTTTTAAGCTTTGAATGTTGTGGGACAACTCGATGTTTCTATTCATTTACTTTTGATATTTATAACATAGGGATTTATTTTAAAAGTACTCAGCGTTTCTCGAGCTTGCCAGTTACTCGTAGTTGACTTTCTACCATAACAATAGCATAAGGCATAAGTGTTTATTCGGTACAGTGCTCCTTCACAAGGCGCAAAACCGCACGGCGAAAAAACATAAATAACTTATAGATGAACTTTTTTTTTTTTGGGGGGGGGGGTTAAATGATTAAACTCGCATCAGGCGCAACAGACTAGTTTTGGTTGATATTCAGTATTTTAAGAACAATTAAGCCCGGACTGGCTCTTATGGCTGCAAGTGTGAGTCAGCATTCCTATTGTCATGGTCAACAGGGAACTACCTGCACCTGCTTTTAGGCACGCTCTTCCGGTTTCAAGATGAATAAGCAATGGGATGGGAGGAAAAAAGTTGTTTTCGTTATCCGCGTAGTGTTTATAAAGGTTTCTGCCGGAAGCTCAGAAAAAAATAAGCACTTCTTCGCAAATTCAAGCACCTTAAGGGAATTTATGTAAAAAATAAGCACTTTCAAGAGTGCTTGAAAACAATTTTTAAAATCAAGCACCTTTTAAGCACTTCCCAAGGCGCTACGCACCCTGCGATAGTATGCTTTATTTTTCTGACGGCTCTTTGTGAAAACAATACGCTAATCAAAGCAAACTAAGAATTTTTTTTTTTTAATTATAAGCTCAGTAGAACGCAGTGAAGTATATTTGAAAGGTGTTGATGTTAAACTCACATTCTTCATCTTTCAAGTTTTTAGAAAAATGCAAAAAAAAAAAAAAAAAAAAAAAGCCTGATTATTTTGCACCAGTAATTGAAGCAGTCTAAAACATTGGTTAAATTAAATCATTAAAAAAGCGGATCTATACAACTGAGTAGAACAGACAAATCAAATTTTGACCTTATCATTCCACAATCAAGGGAGGGGGGAACTTAAATGTGCTTTGTACTTTTAACTCTATAATGAAAGCAATTACCACAGTTTACTTAAGTGAAATCAAGGTCACTACGTTTTTTAATCAAATGCTTCATCACTCAGAATTGAGGAAAAGATAAGTTTGACAAAATTTTAGATCTGATGTATATTCCTGAAATTTCCTCAAGATCCACAACACACATTCACATTCTATGTTATGTAAATTTATAACTGTTACTATATTTACAAGAAAATAATTTAGAAAATAATTCACTAAAGAAATTTTGTTTTGAATTAGCTGAAATATTTTTATTTTCTTTTTTAAATTATTTTTGGCACAACATAATAAGTTGTTTTTGCAGTATTGCAGTTATATTTGAGACTGGATAAAGCAAGACACTTTTTCTAAAAAATATCAATTTTCTATTAATACGGCAAACAAATCATTCTTCTCAAAATTATACGCCAAAATGAATGACTAGCAAAAAATAAACTCTAGGCAGGGCCATTGCTAAAGGGGCGGGAGGGTGTCTCCTCCCTAACACTCGCAAAATCCTATTAAACTTGGCAAAATTATATTCGTAGTTGACAAGATTGGTGAAAAAAATTTAAAGAAAACGATAATTTACTTTCTGTTTCTGATGCACTTGGCAAAATTATGAAAATCCAGTCGGTAAAAGTAAAAAGTTAGCAATATAGTTAATAAAAAAATAAGTAAGTTGGAAACAACCGATATTTGATTTGGGAGTTTATCGATATCTCCCCCCCCCCTAAGAAAAGTTTTTTATATAGCAATGGCTTTGACTCTAGGTACCTTTTATATATATATATATATATATATATATATATATATATATATATATATATATATTATGCTTTCCTTGTATGCTCTTGTTATTTGTTATTTGTATAATATGAAAGCAAAAGAATTATATTCATGAGGTTTAAAGAAATCGCACAAGTAAGTCTAAAAATACACTCGAAATATCATTTAAAGGCAATGTACAACATACATACTTATACACACTCTCGCAGAAAAGTATGTTATTTCATGATTCAGGTTATTTTACATCTGGAATAGGAAACCAAAGCAAAAAAATGATATCACGCAAGCTTTATGATTCAAGGACGAAGTAAGAAATACATTCAGGTTGTTATATATCATATTTCTCGCCAACTCCTAATGTTTTTTTCCTTGATGGCGGTAAGGTTACGATTTTTTAAAATTCTTTTTAACGCTTCTTAATAACGTTTAAACGTACGATTTCAGTCTGTTCGAGTTCTAATTACAGTAAATATGCAACTATTGTTTATGCGTGTGATGCCAAGGTATACTATTGAAAAATACGCTCTAAATATTAATAATTTTTTAACAGGAGCAATAAAAGAATTTCAATTCAAGTAATGTCCATGTCCAGCCAATGCTATAAGTCGGTTTGTGGACGTTCATGTTTTTAAAACAAGACAAAATTAATAGGTGCACCCAGTGGCGCATCGAGAAATAAATTCTGGAGTAGGCACACAATTTTTTGACTCCTTTTTCTTATGGATTCGTTTAAACTTACTTACAAAATAAATCAATCTTCTATAGTGTACATTTTGTTCGTCTGGAGGGGCACGTACCCCACTCTGGATCCGCCAGCCAATTTGTACACCCCATCAAAAAACATTTGAGTGAAAGTCAAATTTTCTATGCCGGTATTGTATTTAAAGTATTTTTTTAAATTAGTTATTTAAAATAAAATAGGAAATGTAGCTTTCACTGTGGACTGTGGGGATTAAATCTCGCAAAAATGTTGCGTTCAGAGATACTTTCCTTGCATTTCAGTAAAAACACTGCAGTTCACAAGAAATGCTTGATCTTGACATAATCCTGATGTCTCTAAGCAAGCTCAGTGACCCCTATAATCCAAAAGCACCATAAAACTGAGTAACTCAGTATAAAACGCATATTAGAGTAATGAAAAGCTGAAAGTATGTATCTAGAGGTTCAAAAGGTCTTTCTTCAGCCGTAAAACATTTGCCAGCTTGTGCATAGAATTGTTCATTGTTTTCTAAATGTTTAGCTACTGATGAAAGAGAACTTTTATATCGCTTGAAACGTGGGTTTACTTTAAATTAATCTTATGCCAATTTAATTTTATTCTACATGCTTAAATAAAAGAACTAAATCCTTCTTTCGGGGCTAATTTAGTTCTTACGGAGCGAATTTAGTTCTTTTTAAAATGTGTATGTGCCTCTTTAGTCTTCTTTTTTATGTTTTTGATACATTCATTAATTTTACATCACGTAGGTTTATTTTTATTTAAGTCCTAAAGATGACAGTCTTTTGTATCCTCCCGAATAATCATTTTACTCAATAATGTTATAAATTTATCTGTATTTTAATTTTGCTGTCAGTATGTTTGGGGTTCATTTTTATAATCCTTGCTTATTTATGTAACATTTAAGTGTTATTGTAATGGGTATTTTAGGGAAAATAATGGTTACATTACCAATTAATTTGAAATATTGCATAGTGTCATGTGATAATATTTTCCCAGCAGTTTCATTTTAATAAACATTTAGTTTTTTTCTCAATCAATACGCTTAGATAATATAATGTGAAGTTATGCGAAATTTATAATGAAATGTATATCATTTCTATATTCCTGTGTTTTTAAGATTTAATAATCTTTTCTTTTAATAAATTGATAATGGCTTATAGTAGTAAATGATCTTGAATTTTTAGGAACATTTTTGTCTCACAAACAAAACACTTCTTTATTATGACGAGAATGCAAGCAAAAAGTTTTTAGCAAGCTGATATGCAACTCCAATAAGAGGTTCAAAATATAACTTAATTAAAATTTTAATTAAAATTCTTCTACTTTCCGTTATTTTAATTAAAAAACCCAGACACAGATAACACACCGTAAGTTGTTAAAAAGTTCTATGGGTATACTTAAGTCTCACTGCTCATTCCAAGATTTTAAATTTCAACTAACTTGTTTTCCATTGATTACTGAAATGAATCATAATCTTTTACGCACATTAGTCATTTGACATTCTGAAAGAGACGGAAAATGTGAAAGATCCGGTATAATTAACTTCGATTTTTTCCTCCCATCTCTTCCTACACCCACGCTCTGTAGAATAACGGAGTATTTATACATGTGTTTGTCTACTGTAAAGATCCTCATTTCTTTTAATAACTTTTTAAAGTATTAAGTAAATCTTTTACCGCCTTCAAAAAAGGAGGAGGTACTATGTTCAACGAGTATATATATATATACACTGCTGGCCACCGAAATTGCAACACCAAGAAAAACAAGAGATATCACAACAAAATTTATTGTGTAGATAACATGTTGACCAAGTAACAAATGATTAAATTTACAGCATTCTATGAAGCGTGGTTCCTGCCAAAATCAGTACCCAGAGTAGCCGCCGTTGTTGGAGATCACAGCTGCCACACGCCTCGGCATTGATTCAAAGAGACTTTGAATGTGTTCTTGGGGTACAGCAGACCAAGCAGCTTCCACACGTTGCCAAAGTTGATCTGGTGTGACAGCTGGGGATGAACTCTGGGTCAGTCGTTGAGCAACCATGGACCACATGTTTTCTATCGGCGAAAGATCCGGAGAGCGCGCCGGCCAGGGAAGCAATTCAATCTGGTGATTGACGAAGAACCCTTGGACAATGCGTGCCACGTGTGGCCGTGCATTATCCTGCTGAAATATGGCTGTTGGCAAGCCCTGAAGGTAAGAAAGGACAACTGGCTCCAACACCTCGGAGATGTAGCGCTGGCTGGTTAAAGTACCGGCAATGCGTACTAGAGGAGTGCGAGAGAGATATCCGATACCGCCCCATACCATAATACCCGGTGCAGGACCAGTGTGACGGTGCATAATGCAGCTGTTCAGCATCCTCTCTCCACGGTGTCTCCAGACTCGAATCCGACCGTCGTGGTGTTGCATACAGAAGCGTGACTCGTCAGTAAAGAGAATTTCATTCCATTCTGTCGTCCACATCCTTCTTTCATCGCACCATTGGCGGCGGAGACGCCTGTGGTTCCGCGTCAGAGGTAGACAAAGCAACGGACGTCTTGCGGACAGACCATTCTGCTGTAAACGACGTCGAATGGTACGCGCAGACACTGGATGATGCGTTACAGACTGAATCTGCTGTGATATGGTTCGTGATGTGACTGAGCGGTCCGTCACTGCCATGCGTACAATCTGCCTGTCATCACGTGACGTGGTGCACTGAGGTCGATGCGGTCGATCACGTCTGTCCGTCGTACCCTCCTGCACCCAACGATCACATATCCGCATCACAGTTGTTTGGTTTCGTCCAATACGACGACCGATTTCCCTGAAAGATAACCCACAATCTCGGTATGCCACTATCCTTCCTCTGTCAAACTCGGATACTTGATCAAAAGATGATCGTTGTTTCCTACGAGGCATAATTTATCGTTTTTTTGAAAAAAAAAGCAAGAAAAACACAATTGCTGTACTTGAAACCGTCGAAATCTCCAAGCCTTAAATAGCGCTTTGAGGTGGCGCCACAGGCGCGCTTGATGTGCGTCTGTGCTGAAATTCTAATCATTTGCATATCTCACCTCAGCTAATGCATGTTGTAAATTTCATATTATTTGCATGCTTCCTTCAGGGTGTTGCATTTACGATGGCCAGCAGTGTATATATATATAATATATAAAATAGCTAAACTTACGTAATATGGAATCCCAAGTAAAACATCAAGTGATAGCACATATATATGAAATTAAATTACAGTCAATAAAGTCTGAGTGACAGAATCTAAAGCTTCGGCATTTTAAAATCGTAACCATTTTGCCATTTCTTTAGGCGAGATAAATTCTTAAATGGTGTTTTTTCCTATAGTATCGTGCTTTCCCGGCAAACGGTTGCTGTAGCAACCATATAAATAGAAAAATAAACATTAAGAAACCACGCGAATTGTAGAATTCCCCGCCCACGTCTCAACTTCGGTCCAAACGTCAGACAGTCTGAACCAATGAACTAAGTTGCGCGTCACGTAACGTGACATATCGCCTCCAATAGCAGATGAAGTCGCCGCCTTAGTGGTCTGGTGACAGAGTATCTTTAAGGTGGTGCAAACGAAGAAGGAACGGCAATTCTTCATATGATATATTTTGGTATATTCTGAAGAAATGTGTAATGGAATAAACTAAAGTAAAACTACGAATGCTGTATTCTCTCTCTATTGTATATTGTATTGTATTTCATTCGTAAGATATGATACGTAAATTTTCAGATTTAAGGCAGGTTAAATAACACATTGGGTTGTTTAAGGTTACATGGCAATATAGTGTGAGAAGAGGGGAGGGGAGACAGGTATACAGTACAGCATGAGTTTATTAGCAGTTCCTGTGACCAAAAGCTGTCGATTTTCGAGGTGCAGTCGCAATTATTCTGATGAAACCACGTGGGACACTAAGACATAACTCCGCTTCTCTCTCATCTCTAATTGAATCATATACGTTTACTTCCATGATCTGCATGACGCGTGTACGGAAAACGAACTCAGAATCGGGCGAACTGGTTAAATCTTATAAATAAAAATGAAATTCTGTTTGTTTGTTTGTTTGTTTGTTTGTTTGTGGATTTGATTCGTATACAAATCCACAAAAATGGACCTATCGGCCTGAAATTTAGTACAGATATGTAAAATAATATAGAATAACTCATAGTCCACTTTAAAACTTTGAAAGTCCACAAGTTCCCGGAATTTAAGAGATTTTTTATGCTCTTCATGCAAAAATCTTTCCGTAATTGTAACCCCTGTAGTGAAAAAAGTGTGAAATAAAGATCGTGGTTGCCATGTGTGGCGATTTTGCCGAATAAAATGTCGTTCGTATACAAATCCACAAAAATGGACCTATCGGCCTGAAATTTAGCACAGATATGTAAAATAATATAGAATAAATCGTAGTCCACTTTAAAACTTTGAAAGTCCACAAGTTCCCGGAATTTAAGAGATTTTTTATGCTATTCACGCAAAAAGCTTTCCGTAATTGTAACCCCTGTAGTGAAAAAAGTGTGAAATAAGGATCGTGGTTGCCATGTGTGGCGATTTTGCCGAATAAAATGTTTTAAATTCTCAAAGTAAAAATAAAAGAATAATAATGATTTTTTTTTGTTAGTTTATATTCGTAAGGTTATTTTTTTTAAATTATAATATCGTATGCATGGGAAATCTGAGCAGGAATGTAATGCTTTACACGCAAAACAATAAGAATTGAAGATTTCCGAGGCTAATAGGTAAATTATTTTAGTTTGGCGAAAAAATAAAATGGCTCAAATGCCGATTTTGTGAAAGTGAGTTCTAGCGGTTTGCACAGATTTCGGCTTGGCGCAATTTATTGAGAGCTTAAGGAAATAGATTTTTGAAAACAAGTGCAAAGGTTTTATTAGAATACAGCGTTAAATTTTAATGATCCGTGAAGAAATAATGCAGTTATTAAGGCATTTCAATTGATCTATCTCCAGAATTCTCGCCAAATGAGTACATTGATTTAAGTTGGGGGAATTCCGCCAAATTTCAGAAAATTGAAATCTTCTCATTTAGTACATCGGAGTAATGATGAATAAAACACGTTATAGTTGATAATTTTAAAAAATTCGGCTGTATTAAGGGATTCAACTTTTCAAATAAAGGCTTGCTTTACTTTTTCGCGGTCGAACCATTTCCCATATATTATTGCTGCTAAGTCAATGCTTCGAATGATTTCCCGAAAAAACGCTTGCAAAATGGCGTATGTTGGCACTTTGGCGAGGCTTAGATTTGAAACTGGATTTTATTTGAGACTGGGATATATAATGACACTGGTTATAGATAAAAATGAATGTTGGTATGAGTGTATGAGGTTGAAAAACTCCAGCACCGTTGAGCACCGTTGCACCATGAAATTTGGTTCACCTAAGTCTTTTATCATGGAGAAGCTTTTTATGCTATCCGTTTTCCTCTAACTTGCCACCAGGTGGCGCAGCAGAACGTCGAATTCTATTCAGTTTAGCCGTTTGCTATGCGAATATCGTCCAACCGATTTCGATGAAATTTGGTACACGCGAATATTAGAACACGGAGAATATTTTTCACTATCCATTTTACTGTAACTTGCCGCTAAATGGCGCTGAAAAGCATCAACTTCTATACCGTTCGACCGATCGGCATAAAATTTTTTATACTTACACATTTAAGCACGAAGAATATATTCTAACTGCGTTCCTTTTGATGTTACTCACCACTAGATGACACTGCAATGCATTATTATTTTAACTCGCCACTAGATGACGCTGCAACAGGCCAAATTCTTGACCATTCAAACGGTCGCTATGAAAATCAGTATACATAGCTATTTGAACAATGAGAATATTTTGGCGTTATCCATTTTGCTATAACTCGCTACTTGACGGCGCTGTAGCAAATCATTACTTTAATTAACTACTAGATGGCCCTGCAATGTATCACTTCTTGACTGTGCAAATGATCGTTATGAAAATTGGTATACATAGATAGTTGAACACGGTCGCTATGAAAATCAGTATACATAGCTATTTGAACAATGAGAATATTTTGGCGTTATCCATTTTGCTATAACTCGCCACTTGACGGCGCTGTAGCAAATCATTACTTTATTGCACCACTGGATGGCCCTGCAGTGTATCACTTCTTGACTGTGCAAATGATCGCTATGAAAATAGGTATACTTAGATATTTGAACACGGGGAAGAGTTTGGCGCTATCCATTTTCCTATAACTTGCCACTAGATGTCGCGTCAACACATGAACTTCAGGACTGTCCAGCCGATAGTCATGAAAATTCGTATACATCGATATCTGAATGCGAAAAATATTTTCGCCGTATCCGTTTTGCTAAAACTCGCCACTAGATTGCGCTACGCCGCATGGCCTTCTGCACCGTACAAACGATTGGCTTGCAATTCGGTGTGCATGATTATTGGACACAATATAACGCGATATCCACTTTGCTATACCTGTTTATTACAATGAATAGTAATCACCACAAATCGTAATATCAAAAAGTCCATTCATTCCCGTGCGAAGAACGGGTACTTCAGCTAGTAAATAAATAAAATTCTCTCCAATAATGCGCGTGGCATGTATGGCAGGAAAGCAAAGCTTACAGTGAAAGTACCTCGTTTAATGAACAAAGCCCAAGCTACTAAACCCAAACTACCTTTTCATACATTACATATATATAATGTATGTACAGCGATAATTTTTTACCGTGTGAACCGATTTCAAAAATCGTTTTTTTATTGGAAAGAGCATAGCTGAGGCGTGGTCCAGTATTAATTTGGTCTCGTTCTGATGATGTATTATCATTCCGATAATTGGGAAAAAGCCATGTTTTTAAACCATTGACAGTAACGGCGCTGGTCTTAATGTCAAAAGTCGCCAAGGTTGGCTTAAAAAAAAAATTCTCAAAACTGAACTCCGCTAGACGATATCGTCAATATTTGGCGCGAATTTGCCAAACCCTACTATTTTGAATGGGGGTAATGATATAGATTAGAAAAAAATTCTCGGTACCGGCATATTTTAAAAGTCTCCAAAATTGGCCACTCTTGGCGATTTATCACCATGTTTGGCGTCAAAAAATAAGTCCTCTAGAATGAATTCAGCTTGGCAATATCTGCTGTATTTGGCAAGATTTTGTTAAACCCTTCTAATATTTAGAATAGGAATAATTTTTTGTTATGGTGATTTGAAGTCGGTTTTCTTTTTCTTTTTTTTTTTTTTTTTTTTTTTTTTTTTTTTTAACAATTAATATGTTAGAAGGATCTTAAGGATCTTTTAAGTTCGGGGAAATTTTTAAGTGAACATAAAACTTACTCATTTTCAAAAACAAATTCTAAATGGTGCGCAAGGCGGGTCATGACCTTTTTTCTTTATTTTGTTCTTAAAAGGTCAAGAAAATAATACTTAATACAGTTTCTATTAATTTTTCAACAATTCTTATACAGTCGATGTTTTTGCTTTATAAACAAACTTTCAGCCAGTGGCTTAGGTAGCCAGAAATTTTTCATGGGGGGGGGAGGGGGGGGGAGGTTACGACTACGGCAACTCACATATATGCATACGTGTGCGTGATAAGGGAGTGAGGAATATACATTTGCGCGCACAGCCAGCTGTCGTCAAAAAAAGGGTCTCTAGATCTGTGGCACGCGATAAACGTTTCGATCGTCCGCCATCTTGCTGGTAGTTAAGTTGAGCGATGGCACCGGCTGCCCTTGTTTCAGCATTGGGCAATCTATCCAGCTGTTTCTCGCATTCTTCCATTTTTCAGCAGATGTCAGTGCTGTTAAAAATAATCGTGACAATTTTTTTACGGGAAATGGCGTGCTAAAAAGTAAAGGATTCTCGTGGAGCTATGTCACCCGCAACTATTTTTATAGATATCAAATCAATTCTTCATGACTGGCGACAGTCAAAACATCAGAGTTTGGTGTTCCCAGAGCGGGAACACTGCGCGTTAAAGGGTTAATGCTGACCTTTTTTGATAAAAAGAACATTAGAAAGAAAAAGGCAGTGAAAAAACGTCTCTCACTTTACAGTGGAATCGCCCTTTTGACCGTGCGCAAGCCATTGTTAGCGTGCCAAGTGTTTTGATATGTTTTTCCTTAGGCTTGAAAATCTCCATAAAGACCCCGATGGTAAAAGTCTTGCTGGATTCCTTGGTTTTTACAGTCTAACCAAAAAGGAAAAGCTTAAGAGCAAGAATCTGAGAGAAGTTTAATAAGTCGTAAAATTAATCATTTACTAATTTTTTACTGCAGTTCACACAACTAACTATCAGATTTCATTTTCAAAATAAATCAAAAAATGTTTGTTTTGAAGAAGGAGCAGAAAAAGAAAAACAGTTACAAAGATAAAAAGCACGTGCGCATTGTTCGAAAGAGTTCTTCCGGACTGAAAAACAACAGCTTCTTGGCAGCAGCCTAAAGATTTCAGACTGTAATCATGTACTAAAAATAATAATCCATCCATTAGTGGCGCATTTACTCTTGTTGAATATAATAAAGAATATGCTGTGACACGGCGCGATACAGCTTCTTTTTTGCGAATATTAAATTGAATTCGGCCATGAGATCTGCTTCTTAATAAATTATTCATAATATACTCATTAAGAGTTGTGAACGTACAGAATTTCCTTCCATTATAAGATCTGTGCACTTAGCAAGGGGAGCCAGTTTTGCCATGTCATTGATAAATTCGGTGGCTTAAAGGCAGGGGGCTGCATTTAGGTCCATGGCCACCCGTAGGAAAAATTAAAATCTGACACCCCTTGCATGTTTCTTCTTCCTTTGCATCTCTATGCATACGAGTAGAGCGTTGTAAGTTTTTTTGGCGGGGAGATGTATTCGAGAGAAAAATATCGACTTAAACTGAAAAGGCTACAGCTGGGAACTTTTTCGGAAGTGGTTTAACCCTTTGAGGCGCAACCCTTTCCCCAATGCTGAAAAAAGGGCAGCCGTTGCCATCGCTCGACTTAACTACCAGCAAGATGGCGGACGATCGAAACGTTCATCGCGTGCTACAGATCTAGAGACCCGTGCGCGGGCACAGCCAGCTGCTTCGAAAAAAGGGTCTCTAGATCTGTGGCACGCGATGAACGTTTCGATCGTCCGCCATCTTGCTGGTAGTTAAGTCGAGCGATGGCAACGGCTGCCCTTTTTTCAGCATTGGGCAATCTACTCAGCTGTTCTGGCATTCTTCCAATTTTCAGCAGATGTCAGTGCTTTTTAAATATAATCGTGACAATTTTTTTGACGGGAAATGACGTGCTAAAAAAGTAAAGGATTCTCGTGGAGCTAGGTCACTCGCAACTCTTTTTATAGAAATCAAATCTATTCTTCGTGACTGGCAACAGTCAAAACGTCAGAGTTGGGTGTTCCCAGAGCGGGAACACTGCGCGTTAAAGGGTTAACGATTTAACGAGCGGTGCCCTTGCCGTGAGGACATAACTCTGACTTTTTGAATGCTTAGATCACGAAGAATAAATTGGATTTCTATAAAATACTTAAGGAGGACATAGCGACACGGGAATCCTCTTCTGTTTAGCACATCATTTCCTGTAAAAATTATCGATTATCAGTAAAATGAATGATATAATTACTTTCATCAGTACTGACATCTGGTGAGAACTGGAGAATGTGATGAAAATATACATCGCTATAGAAGAAAAACTAGATAGGCTGCCCGGTGCCGAAAAATTGCAGCCGGCTGTGTCAGAAATGTTCTTGAGCTCCGTGGCACGCGATGGGCGATTCCAGCTACCGCCACGTTGCTGATAGTTAAATCGACCGATGGCAACGGCTGCAATTTTTCGGCACTGGGAAATGGTTTGGACTTCAAAGGGTTAACGTTTCTATGAAGTGGATTTTTGAACACATGTAGTTCATATTCATGTGTGTGTGGTGGGTGGGGGTGGGGGGGCATCCTTAGTCACTCGCACTGGCAAATGACTTATGACACAAGGAATGACCAGTCTCGACGAAATGAATGCGTTCGTGGATAAATACTTTTTAATATGGACGAGAAAAACAAACCAACAAAAATAAAAGTTTGCATACCGCCAGCAATAAAAAAAAATGCCGCCCTTAAAATTTTCTCCACTTAGGCGGCGGTCTACTTTGGCCTAGTTAAAAATACGTCCCTGCTTACAGGCTAATGAGATGCACAAAATGAGACCTCAATAAACATAAAAATTAGTTTATCCTTGCTTTCCCCTCCCATATAACTCACGTTTAGTAAGTCAAAATGTGTTTCAAAAGTATTTATTGTAATAACTGTGATTACCATTTGTTGAAAGAAAGAAATAATAAATTTGAAAAAACTTTCGGCGGTCGAATGTTGTAATGTCTAAATACATTTAACTTAAAAATAATTATTGATTATTTTCATCTGAATAGTGTAAATAAAACGTTACCTTAGAAATATTATTATAAATAAATGCATATTTGTATTTTAAAGTCAAGCGTGAAGCTGCACGAAATTTTAAAATATTATAGTTAAACAGTGGTTTACGCAGAATTTCTTCGAGGAGTGGAGATCTCCTTTAATTTCTTCCACTTAATAGAGGATATTTTAAAAATAAGTCTTTAAAAAATTAAACTACCTATTCTTAATGAGTATAGGAAGGTAGGGGCGTACGCTACTGGACGGACAATTCTGCCGTTTTAACCAACTTAAAATTAGCAAATTTCATAGTCCCAATTTTTTTCCTTATGATGTAAAACTGATATTCTATGATAGCCTTTATTAACACAAAAGCTTGTCTATAACAAATCTTTTTACCGTCATAAGACTGAAAACTTATTTAGTACGCTGTTTTAAAAAGTGCATAAGTTAATTAGCAAGAAGATTTTTCAAAAAGTGTTTCTTTCTTAGTTTAAAAAAATTGAAAATATTAAAGCTTCCTGATAATAAAGCAATAATTAATCAAACACTTTATACTCATATAATGTGGTATAGTCTTGCAGTAAATTTTATAAATTATTCGAAATTTAATTCTGATAAATTATAAGAAATTTAACTAAATTAATGCATAATATACTGTATGTTACAATTTGACCAAAGGGTACCTTTCAAACTATAGACATTAACATAATGTTTCAATCACAAAATGTTCTACTTTTTAAGCCATACATTTTATAAAGGACCTTATATTTACATTTTAAAAAGTAGAAAAATTATCTTTTTTTAATGGTGATCTTGAACATAAAAATTCACAAATTAGTTAAACAAATTTAAACTTTTTGAGTATAGGGTTACTATAAATAGTTATTTTTTCGATCATTTCAAATATACGACACCTTAGGCATAAAATGTTACTGTACTAAGTCATAAGAAAAGTTTCTGTGATTGAAGTATAATGAAGTCAATAGTTTAAAAGATGTCCCTCTGATGAAATAAGTTGTAACAGCTTTTGCTTTTTACCGACAGTATAAATACGCCAACAATATCTGTAGGTGTAAATTGTCAAAAGAACTTGGTAATCAGATCTCAAAAAGTGTGCAGTATTTTTTAACTAAAATACGTTAACAGATTCTTTCTAAATTTTTGTTTCTGTTAATACGAATAAATCATGTCTGTTAAGTACCGAAAAAATATACATAATTTCAATACTATATTCGCCACTTAATAAAAAAATAATCTCTCTCAGCTGAAAAATCATTTCTTATTAATCACTAAAAGTGACCTTCATTTGATGTTCTTTCTTCCCCCTTTCTTTCTTCTTCTTCTTTTTTCTTTCTTCTTTTTGGTTTGTGTGTGTGTGTGTCATAAAACTCAGGGTCATTTTTCTCGGCTTGTTTAGACAGAAGATACTTTTCTAAGAGAGGTCTAAGACCTCTAAAATGCATCAAAGTCAGGCATTTTGGGCTACAGTTATTTTCTTTTTCTTTTAGTAAACTTTTTTTGTTAAAATGTATATATATATAAATATGTGTGTGTGTGTGTGTATGTGTATATAATTCCAGTTTTGTACGCATGATAAATTGTATACATATATTTGTATGAAGGATTAAAAAACAATTGGCATATAAAACTATATTTTTTTATGATTGTCTGTGTGTGTGCATGTGTGTACAGGACCGTAACTAAGGAAAGACCTCAATGGCTGTAACAAGGGATGCAGCGCAATTTCACTTATTGCAATTTTAAACAATTATTCTTTTTCACAAGATGTGTAATTTATTGCAGCTAGCACTACCTAGCCGCGAATTGCATTTAAATTTGAATTGCACTTAGAAAGAAAATAACACCATTTCAGTTGCATTATAATATATTTTTTGTCTGCTAAATATAACTTTTTAAATTGTAATAAACTTTGCGTTTTCACTATAATTGTTTTCATAATCTATATTTTGGGTGTGGAATGGGGGAAGGGGGTGTCTTCAACCGTCTACCATGTTCATCTGATTCACTCGGCCATGATCCCGAGTTTGTAGGATTGCTCATTCATTTAACATAATAAAGGCATTTTTACTATATTAAAGACAGAAACATATTTTTTATTTTATTTTATTTTTTATATTTTAGCAAAAATCATTTTTAAAAAAAGGTGACAAGAAATGAAAGAGTGGTTATTTCATTTCATTTTCAAGGAATGTTAACTATTAAACATGAAATATAATTGAAAAGCAAATTTCGAAAAGGGCCTATCTCGAGGTTTTTACAAAATTCCTTTTTTCGCTTTTTTGTTTTCATGTATACACATGTAGATCTATATTTTTGAGCGAGAAACACTGATATCTAGTTTCTATCCTGGTGAAAAACATCCCTATTGGCACAACGAGTTCAAAAAGCGTCCAAAAGACGTCTTTTGAAAAATATGAGGGGATTATTTTCGTAATTTTCTATGACAATGTAATCCCAAGGCATAACAGTATAGCGAAATGTAGTAGGAAACTTTTGTATTTTTATTCTTTTATAAAACGTGTATCTAAAATAATGTTATTTTAGAACTAAAACCACACACATCCTCGGATAAATTTCTAGATGGACTCATCTCAGAAAAAAACTGTAACGATCATGTTCTCCCCAAAATTTTCTTTCAAAGATATTATTTTGCTTTGTTACAACGTGCACAATTTTCGATAATATTACAGAAAAAAAATACTGTTTCAATCAATCAAATGGTTCAACAGAAAATTAGTTTTTTGTGTCTCTCCTGTAAAATTTTAATTTTCAGACATGAGCCCTTTTCGAAATTTGGAATTCAATTACTTATAGATTATACGTGTAAAAAAAGTTACTCCTATTAATAACGTTAATAGTCTGGATAAAAACTCAGTATTTTCTCTAGAATAATACTCTCATACTTTCATCTGCCAACGGGGAATGCGGAACATGGAAGAATTCAACACTCTTGTCTGAGGGAGCCATGTAATGTAATAGCTGATAACAGTTGGCTTTTTCACTGCAACACATTCTTTCTTTATTTCCTCTTTTGCACAAAATCTAGTGCGGCATTTTCGACATAGTGTATACTAAGTATCGTTTTCATGTTTTTTTTTTTTTTATATAAAGCTGTGGAATGTCCATTTTTCCGGTTAAAGTTTTATACATTTTATAAACATTTTTTAATGATTTAGAAATTAATACAAGTAAATTTTACTTTACAAATTAAACTGCAAATTTGCGATTGTCTAAATATTATTCCATTAATAGATTTTATAAAATTTTAATGGCACATGCTATTTAAATATGTATACTTTTAAATATATTTTTATACATAGGTAATTAATTTAAAAACGTTTGAATTAATAAGTTACAGTAAAAATTTAAGTTACGAAAGCTAAACATCTTAATTATTTTTCAGAAGACCAAATAAAAAATATGATATTTATAACTCAATACAACAATATATTATTATGTTTTTGAAACAGCAAGCTGTTACTAGAAAAGTATTAAAATAATTAAAATAAGCAGCCAGATATTTAAAGATATTGATCACAAATTTTCTCAAGTTTTAAAAATAACAAGACTTTTAAACAGTTTCATTGATAGATAGCTGATAGACAATCACTATTACCATTTATATTTAAGTATGAACTGAATAAGTGCGAAACATAAATGTCTACACAACGTACATTAAAATGGTATTTTGGGGGTTTATTAACTCAAAACGTTTTACATCTAAATATAATAGATAATTTCAGTGAAAAAATTACTTTAAATGATTGGACGGTCTTTAAAAAATAATTATTACGTCAAATTATTTCATCTAAAAATGTGTAACTTCATGATTTTTTTTTAATCATCAATGATTTTAAGAATAAACTATTTTGCGATTATGTAACGAAAACATGGGTTAAATTAACTCGTCGATCGCCTTATTTTCGAATGATTCAAAGGTTTTTTTTTTTTTTTCTTCAGAAAGAAAGTAAAAATCAAATCCACACGAACATGCGCTAGATTAAGGGAGATAATGAAATCATGCCATTCTGAAGAGAGAGAGAGAGAGAGAGAAAAGAAAATATTGAAATAGAATATTTTAAAAGTAAAGAAAAAGAGTAAGAGAAGGGAGAAAAAAATGAAAGAAAAAAGTTTAAAAAGAAAAAAAATGAGAAAGAAAAGATACAGAAGATAGAAGCTTAAAAATAGTTTTAAAGATTTTCCCTCCTCGACTTTTTTTTTTCTTTATGTTCCACTATAATCTGGCTGCTCCTAATTTTCTGTTTCTTTTTGGACCCGATACCTTTCAACAATGAAAATATCAACAAAAAATTAATGTAGTTTAACATATGATATATACAAAGAAATTCTCATATTTTTCGAAAAGTGGGAAACTGGTGAATGTTTAGTATCGCCTACGGCTCTCTGTATATGATTTTAGAAATATGCGCAAAATTTGGTAGTATACCAGAAAAAAGAACTTTCACATTTATATATTAGATAAAAACACATTAAACACACAGAATGAAACGAAAACGTTTTAAATATACGTAAAACTTAAAAATATTTAAGTACTGAAGGTATGATTGGAAAAAAATTTTCATAGTAGCCTGCCGACTAATTGGAGAATCTTAAATTAAATAAATTCAGTCATTCGTTTTAACGTTAGTAATTTTAAAAACTTTAATTATTATACCTTACTATTTACGATTAATAATAATATGGTTGCGAATAAAATACGTGTGGAGAAAATTTCAGTAAAATAGTAATATTTTAATGTTTATATCATACTGGCTTTTTCCGCCAACAATCGAGCAGAAATATTCTATTTAAAAGTTGTAAATTTGCATTCATTTCTTCTTACTAATTACTAATGATCAATTAAATTTTAAGAGAAATATTTGTGCAATAGTATAGTACATGCATTATGGATACGTATATAACATATTTTTCACATTCTGTAATTATCATTAAGAAGAACCCATCTGCGCCGAAAAAGAACTCTAGCTATTAATAAGTTATAAACCAAAACATTATATTTAACTACTGCAAATAAAATATTAAAAAAAGCTTCATTTTTTAACAACAGACGCTCCCATTCACTGAAGAAGTGCTCCACCCTTTAAACAACCAACCAGAAACAAGAATCGACTTCCACCATAAACACGAGCCGTTCCAGAGGAGCAGCCCAAAACATAACACATTTCGCAGAGCGTCTCTCTTTCTCTCTCCGGATTATATTCGGACGTAAATAAAAAAAAATGGAGGGGAGAGAAACAAAAAACCAAAACTCACCGTTACTTCAACTTCCTGTCCTGGGAATGTATCATCCTGTTCCGACATGGCTGATCCTCGATTTTATTTTCTCTTTTCTTCCGAAAGCGAATTCAAACACACCACCAAAAAACCCTAAGAACGAATTCGTGATTAAAGAGGGAGAATCAAAAACGAGCAAAGACTTGAGCAAAAACAAAAAAATCGAAACATGCGACGTCTTGGTAATCACTATCGCTCCGTTCGCTCATCAGCAGTAAGATCCACAGCAGCCCGAGCGGACCAGCGATCAACATCGGAGGGGTTGCCGCTGGCTTGGCGCGGGGCGAAATGATCGCCAAGCATTTCCTCGCCAAACAGGATGAAGGCTTTCACTGGACCGTGTGTTTACATTTTATCACTGGATGATGATAATTTAAGGATTTATGTTCCGCAGTATCGTGTTGAAATTATTTTTTATTTTCTCCCGACAGCGAAGTTAATGGCTCGATAGATTGATGTATTTGGGTGTATTTAGGAGAGAGAGAAAAAATAAATTCTTATGCAATATAGCCCATCATTATGAACATCAGGTTATTCAAAATAAGAAAATATTAAGATAAACTGCAAAGCAAATTTTGAAGAAGAAAAAAAAGAGGGGATCTTAACATATTTCAAATTTAGTCTATGCTTCATAGGAAATCAGATTCATTATCCAGACGCAATATGTGAAATTTAATGTTTGCGTATTTTAACTGACAGTGAAAATGTTAGAATGTAGTAAGAGAGGCTTCTAAGAGTTATAGAAGGGTTGTTCAGCTAACAGCAATCCAATATTCAACTCCTGGAGAATTTTCATCGCGTCTTTTTTTTATTTATTAATAATAATAATAATCATACCCATTTAAAGACAAACACGCCTCACTGCACAGTCTTGTGTTGTCCGAAATAAAAACAACTATTCTTATTAATCTTGATCTGCTGAACACGGAAATGATTGTTAAACCGTTTATTACTTAGTTTATTATACAACATTAATGAAATTCTCTCGATATACCAAGGCATCCTTCCGATGTTTACTTTCGACGGATGACGCAATCGCCACGTCAGTGTCGCGTAGTAGTCAGTTTCTGGGGTCGCCCCTTCACTCAGCAGCTTTTTTTTGGGCTGCTTAGTCTTTGGTGTAACGATGCTGGGAAACTACACTAATAGGACACTTGTTAGAGATGTTCCAGATGTAGTGTATCACCGGTCAGCAAAACGAAGTCATATGTAGTTTTAAAAATATGTAGTTGTTTTAAAAAATATATTTATAAAATACTAAATATTAGCAAAACAAAAATATCCTTAACTAACTTTTGATTTTCATTGTTGTTTCCATGTTTAGCATCACAAACGTAGTAACGTATTTTTATATCAAGGATACCGACATAATTTTTTTTTTCCAGTGTTATTAAAGCAAGATAGATTAATCCTCTCGAAAACATAGATGATGAAATACTTTCCAACTTTATTTGAACAAAGACGATAAAATACTCTATTTGCGCATCTGCAACAGCAACATTGCTTACATCTGTCCGCTCTCCGTAGGTGCAAATTCCCTTTCGATGGAAGCAGAGATTTGGTTCCTGTGTACATCGTTGATACCCGGCAGGGGTCTTTGAATTCCTTGGTGTATCGACCTTATGAGTTTTAATTTTGTTTTGTCTGATATAGAAAAACGCTATAATTTATTATAAACAATAGCTTCTAGTACCATTTAAAGAACTATTCGTACTATGTGAGTGTATACACCATATTTTCAATATGGTAAGTGCCACAGTACATATCATGCATAAATTTCATAGAAATCAATACATATTTGTGAGAGTTTGAACACAGACGGACAGACAAACAAAAATCAGTTTTATTGAAAAGTATTTAAAAAATCTTATTTCAAATTGTAACCGCATTTTATATGAGAGTGTTGATGGCGTTGTTTATCCTTCAAACCTTAAAAATGTGAAGACCATCGTTACATGTAATATGATAAATGATGATATGTCTAATAATTTTAATGAATCACAATAACACTGTTGGATTTTTGTCCTCCAAAACTCAAAATTGTGAAGCCTAATATATAGTTATATGTAACACGATAAAGATGTTTAATATTTTCAAAAATACGATCCATGCTATCAGGAGAGTAGAAAATTTTTTAAAAACGTATCCGATTGAAGTAAAAATAAACTTTTTCTCACTTTCTTTTTTTTTTTTTTTTTTTTTTTTTATGATTCTCTCCTCCACTCATGTTTGACTAAAAAATTTTTTTACTTCGGTAATAAGTCGTACAGATCTTCTCAGTCAATAACCTCGCAGGAAAAAAGGAAAGACTGTTTATAGATTATTTTTAATTATTTCTAGAAGTACTTGACTGTTACAGGAAATGATTACATGAAAGATAATAAATATATCAAAGATGCTCCAACAATATTCAAAGATTATTCGATAAATGAACATGAAAGGATCTTGTACGGGTAGCAATTTTCTCGGAATCGTATACTGATAACGTGTATTCTTCTAAAAAACTAACAGAGATTTTCATTATAGTTTTAACTGAAATATTAACATTAAAAAGTATTGACCAACAAATATTATAGTTTTCCATCAATCAAGCCATTTTGTGTCATTACTTATGCAATCTTACACTGTAAGTATGGAAAACGAAATCAGTTCTTTTAGCCTTAAGATAAAATGTTTAACAATATTTATTTTTAATTCTTAAAATATAGATTTTTGATAATTAAAGATATATATATATATATATATATATATATATATATATATATATATATATATATATATATATATATATATATATTATTTAGTTTTGGTGGTGTGACTCCCCTTTACCTCACACCTCTGAGATTTGCCGTATGCAGTTCATATTTTTAATTAATATAGAACACATTTATAAATACCTTTAAACTGTTTAAATACATTTATATTAATCTTTGCAGTTATGAATATAACACATTACCTTGGCAAAATCTCAGGCTGTGAGTCTGAAACCTATGGTGTAGAGTTGTCCATTTCCCCCTCTGACGAGGACAATGCATTTTATACTGTTTTGATATAATAACAATGGCTGGTCTGGGGGGGTTTTCCTTTTTGTTTACTAAATAATATTAAACACATGTTTGCTTTTAAGCAGCTTCAATTAGCGCTATGTAACATGTGGAACCATTGTATTTTTGTTTATTTTTACATAAAATTCAACTATATATATATATATATATATATATATATATATATATATATATATATATATATATATATATAACTAACAAGTAAAACACAAAACATACTACAAATAAGACATATCTCGCATAAAAGTAACAGCTATTATCAAGAATTAGAAACCAGATTTTGAAACCAAATAAAGTGCAAGAATTATTGTGATAGTATAATGGAACGGAAATTATAACCACTGTCACCATCTTCAGGGACCACAAACAGTGGATTATAATTTACAGTAAACCAAATAGTAGGGTTTCGGTTGTGTGGCATATCAGAAGAGATATTAACTCCACACATCTGGGCCCTACCCTACTATATAAAGGAAAGAAGAAATCAAAAAGATAACAAAAATTAGAAAGATAATTTTACATACCATACCTTGAGCACATGGAAATTTATTTTGAACAGTTGATATGTGTTGCCAATGCTAAGAATTGTAAAGAGTGAAATATGGTGTTGCCACTAAATAAATGTGTAAAAGTGGAAAGAAGAAAGTTTAGGAGTTGCCAAATACTAATAGGTAATATTATTGAATTTTAAGAATATCCAGGTATATTAATATAATAAATATATATTGAATAATAATAAATTTAAAAGATTGAATAAAATAAATATTATAGCAAAATTAAATATAACATATTGTTTAAAAAAGATAATGATTATTATTATTGACTAAGTATGTATAATAAGTTATTGTATGACAGAAGATTAATCTAGTAAATAAGAAAAAAATAATGTTTAGAACAGTATAATCACAATATAGGAACCCCGTTTTTTTTTTCTTTTTTTTTTTTTTTTTTTTTTTTTAATTCCTCCAGATATATATATATGCATGCATAAACACATCCGAATTGTTTTTAAACATATTACTTTTTTTTTTTTTTTAATATATAAGAGAAAAACTTCCTCCGCCCATATATATATATATATATATATATATATATGTATGTATGTATGTATTTGATTTAAATAAAACGGTTTTATTTAAAATTTTCAAAAAAAGAATTAAAAATAGATTATTACAATAGCATTGCCATTGGGGAAGTTCGAATCCTTGATTTTCATGAAAACTAGTAATTAAATTCGTTCTCCTTAGACCATTCAGTCATCTTGAATATATGCTCAGGGCAAACTTATTAGTTATGTGTTAATTATCTCAGCTTAAAATTTTAATATTTTAAAGGGACTTTATAGTTAAAAAAATTATAGCCATTTTAAAGGTTCATTGTAAGTTTAAAATAGATACAGAATTTTTTTAACTTTCTTTGCTTAATATTGTAGTGTTAGTAGAAACCCACCAAAATGCAGAACATCAAAGATGTAACACAACTGGAATTAGGTAAAAGATTTACCATAAAATCTGAAAAAAATTGTGACACAAAACGGCACGAGGATGTAGTTGATTAAAGGGCTTTAAAAAAATGAAATTAGTCTTGATTTTATACAAACGCCTTAGATTGCAATATGTTTAAATTACATTTCATTCAATGTGATTTTCTTTAAAAAGTTTTCAAGTAACTGTAGTTACTAATACATACTTATGCTTTGATTATGCAATTTGAAAACAGATAGTAAAATTTTTAGTCTTGTGTTTTTGTATGACCTGCAATTCAAGACATGCATCTAGTGAATTCCTTGATAAAATTTTTAATGTGTCGGAATTTACGTCTTAGCAAATTTTAAAATTATGCTCCTTAAAATTAGTTTAATCCCGTTTTCATCCGAAAAGTTCGCTGGGTTATTCTATTTCAAAAGTTGCATAGATGAAATGCATTAAACTAAAAGTTAAAATCATTCCAAACGCATCGATTATAAAACACTTTCCAGCACAATCTTATTGCCCCAAATTTGGAGATGTATTGTCATTAAATTTGGCAAGATTTTAAAGATAACTTCAAAAAAGCAGTATATCACTATTAATGTAATTTTGCCAGACCCTATAAAAATCTTATTCCCATTTTTTAAGTAAGATGTCATAGACGACGTCGATTGTGTTGTGCTTGAAATGGATGAAACTCTCCAGTGCCGCCGGACCATCATCTACTGAAAATCTTTTTAGCAATCCTGTAGAAGATCTGTAAATGATATGGCACTGTTTTCGAAGGAGATCTTTGTTTCGTAATCCTTAATAACATACATTAATTTTGTATTGTTTGAAATAGCCGAATATTTGTGGGGAACTGCAGGAGATCAATAATTTTAAAGTTGCGTGAAAGAGTAAATTCGTTAAGTTCGCATATGTCTCTAATATTAACTTTTAAAGTCTATTATATAAAACAGTGTTAAAATGTGTGTTTCTTCCAAAAAGCTAAAAAATCTACTTGTCCGATTTAATAGCGGTTTTTCACAAAATGATCCCTGTCATACGGAGAAGGTTTCAATGTACTGAAATCCGAAATATGACTAATAAAAAGACAGTTAGGATTCAAACGTTCTTTCCACAATTATCGCCAAGCGTTTGCTTGCGACCAGCAAGGCCTTCTCATCCGACTGGGGAAAGCAATCCTGCGGGAACGGAATCCTGAGAGATCCAGCACAAATGTTTGCGGGACTAGTTCCGCGGGATTACGATCCTAATTCCGCTGAGAAATAATTTTTTTCTAAAATTACAATTACACGCTGCTTTCCCAATCAGTATACCGAAAATTTTTGCATATTTATGTCTCTTATCTAACAAAAAAACGAATCAATAATTAAAAATTTTAATTTAAAGTTTGATTTTTTAAAATTATCTTACAATGGGAGTCTGGATCAAGCATCTAAATCTAAACAATGTAATCTATATTTTTAGCAAACTTCCCAATCTCCAAATGAACTGAAATATTTCAGTTCATTCAGTAATACGTGAAAAACTCCCGTAACTTTCAATTCGCGTAAGTTGAATCGCGTCGTAGCGCGAGTCCACTGTATATATAAAACAGAGTGCTGAAATTTGTGTTGACATGACATTGTTGTCATTCATTATTGGGGCTAAATTGCAGAGTTCTGGTGAAAAAGTATATCTTAATGGTGGACTGGCTAATACGTAAATAATTCCTCTGCAGTGAGTAGAAATCTTAACCGTTCGGGAAACAAACTATTACAAAGTTCCACAAAGCAGAGGGTATTTATTTATTTGGGTTAGCTATCGTTATTTCAGGCTACGAGGGAAACGATTTGGCAGTTCTGCTCCTATTGAATAAACTTAGTGTTGATGCCCTTGACAACCACAAGCGGCGGTGCCACATCCCCGGGAGGCGATGGGAAGAGGGAGTGCGGCTTCCATTTTTAGGACCCCAGTGGGAGGAAGTACGATTTAGCCCGTGATCCCTTAATGTTGAACCCATTCCAGAGGAGGAACCAACCCCCTGAAATCGGCACCCCGAGGGGTATCGTTTTACAACTTGGAGGACATTGGAGCCACGACAGATTTTACGTGCACCAGCTCCCATTAGCGTACTCGGTCCCACAGTAGTCGAGCTGAAAGGAAGTTGACCCTCCCAAGCACTGGACAAGACAGATGCTGCTTCACTTGCCGTGTCCTAATGGGAACGGAGTTTAGCGCCCAGACCACTGCGGGACAATAAACTTTAATAACGGGTGTTTGTAAAACGTCTTATTTCTCCCGTACGAAGAGCCGAGGACGTACCCAGGGGGGTGGTCCAGGGGGTCCGGACCCCTCTCGAAATTTCAATTTTTGTTAGCAAAATAATAATGATGATGTCTTTTTGTGCGAAATTCTCCCTTTTTCACCGCTTGGACCCCCTCCGAAATTTTTTCCTGGGTACGTCCCTGCGAAGAATCGGTACTCACCTAGATTGTAAAATTTCACTGTAGTCCGTAGACAAGTATGAGGAATTTTAAGATATCTCTCTCTTTTTCATTATTACTTGAAAGAGTTAAAAGTACCCCAGACTCAGCAGGGAATGTTCGTGACGTGATTCTGCTCACTTGCCAGCGCAGTTCCCGCCTTTTTTATCCGTGCGAAGTCGCACGTACGCCGGCGAAGCCCACGTATTGCAGCGTTTTGTGGGTCACTGGGCAGGTGAGCCGGGGAATTCTCGGGTTATTCTTTTCTAAACCGGTAACTGTGTATTCGCTGGAAGATTCGAAAATAAATTTCGGTTCAATGACAGACGAGTCATACGATAATAAAGAGGTGGAAATCTAAACAAGAGCGTATGTTAATAATTCCCTGACATTCATTGAACAAATTAATGAATGGACACGCCTGAAATAGTTAAGATGGTTATCTTGAATGAATGTGGATCTTTTTAACCCTTTCACGCGCTGTGGTTGTGTCATGAAACCATCTTATTCCAGTGCTTTCACTGCTAGTCGCAAAAAAAAGTAGGGTTAAATGGTCCCAAAGCTGAAAATGTGCAGCCATTGCCATAACTACCAATAACATTTAGCTCTGTGGTGCCAGATGGGTTATTCGATCGCCATGTTTTTGGTAGTTAAATGAATCAATGACGACGGCTGCAATTTTTCAGCTTTGCGCAGTCTATCCAGTTAGTCTTCTATATCGATTCGAAAATGCTTGTGCTTCAAAGGGTTATTCTTTGAAAATTTGCCTACCTATGGGCGTTACGTGTAGTCAGAAACTTATTACGACATCTAAAAATAATATATATTTAAAATATTTTGATTTTTTCACACTCAAAACAAAAAAATTGCTATGAAATGGCACTTTTGCAAAAAAGTCAAAACGCAAATGTAAATTAAGCTACTTTTATTCTTTAAATTTTATGAATTGTCCCCCAGTGGCCTAGTCACTAAACTACGTTCCCTTAAGAACACTGAAAGTGAAGTAGCCCCGGCATGGTCAGTGACAAGGAGGGTGAACTCCTCTCTCGACTGGACTGCTGTGGGACCGTGTACGGTAATGGGTGCACATAACATCTGTTTGTGGCTATACCTCTTAGGGTGCCCATTTTAGGTGGAAGGTCTCTCATCTGGAATTGGTCCAAAATTAGGAGATCTCTCATGGGAGCAACTTTGATCTGGCTAGTAGGCGCCCTATAATGAAAAGACGAACATCTGCGGCCCTCGTTGTGGTCAATCCTTAAGTAGGCCGCTGACATGGCCGTTAGAAAGATCGAAAAAATTATTTTTTTTCAGTTTTGAAATCTTTTTGAGGCAATGAATCTGTAGTGTAGTTTTATAGAAAAAGAAAGGGGGGGAGCGGCTCACTCTTAAAAAAAAATTAATCTAAATGTAGTAATTAGTTTTTCGTAATAATCCTTAAAAATAATATATTCAACTAATGAAATCATTAGTTTTTTATATTAGTTTTAGTCTTGAATAGATATATATTGTAACAAATATGGCTGAGTAGGGAAAAGTCTAAAATGGCGGCTTAATAGAAAAGAAAACTTTATTCAACGGTTACTCCAGGAAATCATACCACTGGTACCACAAGAAAGTACAGAGCTTGCACAAAATAATAAAACAAACAATCAGTATATCGTTAATAATAACAGCAAGGCTTATAACAACGTATCCATAAACACTTTCAAATCAATTCAGTCAGCTGAACTCGATCCGTAAGCTCTCTCTTATAGTTTACTAACCAGGATATGACTTCACACGAAATTTTCTGGAAGATCTCTCCTAGCTTCCTTCCTGATGGAGATAGACAGAAAATTCCAGCACATTCGAGAAACTTCATTTTTGTAGCCAAAATCGTTGTACGATTTTGTCGCCAAGGTCAAAAGGCATAAGTTTTTAAGAACCACGCCATGCCTGTAAAATTAATTTGTCTAGAATAAGCAAGTGACTTTTTAGTTCTATAATAATGTGAATATTTTTATAATAATTGAGATTGAATTTGTAGTAAAATAAATAAAATATTCTGATCATTAAATTCCCTTAAAATGTACAAAATCGTTTTCAGCTTAAAAACTGTTAGTAAATTTTTTTCAAGATTTGTGTTCTCAATTTTGGGCGAATGATTTGAAACAATTAAAGATTCTTTGGATTTCTCTAGAAGATCAAGTTCTTCATTTCTACTAATTTTACCAGAAAATAAACTGAAAGAAAGATGTTAAATTACGAATAATACGTTTTCATCTACAGTACACACAGGGCACTGCATTAATTATACAAATGAGCAAATAAATATTCAAAAGACAAAGTTCAGAACTTTCCACAAGTCTCGCTAGTCTACACTCACGAAATCAACAGGCTCCAGTCAAACTCCCTTTGAAACAAAAAAACTTTTTTACTTGCACAGTCTCCTCTTTAACGTCTGTGCTAGCATTAGATTGCACAAGTTAATTTCGTTAAAAGCCCTGATATATTTTACTCTAGAGAAACTATGCCGTATATCCTCTGCCACATGAATAAGACACTCTGTTTCACTACACGCAGACATTCACGGTATCTAAATCAATTATTAAAAGACTGCCGAGAGAAATAGAAATGATTTTGTCTGTTCGGTATCTCCTAACTGTAACGAAATGAGGCAATTTAAGTTACGTGTAATTTTACTGTGGGTATATTGCAACAGAGTTAGTTCTGATTATGGGGATGTGGTTCACAATGCTGTATATGTGCTATTATTTAGTTGGACAGACTGAACTAAAGCAATATGCAATGTTTGCGTAAGGACTTGATTTCCGCACAGACCAACTAAACCGCGTCCTAGGTCTTATAAATGATTAAAATAATTTTGAGCTGTAATCTTTATGTACTTACCGTTAATTCTTTTAACATGCCGGCTGGGCCGCGGTATCTTGCTGGTTAAACCTTTGAAGCACAACCATTTTCAAATATCGGAAAAGTGCAGCCGTTGCCATCGCCCGCCGCACAGCCAGCTGTGTCAAAAATGTTCTTGATCTCTGTGGAACGTAGTGGGCGATTCGATCGACCGCCATCTTGCTGGTATTTAAATCGTGTACCACACAGCCGGCCGTGTCCGCCATCTTGCTGGTAATTAAATCGTGCGACGGCAACTGTTGCACTTTTTCGAGATTGAGCAGTCTATCTATAGATGTCCTCCTTAAGTATTGAAATGAAATGCATTCTTCGTGAATCAAAACAGCCAATGTGTCAGAGTAGTGTCCTCACAGCGAGAACACCGCGCGTTAAAGGGTTAAGGTGTTGGACTGGTAATTATAGGAATCGCGAAATTGCATTATTAGTGATATACACCTTTGAAATTTCCCCGCAGTCTCTCCAAGTTTGATGGCGATACATCGCCGAATTCAATATGCGAAAGACTGTTGAAACTATTTTATAATCCATGTGTTTTTTATGATTTAGCTTTCTTATTTGCAACTGAAGAAAGATGTGCGAAACGAAGCGATCGTGCTAAAAAATAACTTTTTTACGTGTGTTATTGTACTTAATTTTCAATTCATTTTATGAGAAACTAGCTGGAGCACCCGTACTTCATTGTATTCTCTTGATCCATTTTAAAGGGATGCGAGAACAGACATTTATACGATTTTCAAAAAATCCCAAAATTTATTAAATACTTAAAGCTATTTTGGTATCTAGAGTTTAAATTAACTTTCACCTAACATTCCAAATTGCATTCTATTCCATTGACACTTTTCAAGAATGGAACAGAAATGTACGTATTTTTTACGAAATCTCAAAATCTGTAAAAAAATTTAAAGTACTTTGACGACTATACTTTAATTGACCACCTGACGATGCTAAATTTTATTTCATTTGCTTAAGTGGTTCATAACGCATTCGAGAAATATCTTCAAATTTTGAATAAATTTTAGCAAAATCTCAAAATCTAACCAAAATATTTTTAAAATGCGACGCTTATAGTTAAGTTGAGCAACCACCTATCATGTCACCAAATTCTTAAATCATTCGATTTAGTTTCTATTACGTGATACTCGAACAAATGTGTGCGCTTTGTGAAACAATTTTCGCAAAATCTCAAAATCAAATGATTTTTTTTTTTTTTAATTTGACGCCGATAGTTTAAGTTGAGTGACCACCTATCATTTTACCAAATTCTATTTCATTCGCTTCAGTCATTTTTAAGTGATGCGCGAACAAAAAAAAAGCGTCATGGTCAGAACGACAGACAGACAAACTTTTTTTGTTTGTTTGCGGTAGTACTGGATTCCTAGCTGTTTGAAACGGATAGAAATCGCAAAATTTTTGAATTCCAAGTAATGTATAGACAAAAGTCTAATTTTATTTAAATAGATGTTTGCCTGTAAAACATTCTTCACTGCAGGAAGAATGTATTTGCAAAAAGCAAACATTAAGTGTTTTCTCTCCTTAAAATTATATTACAAAAAATGGTGTAAAAACGTTTAAAAGGACATAAGTCAAACAGTGATGGATCTAGAAAATCTTCAAGAGAGGAGCGATAAGTATAGCGAAGCATATTATTTGACAAGGGTCCTTAAAATAATCTTTTCAACTTTAAATTCATGTTTAACCCTTTTGTTCTCATCCTTTAAAAAAAAATCCAGGACAGGAAGCCTCCTTCTTTGACTGATGTATCTTCCCATTGCTTTGAACGTTCCGCTCAGGAGTTACTCTTGCACAATTGCTGGGTTCCGGCGGAGTGTTTAAAGAACCATTATTGGAAGCAACATCTTTCAAAGGAGTGTTTTCTCAGTTATGTCATTATAGTGATGATAGCGAATGGGTTCAACAGTATTCAAAAGAAGGGAAATCCCTCCCCTTGGATCGGTCATTGCCCATACAGCAGTCCTGTTGGCAGTGACGATTTGGCGATTTTACATTTTTCCATGTTCGTCACATCACAAACTTGATGCAAATGTATGCTTTCGGTGACGACGTCCCGTCGTGCTAAATATGTGAAGTTATGAAAGCGACGTCGCAGTGTAATTGACAGTTACTCGTTACTCACAATGTGACGTCACTGTGTGACAAACATGTGAGGTTCCAGAGACGTCCATGATAGTCACCATGTGATGTCACAAAGCTGTCACAGGAGGCTATTTTGAAATCGCTACAACCTCTCTGCTACTTACAAATACTGTTGCGCATGAAATCTTAAAATCACAGTGTGACTAGTACCAATAAAGTATGCTGCGAAGTCACAGTGCTATTATATATGAGTGACGTCAAGTAAAAATACAACTTTTTTGTCAACATTTCTGATAAAAATATTAACCAGTTAAAGTGTTGAATCCGAATAATTTTTTCTGAATAACACTATTATTTTCACCCTAAATGCATGCATTCCCTATCACAAATGGTTGAAGAAATACCCTTATCTTTTGTGTGTACTTTTGAATTGCATTTTTAGTCGGATTAACTGTCAAACACTAAAAAGAGGATTGAAGGCAAAGGAGAAAAAAAAAAGGAGCGAATGAAAGAAATATTAAAAGAAAAAAAAAAAAAAAAAAACGAAAGGTGGGAGAAGGGGAACGCAATCATAAGATTTCGTCACGTCTTTCACAGAAAAAAATCTCTTTAAGAGATCTATAATGTTTGCAAATCAAAATAAGCGAACATTTCCCTTCATAAATAAAATCCATCGGGAAAATTTCAAGAAAAAATATCAGTCAAAAACTCTCTCTCTGAAGGAATAATGGAAAATTTTGAAAAAGTTCGAAACATAATTTGCGCAGATGTCAGGTGTTTTTATTAAGAAGGAAAACTTGCGTTTTCAAGTGGAATATGTAATTTTTGTGCCGAAAATTTCTGTTGCTGGTATGAATGCTTAGTGTTATTATGTATTGAAATTATGAGTGTATATATAGCCTGAAATGTAAAATGGTTTTCTTTTTGTATTTTCTTACCTCAGCTAAGTGTAGATTGGTGAATATTTTGTTCAACAAAAATAGTAGGAACACTCAACAAAACTGCGGTTAGAATGTAGAATTAATAAACTTCGTATAATAATACACATAAAATGGTACTTATCACCAAAATGACCATTTGGGTAGCATAAAAAGATCAGCCGTTAGAATTAGTTCTAACCTTTTTACTCATGTGGGTGCTTAAACTTTTTTACAGCTGAAAAAAGGGGGACCTTTTGTACCGCTCGAAATGATCACCTTGATGATAAGTACCATTTTATGTGTATTAATGAACAAAGATTCTATTAATTTTATTTAGTTCTTGACGAAGAAAGAGCCCTAGAGTCTGTATCCAGGGCCTGACTATGACATTTTCGTGTCCAGAGCACTTTTCAAATTTTGTGCAGCTACATATTGCCGTATTTTGCATATCTACTGTCTCAATATGGCCCAGACATAGGATGGTTACAGAGTTTATGCTTGCCACTGGCAATGACTGTCCCCTGAAGCGCTGGCACCACCTCATCATAGTTCCTACAATCCTATCTGCCAACTCTGTAATCTGGAACAAGTAAAGAATGGAGACCATTTGATCACCATGACATGTTCTGTTCTTTGGATGGTTATAGAGAGGCCATGATCATTTAAGATTCATAGACTATTTGCTACAGCTGATTGTTTTGACTTTTTTTTTTACTATTTTTCTACTGTAGCTTTCTTTCACTGCATCATTGGAAATTTAAAAAATGATAGTAATACATTGCTGAATTACTATAATACGGATTTATTGCTCTAAGCTCAACTTTTTGGTCTATAGATGCATGCAGTGTCCAGGAGGACACGGGTCTTGAATGCCCATGGATTATCTGTCTGTCAAAACGTACGCAGTTTCCCATTAATTTTATGTGTAAGATACAGACAGTTCATCGAGATATACGAGTCTTTTTCAAAGACTTTATCTCAGTTCCAAATCACAAGTTCTTTATTTATCAAAGTTCATATTAATGACTATGTCATTTTATCTCTCACCCCCTTTAGAAAATTGTCCGAGAAATGTGTCCCAAAAAAGCGACATAAAAGTATGCGTTATAATTTTACATATATGTCAAGGCCAGGCCTGCAAAGCCCTCGCGAATGACTCAACATCCACCAGCACCTAAAAGCGACAACCCGTAAAGGCCTCAATAGCTTTCCCCCCTGATTAATAAAATGAAGACGACCTCACCCCGAAAGAACTCTCACCCCTTTTTTTTAGGAATAGACATTCGAGGAAGAGCTGCGGCACTAAGCAGTTGATAGCTGTATGCTCATGTACGACGATACGAAGAATAATGTAAACTCCAGCATGTAAATTACTTGTAAATATATTTTTTTCTTTAATATTAAGTGAAATAGTAATTATTCATCCCTAGACACCAGCCTAATACTCTCTCTTTTAATATTTATGGGGGCTCGACCCCAGAGAACCGTTTTGCAATAAGTGAACGATATGACGCAGTTCTTTTTTCTTATGACGCAGTTTATCTTTCGTCGTGGTGCTTAAGAGTGCAATACGGATAACGCACTTTGAAGTAAGTGAACTAACTTTGTTATTACATTAAAATGTCACTAGTCGACATTCCAGAATTGGCGGTTGCCATTAAGACGGAAAAAACAGCAAAAATTAAGCTACTTCATCAACTAATTTTCGAAAATACTGGAGATAGAAAAAATAGAGATCGGCTCAGATCGTTCCCTGGCTTTGCCTTCTCACCAGACGGTGACGAATTGAAAAATAAAATCGCAAAAACCAAAACAGAGTTTACGGTTAATAATTTGATTACTTTGGCTAATATACTGCAAATTTCTAATGAAGGTACGGGTGATGAGCTAGCCACTCGAATTGTCTCTTGCTTAAACAATTTAGAAGTACTTAAAGATAATCTTGTTCACGATGATTTAACTGATAATGAGTCTGAGACTGAGTTCAGTCACACTGAAGTTCAAGGGAGCAAATGTAACGTGCTTTCCCAAACCGAAAGTGTTAATGCTAATAATTTAAAAATAGCTGAAAATGTTGTGAAAAATACTAGTATGCCAACAAGAGATAATTTTAGTGCATTCGAACATTACAGGCAACCACCAATACATGGCAATTTTATAAACCCTCACGTCTCGTTTTCTGACTTGGAAAGTTTTATTGGGCCATTTGAAGGCAAGAATTTCGAAAGCGTTGAAGCCTGGTTAGAAAACTTTGAAGATGCTGCATGTTTGTTGCAATTAACTGAGCTTCAAAAAGTAATATTTGCTAAACGCTGCATGCAGGGAAAGGCCAAATTGTTCCTTGCTAGCGAATCGAAAATTCATTCTTATGAGATATTTAAAAAAATCATGCTTGAGGAATTCGGCGATACATCTAACTCTGCCGAAATTCATGAAACGCTTTCTAAAAGGAAAATGAGATGTGACGAGACCATTGATGAATACTTTTTGAATATGAAACGATTAGCCAATAAAGGCAAGGTAGAAGATGCCGCATTGATGAAATACGTAATAAATGGTATCAATGAAGATGTTTATAAAAAAGCTTCTCTGTACGGATGCCGAAATTTGGTTGAATTTAAGAACAGGTTAAAAATTTTTGAGCAAATGCAGTCAGATGAACAAAAAAATAAAATTCCTAAGAGTAAATTTGAGCAAATACAAAAAGTGTATGATGCTAAAGCTAAACCGAATCTCGAAAATACTAAAATACCTGTTTCGTCCCAAATTAGTTGTTTTTCCTGTGGTATGTTGGGACATAAGTCAAAATTTTGCAAACATAAAGATAAAGGCCTTAAATGTTTTGCTTGTAATTCCTTCGGACATAAATCTAATGACTGTGTAAAACGTACTGTTAAGATAGAAACTAAATCAGAAGCTATTCATGAAGTTGAAGTACAACCAAATTTTTTCTCAGAAATGCAAAAGCAAATATCAATTCTAAATATCCCCATAAACTCTCTTTTTGATACAGGAAGTAAAGTTACAATTATAAAAGAGCATATTTATAACAAATTACGTAAACCGACTTTAACCCCCACAAACATGATTTTTGCCGGAATCGGCGCAGGCGAAATGAAACCCTTTGGCTATTTTAATACAACTATTTCTATTGATAACCACACATTCCAAACCGATGTATTCGTTGTCGGTAATAATTTAATTGCTCCAGACGCTATAGTCGGAACCGACGTTATTAAGCAAGGCGAATTCACGTTTAGTGCTGAAGGCATCCAAATTAAGACCAATGAAAAATCTTTCATCCATGCAATTACTGCTATCGAAAATAAAGACGAAGTGGATCTAACTCACATTCAATGTCCTGAATTGCGAGCCGAAGCTGCGCAAATAATTTATTCATACAAACCACACAAAACAAAACACGTTAACGTCAGCATGCACATTGTCGTAAAAGATGATATTCCAGTAGCTCAACGACCGCGTAGATTTTCCCATGCCGAGAACGACGAGATTCGACGTCAGGTGCGTAAATTATTAGATGAAAACATAATCAAACCTTCAACTTCCGACTACGCATCGCCGGTTGTATTAACAAAAAAGAAAAATGGCGAATATAGAATGTGCATCGATTACCGGAAAATAAATAAAAAAATTATCAAAGACAGATTTCCCCTACCACTAATTGAGGACGTCTTAGATAAGCTGCACGATGCAAAAGTTTTCACGACGTTGGATTTAAAAAACGGGTTTTATCACGTAGATATCGATGAGGATAGTAAAAAATATACATCTTTTGTGACTTCGGAAGGCTCCTGGATGTTTAATAAAGCCCCATTTGGTTTATGTTTATCACCAGCAGTTTTTCAACGCTATGTTTTTCAAGTGATGCATGAGCTATTACAAGACAACACTGTCATAATATACATGGATGATATCATTATCCCATCAACTGATATGCAGCAGGGAATACAGAAACTAGCACGTGTGTTAAATACGGCATCACAATATGGTCTCGAACTCAATTTTAAAAAGTGTCACTTTTTAAAACAAAAAATTGAATTCTTGGGCTATATCATACAAAACGGAACGATTCGACCGTCACCAGACAAAACTAAAGCCGTTCAAAATTTTCCAGAGCCTCGTACCGTAAAACAAATTCAACAATTCCTTGGCTTAACTGGTTATTTTCGAAAATTTATTAAAAGTTATTCAATAATCGCTAAACCTCTGAGTGACTTATTAAGACAAGATGAACCTTTCGTTTTCGGTCCAGATCAGCAGCTAGCTTTTCAACGATTGAAGGACGCGCTTTCAACAGACCCACTCTTACATCTATTTAGCCCAGGTGCCAATCTCCAGTTACATACGGACGCTTCTAAACACGGATACGGAGCCATTTTGCTCCAAGAGTCTCCAGATGGATATCACCCAATCTACTACATGAGTAAAAAAACTAAACCGCACGAAGAAAATTATTCTAGTTTTGAATTGGAAGTATTAGCTATCGTTGAAGCACTTAAAAAATTCCGTCACTACTTACATGGAACACATTTTCAAATTTTTACCGATTGTGCCGCATTTCAAAAAACCATGAGTAAGCGTGACATCGTACCCAAAATCGCCAGATACGCTCTTTTTCTCCAAGAGTTCGACTACGAAATTTTACATCGTCCAGGACATCAAATGAAACATGCTGATGCATTAAGTCGATCGCCTGTCATGTTTATCGCGTGCGATGAAATCACAGCCAAAATTAAAGCCGCACAAAACACTGATGAGTACATTAAAACTCTTAAGCGTCTATTAGAAGATGGAGACACACAGGAATACAACATTCGCAATGAAGTCTTATACAAAATTGTAAATGGTAAAGAGTTACTAGTTGTACCAGCTTCGATGCAAACCAACCTAATTAAAAAAATTCATGACAAAGGACATTTTGCGGTTCAAAAAACAGAAGACATTTTAAAACTTGACTATTATTTTCCTCAAATGCGAAGTAAAATTGAGCATGTCCTAGCTAATTGCATTCACTGCATTCTAATAAACAAGAAACGAGGCAAGGGAGAAGGTTTCTTGCACCCAATCCCCAAAGGTGACACGCCACTACACACATACCATCTCGATTTTCTGGGACCCTTACCATCGACTAACAAAAATTATAACCATCTATTCACTGTCGTAGATGCTTTTAGCAAATTCACGTGGATTTATCCTGTTAAATCGACTTCTACAGCGGACGCATTGACTAAGTTAGAGATTCAGAAAAGTACATTTGGCAACCCATCACGCGTAATTACTGACCGTGGAGCGGCGTTTACATCAAATGCTTTCCAAGAGTACTGCAATAACGAATCTATTGAGCACGTAAAGATCACTACAGGTATACCACGTGCAAACGGGCAAGTAGAACGAATCCATGAAACTTTAATCCCTGTGTTAAGCAAGCTTTCAATAGATGAACCCGAGAAATGGTACAAACATGTCCCAAACCTGCAAAGAATCCTAAATAGTACCATAAGTTCGTCCACCAAATGGTCCCCATTTGAAGTGCTTATCGGCACTAAAATGAAGAATAAGGAAGACAACAAAATACTCGAAATTTTGAACGAAGAATATACATCGCACTTTATTCAGGAAAGAGAAAAGCTGCGTGACGACGCTAAAAAGAACATCTTAAAAGTCCAGGAAACGAGTAAGAAACACTTTGACAAAAAAAGGAAGACACCCACTAAGTACAAAATAGGTGATTTGGTAGCCATCCAACGGACGCAATTCGGCACTGGCCTTAAATTGAGACCCAAATATTACGGGCCATACCGAATTAAAGCATGCAAACCGAACGATAGGTATGATGTGGAAAAAATCGGGAACCATGAGGGACCGAATTCGACTTCAACCGCCGTGGACTTTATGAAGAAATGGTCCACCGATATCACCTAATTATCTTCCGCTTCTGACTAGAAAAACTCCCGACCGTGACTTTTTATTCCCGGACTTGACAACTTTCCCAAATATCACTGTTGAAGACAATCACATTTTTTTTTCTCACTTTTCTAGCACAGCTCCAAGACGTATTTCGTGACGATGTCGAAGAAGACGAAGGGCAGCCTCACGACGATTTGATTAGGAGCCTAGCCCACATGTTTTTCCCTTTTTCTCGTTTTTTTTCTTTTTATTTTCAGGACCTCAGACGATAATTGGGTCCCCGATGCCTACTGATGACGTCGACGATGAGGTGGATAACGCCCGGCCAAAGACCAGGACAACGTGGTGCCCACGAGAGCCGAGGACGTCTCCGAGCAGGATGGCCGAATGTCAAGGCCAGGTCTGCAAAGCCCTCGCGAATGACTCAACATCCACCAGCACCTAAAAGCGACAACCCGTAAAGGCCTCAATAGCTTTCCCCCCTGATTAATAAAATGAAGACGACCTCAGCCCGAAAGAACTCTCACCCCTTTTTTTTAGGAATAGACATTTGAGGAAGAGCTGCGGCACTAAGCAGTTGATAGCTGTATGCTCATGTACGACGATACGAAGAATAATGTAAACTCCAGCATGTAAATTACTTGTAAATATAATTTTTTCTTTAATATTAAGTGAAATAGTAATTATTCATCCCTAGACACCAGCCTAATACTCTCTCTTTTAATATATATTTAAATACTGTTCGTTCACAGCAGCTTTAATCTATTGTTACAATATTTCGTAAGCTGTAGAATATGCAACACATGTATTTTTCTATAAATAGGTTATAATCATAAAAATTACAACATAGGGTTAGTAGGCGAAATACGCGAAAGATGAGAGATAAAAGGATATAGTCAATTAATATCGTTTTAATATGGCAATAATGAAACTAAAATATAAGGGGGGGGGGGGGTTCTACCCCTGACGAAGCTCGAATAGCCGAGTTATTTTTACAGTAAACAATATTGGGACAAACATAAGCATCCAAGTTCATGCCAGGAGTCGAACACGGGCCCAAACGACGGTAGGAGGGCGCTCTAGCCACTACACCACCTGGGCAGACTTATGTGCGTTTAAAAAGTTATTTAACTTAAGGGGACTTCTTACTTTAACATTACTTTTTTCAGTGTATTTTATCAAAAGATCCATCTGAACTTACTATCTTGCAGTTTCTGACTACACGTTGTCCCTTTCGAACGAAAAACCCGAAAAGAATGTATTGGATAATATACAGGGTGATTCAAAATTAGAGAAACGAATTTTTAGGAAGGGTAGGATACACCAAGACGGTTCAGAATCACACAGCAATGTGGGGTCGGAAAGTCATCTTCACGTACCTGTTAATAATCACGTTGGAAGAAGTATTGAAGTGTGCGCCTAATTTCTTAGCCAAGTTTCATAAACAACGTGTTCTCCTGTGACATTTCCATTAGTGTAATGAAAACAAAAATTCTGCATTAACAATTTTTATGAAGTGCAATCTGTATGAAAGATGGATTATTTTTTGTAAAACCATGGTCGGAAAGTTCACTGTTACTTGAACACTTCTTCTAAAGCGATTATTAACAGTACCATGCTGATACATTAAGAGACGTTTCCAACCCCACATCGCTATGTCAATCTGAACTGTCTTGTTGTAACCTACCCCACCTATACGTTTGTCCAACTAAGTTTGAATTACTCTGTATATACAGTCGAACTTCGATTTAACGAATTCATTGGGACCCATAAACCCGTTCGCTAAATCGAATATCAATTTTTGTGAAGAGTATGGTATAAAAATATCAATGCAAAATACCCTTAGATATAGATATGAAAAAAAAGAATGATTATTGTTTACTAAGAGCTTAAAAATTATAACTTATACGCTAGGTGATCAACTTTTAACTAATCTAAATTCTTTAATATTACTTGACCTTAAAACTTAATACATAATACATACATACTTATTGGCACTTTGGAAAGAAATCTTTGATAGTGCTTTGTTTTGACTTTCCAAAGTTCTTTGTTTATATTTCCTAACTTCATAAGAACAACAGCATCAACCTCGTGAGACAAAAATTTTTTTATTTAAGCGTCCAAGATGCAAACTGCTTCTTGGAATGTCACTCTTTTTAATTCAATTTACGTTTCTTCGTCATCTTCGCTACTTTCAGAATCTTCATTCTTTTTCTGTTCACTATCGCAGGCACTTAGCTGTGTATCGCAAGACACATATTCTGTGAAATTTCCATTACTAGGAACATCTTCCCATGCAGCCACTTGATTATGGTTATCCACGGAGTAATTGTAAATAATTGTTTCTGTATCGCTGTCTTCTTGCTTCGTTTGGAGAAATGAGAAAAAAAAAAATTGCATTACACACTTGGATTAGGGTGTGAAAGATTCAAAATTTTGTCTACGAAAAATTCAAAGTTTTAGTTTTATGTCCGGTTTTATTTCAGCGATTGTTATTCGTTAAATCAAAGCTAAAAATTCGTTAAATCAGAGCATTTTAGCACCCTTTTTGTCGAGGCAAAAAAAATATTCGTTAAATCGGAGAATTCGTTAAATAAAAGTACGTAAAATCGAGGTTCGACTGTACATATACAGAGGGGGGATTTAAAACTTTGCGTCAGAAATGTAAAAAGTGACAGAGTAGACAAAGACGATTCAGAATTACACAGCAAAGAGGGGTCGGAAACGTCGTCTTAATTTGCCTGTTAATAATCACTTTGGAAGAACTTTTGGAGTAAAATAAATAAAAACTTTGTGAAAAAAAAACACATAAAAGGTTACTTACAGACGTAACGATCATTTCGGCCGAAAATTCGTTCGGTCTTCGTCAGACAAACCCTTTCGTCAAACAGAGCAGAGTGTAAGATTCCTAGATCCGCACAAAAGGGCAGACTTGATGTCGCCTTTCCAGACCGTTTGTTACAAAGAAACCCCCCCCCCTTCAAAGAATTGCCGAAATTGATCGCGTCTACGTGAGCGGGACCTGAAGGTGCCTTCTAGCGGAGACGTACAGGCGCCATGTACGGACCAATTGGGAATCCTTGAATCCACCCCCGTCTTTAGATATATCCAATAAGGAATGTATGAAAAGATGAGGGGGGGGGGGAGAAGAACCGGAAGAGAGCCCAGGAGTTGGGGAGTCGAGAGCGAAGAGCTGAAGAGGTGAGGTCTAGTGAGAGGGCCTCCGCCGACAATTTTTGAAGTCCGATCGAAGGACTGTAGGGCGCTGCCCTGTAAACTGTTTTTTGCAAGTCCGGTTGTGGACAGAAGGGCTCTGCCCGTGTGAAAGGACTAGTCTTCTATTGGAAGTCCTATGGACTCTTAATTACTTGTATATAGCATCATATTTAATCAAGATTGTTTTAAAATTGTAAATAAATAAATTATCATCCTGTAAACGGATCTTAGCTGTAATTCTCAACGCTATCATTCCACACCCAAGACGTTACAAGAGGGACCAGTTTTTTAGTGTTTATTTTCGAACTTTTGGAGTGTTTGTCTAAATTCTCAATCGAGTTTCATAAGCAATGAGCTTTTCTCTGACATTTTTTACAATAAAATGAAATAAAATTTGTAAACTACCAATTTCGGTTAAGTGTTTTCTGTAAAAGATGCATTAGTATTCGACATACGACAGTCGGGGGGTTAACTGTTACTTCAACACTTCTTCAAAAGTGATTTGAACAGGTAAATTGTCACGTGGTCGTCTGAATAGTGTTGGCATCCTCTATCACCCTTCACATTTCTGACACAAAGGTTTGATCATCCCGCATACTGAACTATAAACAGTTCAAGCGCCTTTAATTAGTCCTGCGTCGCTCTTTCAGGACGCAAGATTAGTTCGCTTTTCTCTCTTTTTTTTTTTCTTCTTTGTTTCAACTCAAGACACGTGTGGCAGGTAACAAAGTTCTCCCCTGCGAGGCAGGGAAGCGAAGGTCACTGTGAAAACGTGTGGCCTTCCTCCGTGGCCACGTGTTTCATATTTGTAAACACAAGGACAAGTCATCAGGAGGGAGAGAAAGCTGAAAATGAGAAAACAAGAACTCCCTTTTACGGTTGGTTCAGGAAAAACACATTCCGGAACCCCCTGAGGTGACTGGAATGAAGCATTCATTCTTGCCCCGTGAAAATTGAAGGAGAAAGAACTTGTTTCTCATGACAAGAGTGGTAGCAGTTATCAAGAAAGGTAAAACAAGCTAAATACTTCGATTAGGAAACACTTTCCGAATCAAAAACCTTTTACTGCACTGTCATAGAGCTACAGAGTGTTCTAATTCCTACTGACGATATACCGTGTTTAGTCACGTAATAGGCGCACTTTTTTGCCAATTTTTGACTGTGTAAGTCTAGGTGCGACTATTATGCGAGGGAATTCTACTACACAATAGTGTATACTCTAATGCTAATGCATTACTGGTATTAAAACAAATAGTAAAAATTAGTAACTTACCAAATGTTAATAGAATATGTGCTGTTTACTAAATAGTCTTCTCGTCAGTTTCACACAAAATAGTGGCCTTTTCTTTTAGTGGTAATATTTTTAGGGACATAAGATTCACAGATAATCTTTCTGAATGGAGCATTTTTAGATAATGCTAAAATATGCTAATACCATTAATTAGCATATTTTTATTGCTGTCAGAAATGCGTCGATGCACTGTAAAGACGAGACTATCTTGGATCTCTATGGAAAAACTGATAGCCGAACTAATGTTCAGACAGCAAGGCCCCTTGTGCACTAGGCGAGGTAAGGAACTCAGCAATGGGATTAGGGCTAGCCTAGTAGGGTCATTAGCTGTCCAGTACGATTCGATTCACGGAACGGTACCGGTCCGCGGCCCGGGGGTCGGGGACTACTGCCGTAGAGAATCTATGTCTAAAAAAAGTGGGGGGGGGATTAAAATAAATAAAAAATCCCAGTAGACTAAAAAAATGTAAAGAAACAAAAACGTCCAATAATTATTTCGGTATTATTACTATGGAAAGTCAGGTATATATAAAAGTTTGAATGCCTATACTTGACTTTCTTTAGTAATAATACTAAGAAAATACACACACGGAAGTCCTGATTTCTAGTAATTTCTAAGCAATTGGCCGATTTTTTAATAATGAAAAGTGTACTTAACACTTTTTATTATTAAAATTACTGTAGGCACTCTTCTAGGCAAATAAATGAATCACAAAAAAAAAAAAAAAAAAAAATTAAGACCCTAAATCAATGCGTACTCAGGGAGTAATCCGGAACTTATGCCGCACATTTTTTTGAAATTGTGTAAAAAAATCCCAGGCTGCACTTACAATAAAATAAATCATGCTGTGCCGTTTACAGTAGAATATAGAACGGTGTACTGCGATAAAAAAATATAAAAAATAATAATTAATATTCTTTAACATTTTTTTTTCTAAAACATTTCATTGCGGGTGAGACGCCGCTCTTGTGCGAGAGTTATGCCGCGCCTGTCATAAGAACAGAATGACATAATAAACAAAAAATACTCGGAAAAATATTAATATCTGGACTATAATTACCTATTTAATAACTAAAAGATACTAAATTAGTATAAAGAGACGTATTCGTAGGTTTAAATCAATATTAGTCTTCATATTAAGCTCATTACCAAAATTAAATTCTTATAGTTTTTTAGTTGAATTTTAATTGTTGTTTCTTCAACAACGCATCAGGGTATTTGAGAGGCGAGAAGAGTAAAATAGTGCTTACAATGTTTTATTTGTTTTAACATTTTTTTATTTTTTAATGTGGGTTTTTCTAAAAAATCTGAAAACAAATTAATAATTTATCTATAGTTTTTAAAAACAATATTTCATTCAATCCAGAATGTTAAAATACAGAATTATTACAATTACAATTAACGACTAATAACATGCCCAACTTATTCAGATCGTGTAAAATGAAAAAAAAATATAATAACACTTAATCTAATCAAAAAAATATACTCTAGTAACATAAATTCAGTAATACGGAGAATAATACAAGTAGAGATATTAAAATTTTGATAATTGCGATGTCCCGTTCAAAAAAAAAAGTATTGCAACATGTATACCGGAATGGCGGTGAGGCATCTATCCTATTTTGTAGGGTACAGACGTAACACATCAGAGCTGCTTGTCCTGGCAACGGAAATGGCGTAACCATACACATAGTAGTCTATACAGGCTCTATATTTAGTTTTGACTTCGAAATCCTGCATGAATTCAATAATTAGTGTGAAAAATGTACTTAAGCATAACGTGTTTAAAATGTTTTATAGTGAAATAATGGGCTTATCTCAAAATAAGGATTGCATAATTATAGATAAAACATTAAAAAAGATTCAAGCTATATACTGGTTAAGGAAATCCCATTGCGCACCTATACTGTGATTTTGACTGCTCTCTATCGATAATTACAAGAAATACAGAGGGTGCGGCATTTGTCCCGCGTGCGACAACTCTCCCGGAGTTACCCTAAGCCATAAACACTTTTCAACTTTAATGAAAAATGTGTTTAAGACGATGAATTTAGCATAAGATCCACAAAGCATGTTTCATGCAATTTCAGAACTTATCAGTAGCTAGTTGAAAACATAACGTTATGCTATTACTACCAAAGGTTTTAGAGATCTTTCTTTCTTTCTTTCTTTCTTTTTTTTTTCATTCGATAAAAGTTGCCTACAAAAGTTTTCACTCTCACTAGCTGTAAAGTTCAAACAAATGGCCTTGAAAATTTTTGACAAAGAGCTTTAAAAAGATCATTCATTTCCTCTAAATTTTACTCTACTTTTTGTATCGGGAGTTTTTATTTACAACTTATACAAAGATTTTATTTAAAAATATAATATCGTAAACATACGTTTATGAATAGAAGTTTCCTAAATAAAACAAGTCTGTGTTAGATAGAAACTTGATTTATAAATCTTCGAAAATCTTTGTGTTCAGAATTGCTCGATGAAAAAAAAAACCACCAGAAAAAACCGCATAGTTCGTTTCTATATTTGAATTTTATTTATGGTGAATAAATCTAACAAAACAAGCGTCCATAAAGAAGTTTAGACGGAGGATTTTTTGAAGTATTTTTCAAGCATACAACGATGAAAATGCATTAGAGTTAAGTGGAAAACTCGCCAGAAAACTAAGAAAAAGAGAGGTTTGTGTTTTAACGGTATTAGTGTTTCTTTTTATTAGAAACTTTCGAAGAAATAATCATTTTTACGCCATTAATTCAGTATCTTCTATTAATCTTTCATGGTATTTTTGTTCAGGCATTAATTAAAAATCGATAGCTAATATTAATCTATAAAGCAATTTCACTAGATCGGGATGATGGAAGTTCAGGGTTGTCAGGACAGGGATGTTTCATATAGGGTTGTCCGGAAGAAAAACCTCACACGCCTGGATTAGTCAGGAAATTTAACTTTAAAGATAAGGTTAAAAAAAATTACAAATTTTGGCTAAAAAACTGGTAATTATTGAAGTGAGACCTGGGAAGTTATCTGAAATACACGCATTTGTAAATTAATTTTGCATATTTCGCATGTCGGGAAAAAAAAATAAAAATGACTTGATAGAGGCGCGACGGATAAAGTAATTCTAGGGAGAAGACCTAGTTTTTTTATTATTATTATTTTTAAAAAGCTTATTTAGCCGAAACAAAATGTTACCCTAAAGCAATTTGTGTTTTTATTTTTTTCAACCAGGCTCATCTCTGAAAGAAATTTCTGCATTCGTCACTGTTTCGCACGTATATCAAGTCATTTAGAACATTCCAGGCAAACGGCAAAGGAAAAATTATTTATAAATGCAGACTTCAATATTTTCCAGATAACATTCCAAGATTTCGCAAGTTTTTATCCAAAATTTGCTCTTTTCCCGTAATTTTTCTATTTAAGTAAAATTTTCTGACTGTACCAGGTTTTTCAGGATTTCCTTGACCAGTGTCAACCTTGAAACGCCAAAAAACCTCCCAACATCCTGAACTAATCGCACGATCGTTATCCATACCCGTATTTCCATGAAAGCATCCAATAGGTTTTTTGATTTGCAATTTAATAGTCAACATTATTACTGCCAAATTCAAAAGTCAACATTTTCTAATTCTCAGCACTGTATAGATAAATACTTAAATTGTTGCAGATGGAAAATATTTTGATACCATGTCTGAACTGTTATTTCTAAGCATTTCGTTTGACGAAACTTTCGAGTGTTAAGATATATTGACTACTGATATAACAAAACAGTCACAATGTCGAATAATCAGGCAAAATCCACATTACGTAAACTATGTAGATCTCAGTGTTTCAACTCAAATTCCAAGTTCGCTAATCTAAAATTACATAATCAGTAGACATTCATGATGCTTTGTTTATCTTCTGAAGTTATGCTTGCTGTATCAAGTGAAACACGAAGGTTCCCGAATGTCGAAATACGAAATCGCCAGTTAATGCCACTCTTCCATTAACGCCTAGACGGCATTATTCAAATCCCAACAAATAGTTTACGCTTGAATAAACAGAACAACCAATGTCGAGGATTTAATCAGGTCGTTGTATGTTTGAAAACATAAGCATATTAATGTGTCCAAGGTGTTTCCATTTGTTTATCAAAGGGCTATCTCTTACACTGTCTGCATAACCATTACGAGAGATCCGGGAGGGGAGGGGGGCGCTACCTTAAGGAAAAATGTTTTTTTTTTTTTTTTTTTTTTTTTAAACTGAAAATGATTTAATACATAAAAAAAGGGAATTATTTTGTTTTACCTTTTTTCTACGTATGGCGAAAATACGTTAACCGAATTTAATTGGGATTTGGTGTAGTTTAAAAATGGATTTTGAGAAAAATTACTCAGTGACATGATTACACCAATACCGGGATAATTCCGCCGCATCTGGTCTTCTTGTGTACAACTCACTTCAAGAATTTGTCACGCTCTCTGTTGAAGGCACTTTTAAGTGGCCCAAAAAAACGGTATTAAAAGGCATCTGAAAAAAACAAATAAAAAACACTTTTAATAATAACTTTTATTTTACACAAATTTTGTTAATGACACAAAAATATATTAAATACTCGTAGAAAGTTATATAGTCCAGTCATTTGGTAGTTTTACCTGGAAAGTTTTCCGGGAGTTTTGAAAATGGGCAATTTTGTAGATTTCGATGTGCCCTTTCCGAATTTCAACTTTTCCCCCTCGTATCTTTGCCGCTCGCGCCGCCATATTGAAAAAATGGCGCCTGAAAGCAGTTTTTTCACAATATCTCCTTTCCGACGCATTTCACGAAAAAAACAATTACAAAAAATGAAACTAGGGAAAATTTCCTACAATTTATGAAATTACCTTTTTTTCGTAAATTCAATAGTTTTGGCGTAAGCGCGCCGCAAAGTCTAGTTCAGTATGCGTTTTGGCCAAAAAGCTCATTTCCACAACATTAAAGTAAGCGGCGCGGTTTTTTTTTTTTGTTTTGTTTTGTTTTGTTTTGTTTTATCGTGGTATCCGCAGTAGGCCTAATCTACGTGCATTTAACTAATCCAAAATTTAGCGCATTCTCCTTCGCTTCGCTTTTCTTGGTGGACCAGGTGTTGCGAGTTCATTGTTTCTAATACTGATCGAAATGTCACAGACCGAAATTTCTTCCACATCAGCCGCGATGGGATTATCAGTTTCATCGCAATCCTCTTCGTTCTCGATTTCATCATACGTTTGCTTGAAAACAGTCTCCGCTTCTTTCCTTTTCATCTCTATCTTGTAATGGAACTTGTGACTTATCACAGGTGCCATTGCAATTCGTGCATATAACTGAGCACTTTAACCCAGCCTTTCTGCATCCACAGGCTTTCTGACATCTCTTTCTCATTTGCAAGAAATAAGTTTTTGCAAGCTTTCCGGAGTATGATGACAGGAATTAGTCCGTCCTTGTTTCTTTTCCATCTCCATTTCTCTGCATTTTGTTCATTCCTATACCACTGCTGAACCTGATGATAGATTCGGAATGAATGTTGTTTTGCTGCTCCTTCTGTTGGAGGTAGCGACTCAATATTAAATTTCCTTTAAATGCTGATGTTGTGAAGTATGCATATCTATAGATTTTTAAAGACATACTTTTCTTAACTATATAATTCAAGAAGGACGCGTTCTCCAGCTTTAACAATGGTCTCTGGATTAGCATTCGGATTTCTGAATACCTGGATAACCTCGTTTAAATCTGGAAAATTTCGGAGTACATTAATAAATTTCATTTCTCCTTGATTAAATAATGCTGATGTTGTATCACAGCCGATGAAGGCATGCAAGAATAAAATATGATCTGCGGATGGTTTATCTATTATACTTTTAGTTTAATATATTTGTTGCGAAATCTTTCCTTTTCCTGGTTTGAGAATAAATATGTTTGAACTCGTTGATAGAGCGTTTAAAAGAATAAAAAAATAACTTCGCCGACAACTATTACGAAATTAAATGCCGATGGAACGGTTATTACGGTATATATTATTAGCGTATCTGCATCTTCCGTGTCTTGTTTGACCATGAAGTTCTCAGCTTCAAGTTTTGTCTTCAACATTCCAATGAGGCGGTCCTTGTTTGCATCATTGTCGAGATCGCTCCGCAAATTTGGTACTACGGTTTGCTACATCTTCCGGATATCTGTCAAATACGATAATGGCAATGGATGTATAGTTCGATCGAACATAGGTAACATACTTATTGCAAATGGATAAAAACGATTCACCGAGATGCCAAATGACTCGGTGTAATTAAGTATCCTCCGTTGATGACATACATCATATTTTCAAAATATATCTGCAGAATGTTGCTCAAATGCCTTATACATAACAGATTTAATACATTTCCGCATGCCTTCGTCATTGAAAAGCGATAATGGAAATGGGGCAAGTTTGTACGTAAGGAAATTTTCAAGTTCCTTTTCAGATTCTTTTTGCAATTCTTTGGAAAATTAATAAAGGGTTAATCGGGATAATGTCGTCTTCTATCCGGATGCCTGCATTCATAACACCAAGTGATTTTATTAAGACATCCCGTTTGAATTTTACGGTGTAGAAATCGCTACCAATGATTTTAGAAATGCCAGTAGGACTGTCAGAGACAGTGAACTCGCAACACCTGGTCCATCAAGAACAGCGAAGCGAAGGAGAATGCGCTAAATTTTGGATTAGTTAAATGCACGTGGATTAGGCCTACTGCGGATACCACGATAAAAAAAAACGCGCCGCTTACTTTACCCTAAAAGGTGGTGTGGAAATGAGTTTTTTGGCCAAAACGCATACTGAACTACACTTTGCGGCGCTCGTACGCCAAAACTATTGATTTTACGAAAAAAAAAAGTAATTACAAAAATTGTAGGAAATTTTCCCTTGTTTCATTTTTTGTAATTTTTTTTTTCGTGAAATGCGTCGGAAAGGAGATATTGTCAAAAAACTGCTTTCAGACGCCATTTTTCGAATATGGCAGCGCGAGCGGCAAAGATACGAGGGGGCAAAGTTGAAATTCGGAAAGAGCACATCGAAATCTACAAAATTGCCCATTTTCAAAACTCCCGGAAAACTTTCCAGGTAACCCCCTTATTTTGAACCAAATGACTGGACTATAGCAAATTAATATACTAGCGCAAGTAAGTCATCCTCTACATACATTCACGCATACATCACCGTAGAATTAGCAAAATTGAATTCAGAAGACCTCAAAACTTGTAAATAGATCAGAATCTTAAACTAGAATTTTTTTTTGTGACTACGCGTTCCTTATATGTTACATGTTCGGAAAGTAAATTAGCGTAAATGGATTCAGAATAGATCAAAATCTCGAAGTCGAATTTTTTCCAGGACTAGGGGCCAAGGCCCCCAGACTCGCTACGCTCGCTTTTCATATGAGGCATTCGGCCCCTAATCGGGCTTATTCGTAAAAAAGACATAATTTCAACAGAGAAAACCCGAAGATTGGATCAGATAGAATGTTACTGAGCTAAGCTACATATTGCTTAGTTCTTGCATCTTCATTGGTACATAAAAATTTAAACTTCACACTACAGTAGACCCCCTACCCCTCATAACACGGAAGATATTTTGTTATGGGAATCCGTGTTGTACGGGTCCTGAGCTATACTCCACCTGGAGTGCGGACTCCGCTATAATCGCTGGAAAAATTATTTGTATTCCTCAGAAACACAATGATATTTAATGTTGCCATTCAAAGGTTATACTAATTAGGAGCTAAAGCGTAATAAAATAAGAACATATGTTTCAGCTGTATTTTTAATAATGTAAAACCTATTGGACACCTTGCGAATTTGCCACCCATGGCGATTTTTCATTATTTGGCGACTTGCGTACATGTAAAGTTAATAAAAGCTACGGAACAGATAGAATAGCCTGCCACCAATGGCGACTTTTCATTATTTGGCGATTTACACATACTCACAACCTATATTTACTGCTCATTTAAGGTTATCGGAAAACCCTTATCCATATTTTCATTTACATAATCGTTTGCAGATTGGCGTACTTAACACCACGAATTATACCATCTCGTCGCGCTAGCAAATATCCAAAGTGTACTATAACTGCTATAATGGCATAGTTAACGCCAAATATTTCTACTGGTAGCAAATAATCCAGCTGGACGAGAACCGGCTTTAAAATAATCTGCATTTTAATTATTTTTCATTTTCAAGATATTAGTTATCCTGTTTTGGAAAAACGAATAATCGCTAATTCTAAACTCCTGTTGTCTAAGCGAACTTACTATTTGAAAATTGTCACCTTTGTGTAACACATTTTGAGTTACTTATTTCATATAGTTTTTATTTTGGCGTAAAATGGGCGTAATTCTAACTCATGTTTGTAAATTTCACGCGATTCTAGATACTTGGAAACGCTTTGTTGCAAAGGAATGAATGATTTTATGCCAAATCTGACAACCATTCTGTTTATTTTTTCAGTTTTTTATTAATATCTTCTAAAATATTTCGATTTTCGAAATTTAACTTAGCTCATCAGGTTCCTCGGAATTTTTCGAATCTGTGGGCACCTTAGTTGAATAGGCCAACAAGCTTTGACAGCGCCAGCGGCCTTTACTTTTTTTTAGAATAGAGAGATACCCAAATTAAATTTCACTAGCTGGAACCCGTCGAATTCGACGGTCACTTTATTCACTGTAATATTCAAAAATAAATGGGAACAATCAAGAATGTCACCAAGGCCTTGAACAAAACTAACAGGAAAAATCAAAGAGCGACGCGGACGGAATATGACTTGTGACAGAAAGTAAATAAAAGGTTTCACGTCAGTTCTTAGCAACTGTACAATGACGATGAAATGATTGAAATCTTTAAAATTTGTTTTTAACTATCTTTATTAAGTAAAAAAAAAGAAGAGTAGATATTAAATGACGAATGAGCAAATACAGTTACAAATTCTAATTGAGCATTTCGTTGAAGACGATATTTTGTGTAAAGTCATCGACCACGAAACGTCCAGGTGAATTCTCTTAAATGATCTTGACTGCCACAGCATTCTTTGATCTAACCATTGAAAGAGTGACATACAACATTCCATGAGAAAATACGGGCGCAGAAAGGTAAACGCCAAAAGTATGAAGCGAAAATAGTGAAAAATTTCGGAATTCTGCAAGAGACAAAAAAGTCTAATCCGCCAAATCGCGATCGCGCGCTCCCTGCTTTATTTGCCTTTTCTCAAGCTACCCTGGATGGTAAAGATCCAGTATCAGACAGAAAACTGAAAAATTAAAGAAATAAAAGATAAATCGCTAACTAAAGATGGAGTTTATAATTGCTGTCAATGTCGTTAACAAACCACAATGTATTTGTATGGAGAAAAGTTTGAAAAAAATCTGAAACACACAATCTTACAATCTTCGCCAAGCATATTCCAACTATACTTCACAATTTTAAATACTGTTCGGAATGAGCATCATAATCCATGAGTGCGCTATATTTGTCCTTCTCGTTGCATAAAAAACATCTTTGGAATTAATATCTATATTAAATTTGCCTACTAAAGCTATTTTACAACCATCGCCAGGCATGGTTCGGTTTTTAAGTTTTTTTGCCGCAAACGTGGCGATCAATTATCAAAAATCGCAAACCTTGTCAGACTTATTCTCCCCTCCCCCCTTTCCGCGTTATGTGGTAAACACATTTAAAAAGATTTCCACCGTGACAGTTCACCTCTACAAAACCTGTCTACAAATCCTATCGACAGAATCGAGTAGACAAAGTCTGGGCGTGAACGAAATAGCACCCTAGTGCTAAAAAGCGATAAAGCGCTAAAATAAAGAAGGCTTTTTATGACAGCAAAATGTATTTAATAAATCACAATGTTATTTCTATGGCGAAAAATTGCATTTTTGAAGTTCCGCTACGGAGCTTACGCATATCAATCGTTTACGTAAGATCGTTTTTTAGAACAACACATTTATTATCACTACACACTGTTGCCACACAACATTTACAAACGGATGCAATTTTTTACAAATATTTTTCCAAATAAATCAAACCTTGCGGGGCTTACGCATAAAAATATCGTCTGCCAACAATGGGGTTAATAAACCACAATGTTATTTCTATGGCGAAAATTTGCATCTTTGTTGTTCCGCCACGCCTAAACCGTTCGGCTTTTTCTGATTTTCTCTTTTGATGGCACATCTAGGGGCCGAGACCTTTCTTCAGACACCTCAACCGAGTTTTTACACCCAGCCGTTCTCTCGATTCGGTTGTCGAAAGAAAAACATGTTTCAAAATAATATATAGATGCTGTTCTGGAAACTCGCGGAATCTTTTCGCAATCGAAAGATTTCGTTTTGTGTACACAGCTATTCTCATGTCCATGCAAACGATTTATTTGTGAAAAAAAAATGATAATAAACTGTGTAATCTGGAAAATCTCTTTTAAACGAATTTGAATCCCAATTGCATGACGTCATATTCACTTGTAAAGGGTAATTTTGTTACGCAAATGATTTACTTTTTTGACTCTCGGAAATAAAATGGTGCTGAAAATAGCAAAAAATCGCTTAAAAAGGAGGGAACGGGTAGATTTTCAGATTTTTAAAGAAGCGCAGATTGTTTTCTATATTTTTATACATGATCATGAAAATTTTCAAGCGGATCGAGCAAAAGGTTAAGAAGTTATTAGGCTTTTTGTGTTAACTTTGTAAATTTCAAGCGATTCTAGATACTTGGAAACGCTTTGTTGCAAAGGAATGAATGATTTTATGCCAAATCTGGCAACCATTCGGTTTATTTTTTCCGTTTTTTATTAATATCTTCTAAAATAATTCGATTTTCGAAATTTAAATCAGCTTAGCAGGTTCCTCGGAATTTTTCGAATCTGTGGGTACCTTAGTCGAAACTCAAATCCCTCTACGGTTTAGGAGGAGATAGGTCCAGAAGCTTTGACAGCGCCAGCGGCCTTTACTTTTTTTTAGAATAGAGAGATTACAATACTCTCTTTACATGGACATGTTTTGAAAGTGAAATAATACCCTGAAATTGTGTGTGTGTGTGGTAAATTTAAAATAACTTCAATTTAATCAGCCGATTTAAAATGCTTTTATTTTAACCAAAATATGTGACGCCATGCCGCCCGAGTTTTGTAGTGGTTAGAGGGCCATTCTACCGCGCCACGGTTCCCGGTTCGATTCCCGACACGGGCTCGAGTGTCATTTCGTCCGTCCCTACGCTGGTCCACGTATTAGGTGCCTAATTAAGAGACCAGTAGTTCTGGCCCTTTTAGTAGTCAGTGCCTATAATCGTCAATCCGGCCCGAGCAGCGTGCGGGGCCCCAGGCGAAGACCAAGAGCGGGGCCTCTTCTCTATCATGTCTCATGTAAGTTACTACTAACACTCCTAGCACATATTAGCTTTATTTCTCTGCTTTTTTCGGGATATACTGCAACTATCTACCAAGCTCAGTCTAATGTGAAAGCAAAAAAATGGCCCAGCAGCGGAGCCTCTTTAAGCGCGGGGCCTTAGGCGATCGCCTACATTCGCACCCCCCTTGGGCCGGCCGTGCTTCAAGTGTCCACCGTTAGGGGGGGAAAAATGTGACGTCACAGTTCTTGTTAACCCCCCCTTCCCAATTGCCACGAACTCTCACAATTTCTCAAATTCGCCCGCCCCCCCAAATTCTCCAAGCATTACATCATTTGTGGACGGCCCTAACTTTCGAGTTATGGATATCTTTCGATAAACTAATTAATTAATTAGAGATAATGAAATAGGAAATTTGCCTTACCCTTTTTTTTTTTTTTTTTTTTTTTTTTTTTTTGAGTGGGTACCTGTGACGGACCAGCATGGCTGTAATGGACGTCCATTTTGTATACATGCAAACAACGCAATTTAAGATTAGGAAGGAGGAAGAAGCTGAATCATTCGTCCATGAAATAAACCATCCTGTTCAGTAGCGTACGCCGTTCACAAGAATAAAAGGCTCATTTCGAGTGCATGAGCACCGCTTCAAGGACGGCCGCTGAGAGGCTACTTTTCCCGCCTCGCTTTCAACCCCGCGTGTATATTCATTCGCATCACGCTCCAGCAGCACTGGCATGCAAGATTGTTTTCAATCACAGAACACACACGCGCGCACCTGAAAAACTCGACCGGATACATACTTATATTATGCACAGGACTGTCGTCGGTGCACCATCAACGCCTAGCTCTAAGGTATGAACGGAAAAGGCTAATGGGTGTAAAAGTGGTTAGAGTTGGAGATCTGTTGAGGTACCACTTAGAAAGCGATAAATGGTGAATTGAATAATAAGTCGTTTTATTGCGATGATTGATCTCGCTCCAAAATTGATTATGTTATTCGGTTTTGTAAGAGTCAATTAGAAAGGGCCATGAGTTATAATTACATAGCAAATTTTAAAAAAAAGCCTATTTCGAGGTTTTTTTTTTTTTTAGCACTAGGGTGCTATTTTGCTTAATCCCAGATTTTTGTCTACGGGATCTTGTCGACAGGTTTTGTAGATATGAACTTTTCAAATTGGTTTGCCAGATAACGCGGAGCGGGGGGCGTTAATTAAATGTTGAAAGTTGCACAAGGTTTGCAATTTTTGATAAAGAATCGCTGTGTTTGGTGCCAAAACAACAATTAGGCCAACATATAAATAGTCTTTAAAAAATAAGAATTTAAACTACATCCGTAAAATTAAATAAGATTTTTATACGCCTATTTCTTTGAATTAAAAAACTGCCATTTCCATCTGTTTCAAACTCTGAGAAAGCCAATACGACCTTTGAAAAAAAAAATAATAAGTTTATGAGTCTATCCAAGACACTTTTTGTTTGTTTTTGAGTTATGGAAGATGCGTAATTATTTTTGACGCCAAATTTGGCAATATTTCCCCATAACTCAAGAAGATCGATCACAATTGGTAGGATTTTGGATATGGACTAAGCAATGATTTACTGTAGACATAATATATTAAGATGCCCAGAGACCTTAATATGCTGAAATTCTTTTGGGTGCCCGTGTAAATAAACTATCCAATAGATTGGAACCACAAATGGAGGTACGCACATACGTATAAGCATTCGTACGTACCTACGCACAGATGTCAGAGGGAAAAAATTAACAGGCACAATAGGCCTCCGGTTGATCTAAATGGATTGATTGTACATCATCTATTCAAACGTAAATACATGCGGATGTTGAGACATCACGCAAAAACTCATCAAGGTAAATTTAGAGATAGACAAAATCGATTTTTTTAAATCAAAAATCTGCATACCGAAATTTTTAGCGATCACTATACTTCCTCGTACAAGTAATTAAAAACAGTCTTGTGTACAACGAAGACTGTAGTGTCTAATGAAATTGTCATTAAAAGTAAAATGTGTTTCATTTGAGCCTACTATTACTTAGGAGAAAGTAATGAGAAACTTTATGAGAAAAGTTCTTGACAAATTTAATTCTGAAAATTCTTTTTAAATTATTACGAAGTAGTGTACTATAACTGTATTGTCATTGAAATCCATATTGTTAAAATAAGATTTCTGTCTGTATGTTTCTTGGAATTCAAAAATCTTTCAATTTCTATCTTTTTCAAGCTTTAAGAAGGCTAAAACGACCTTCAGGAGAAATTTGTCAGTCTGTTATTAACGCTTTTTTTGTTCACAGATCATTCGATATAGCTAAAATGAAAGGAATGGTATCATGACAAGTAGCTACAGTTAAACATCTAGCATCTAGAATATTTTCTAAATTTTGAATAGATTCTGAGAGTTTACGAAACATTAACTTCATGAAATTTTCAGAACGATAGATCAAGATTTTTTTTAAATAACGGGTGGGCACTTGCACATTAGGCATTCGCCACCAAACGGCCCAAAGGTATTGGGCATTCTATTAGGGGGGCACCAATGCTACCCGTTATGAATGGGGGGGGGAGTTATCACTTAAGCCGAGAATCGAACCCGGACCCAAAGCGTGATAGAATGGTTCTTGAGCCCCTACACCACCTGGGAGGCGATAAAACAAGATCTTTTCTTATTAGGTTTGAATAAATGAATACTCATCAAACAGTGGCAAACATCTTTAAAATAGAACTCAGGCATGACATTGGGACTGACGAAAGTCTGTAAAATGAATTTTAAAATATAACTGTTCATAGAGCGCAATTTATTTTTCGAATTCTTTTAGGTACCTCTGTAAAAATAACAATGATAATAGCACAATAAAATACATAAATAAATAAAATATTTGTCCTACAAGCACCATATTTAATTTAATTCTTAGTACACAGAAGGAACATATAGAAATTTCGTAGCAAATAAGACATATTTACTATAGTTATACGAACGGACAAACTGTAATCATAAACATATTTTATCTTGAAAAATGTAAAAAAAGGTGCAGGTAGTCTCTTCTGTTAAAACTACGGCGAGATTTATTAACGTAGTATTACTTGTCACTGCTTACGGTTTTTTCCCCTTTAACAACAACCTCTACGATCTAGCTACTCAAAATGGCTAAACTTGGCAAACCAACCAGTATATTCATTTGAAAAAAAAAAAAAAAAAACTGAATCACACTCAAGAACCCAAATCATTTTATGCGGCAGAAAATCACCAAACATGACAATCATTATGCTATTCATTCAGGTTTTTTTTGGTTCTTTTTTTTTTGTGTGTGTGTGTGTAAATACCTTTTGAATTTCAAAAAATATCCTCATTCGAATTTCGAAATTTAAATCAGGTGATTGACTTTCTTGGATATTTCCCGATTTTTCTTTATGCCCATCAACTTTTTATATGGGGTTTGGCTCCTGAATAAATCACACGAAAATTTCCTTTGAAATAACCGTATAACTTACAACAATTATGAAAAAAAAAAAAATCTCTCTTTACATAACACCATTATAGAGAAAAGTAATCCTTCGTAAAAAAAAGGCCCAAACTCACCGACTTCATGTAATCAAAGAAAATTCAAATAATCACTCTAACGAATGAACTCTTACAGTAATTGCACAGGGTCCCTCATCGGTTTTATTGGATCGATTCAATACTCATTTTTCGTATATTTATTCAAAGGACTGCAAATGCAATTCCATTTTTATTTCCATTGCAGACGTCTTTGCATCTCTCATTTTCCCGATCAGTTTTCTGAATCCATTTACCTCTGCGAATGACAACTTCAAAAGCCGTGAGATAAGATATTCACGGAGTTTCTGGAAGAACGTTTTCAGATAGCATTTTATGTTCGCGTCCTCCAGATAGTGCCTGAAATAATTTATTAACTCCCTATTCGCCTTAGCTGTTCGTTCACTAACTCCGTTCACTGAACACCAGTTTCCACTGAAAATGCACTTACACTTTTTAACACTTTGAAGCGCAAGCATTTTCACATGAATATGGAAGACCAACTGGATAGACTGCCCGACTCCGAAAAAGTGCAGCCGTTGCCATCGGTCCACTTAACTAGCGACAGCATGGTAGTCGATCGAATAGCCCATCTGGTGGCACAGAGAGAACAGCTGGATAGATTGCCCAATGCTGAAAAAAGGGCAACCGTTGCCATCGCTCGACTTAACTACCAGCAAGATGGCGGACGATCGAAATGTTCATCCCGTGCCACAGATCTAGAGACAGGGCCCGATTAACCTCTGAAGTGAGGGGAAGCTCAGTCTCATTTCGGCCCCCCCCATCCCCTTTTTGTTTGGGAAAAGTAAAGTTTTAATGATTTTCGTTCATAAAAAATAAATTTTATTGATTTAATTAGTTCTAATGATTTCCTTTGATAAAAGCATCTTATTCATTAATTTGAAATTTTCCTTTGATAAAAATATTTTATTCATTAATCTTCATAACAGTTTTGTTCATTGTTGAGATTTTACAGTATTTTTGAAATTACTTTAAACATTAACAAATAACTAAAAACATTACCTTACTGGAACGTTAAACTTTATTAATTTAGTCTTGTTTTTTATTAGACTTGGCTTTTTTCGGGAATTCTTTGTTTGTTTTGATGACACCATAAAAATCACAACACAGAAATGGAGAATTAATTTTGACATTTAGACGATATTTAACATTATATATTAAAAGTCTACCCCTTTCTGCCGGCCAAATGTTCTCCATAATAGAAAAACAACTCTCAACTGCAGCAGGTGTCCCAGGCAATGACATCGCAAACAGCTAATTTATAAATGTTGCGACATGAAGTATCAAGACTTCTGAAAAGCACAACTTCTCTTCATTAAAAATGTTTACAATAACTTAAAAGATCATATAAAAACTAAATTTTGAATTTTTATCACAGTTTTTCAGTCATTTTCGGGCCCCCTTTCAAATTGTGAGGGGAAGCTCAAGCTTCCCTAGCCTTTTCAGTTATCAGGCCCTGTCTAGAGACACTTTTTTGACGCAGCTACAGCCAGCTGTCGTCAAAAAAGGGTCTCTAGATCTGGATGGCCAAGGGGGGGGGGATAGGGGGGTCACAACCCTTCCATGAGGAAATTTTTGCCATACAAAGTGTATATTCTTCACTCCCTTATCACACACACGTATACATATATATATGAGTTGCAGTAGTCGTAACCCCCCCCCCCTATGAAAAATTTATGGCCAGTGCCAGTGATTACACCCCTTCGCATCCCACACATATGCGAAGGGGTGCGTTTGCAGCATCCAGGAATTTGAATAAGTAAGATAATTAACGTGAAAAATATAAGTATGTGTGTATATGTATGCATATATATCTTGGGGCACCTCACGGAATAAAATCCTGGTGGCGCTCTTGGTTAATTCTTTTGTTGTGAATTATGAAAAAGCAATAAGATTGGGAATAAAATATTATATTCTGATCTCTGTTGTATCAGTAAACCGACTGAAAACCTCTCGAGAGTTTAAATGTTATTCCACATTTCAAAATTAGCTTTTTGTTCTCTGTTGTCTGAAACTTGCTTCGATTCTGAACACAGCTATAGTCTCCAGGATGTACACTACCTTTGATCGACTAACTGATTTCTGCTTCGTTTTCAAACATTAAGTAACTCAAACCCGTAGAAGTTCGAAGAACGTGACCGACATTTAAAAGTCGCATTAAGTTCACAGGGGACCAATGGTGAACGCTTCTTTAACGCAGAAACATGAAAATTTTCTCGGAAAGAATAAAAGAACTTTCAAATTGCGAAAGCAACGCGAGAGGAATAACTTGATTACAAATTCCAAGGGAATATTAATCCATTGTTTCGCGCAAACACTTTTTTTTATAATTAAAGCCTCTTCAACATATTCACGTCGAGTAATCCAATATTTCCGCAATAGTTACGGTTACGGTTCTACAAAAGCAGTGAATATTTTGAGAAGGCAGGAATTTTAAATGAAGTTTGCATAAACCACAACAAAGCATTTTCACGATAAATTTTGAATTAAAGAAAACAAGAAAGACAAATAATGTCGAACGGATTGATTACAACGCTTCTTAACAAAAAGCGTTCATAAAAATATTACTGTTTAAAAAAGAATTATTAAAAACTACCATAAAAATTGCAAACGAGTGTTTTGGATAGTAAGAGAGGTCTACCCTTCCACAGTTGTATTAAAAAAAAAAAGATTCTCCATCCACGCAGATAGAAAGAAATGGAAATTAGCCATTTAGAAGAAGGACACAGTTAAAAAAAGAGGGGGGGGGGAGTTGAACGAATAGCGAAGGAAAAGAAATGAGTAAAAAGGGGGACAGTAAGTTAAAAATAAAATTAACTAAACAAAATGAAATTAAAATGAACAAAAATATAAAATCATAAAGTAATAGCAAATTAGTCAAAATCAGAAACAGAACAGTAAAAGTTATAAGAATCAAAACAGCACAGTTGTTGGTTTTTCCTATTTGCATTGTTTTCCAAAGTTTTTAACTAATTTTACAATGCACCTTATTCGCTCTTATATGCTACTGCTTATATATAGCTCTCTATTCTTCGCAAAAAGGGTAGCACTCAACGCTCAGACCTTAAAAGCATTTAACCTCTTCAGACATGACAAAAATCTCATATCTTAAATTAAAGAGCAATTTCATATTTATTTTAAAAAAAAACCTATTGCTCTTAAAAAACAAGTGGAAATCATATTTTCAAATAATTTTTCAAATAAAATCCTAATTTTCAATCTCTTTTTCAGTTGTAAAAATTCGTAATCACCCATAAGCGAACAGTGTCAGGACACTTTTAAAGGTAAATGATGTCCTACAAGTTCTTTTGGGCTTTATGAAATTAAAAAATAAATAAATAAATAAATCACAAATTCAACTTAGGAAATTTCAATAACATTCTAATATTCTTTTGTACAACGGCAAATAAAAATAAAATATATGCGTCAGTGTACAGAATTTACACATGCACATGAGCTAAAATCTTTTTATTCAAAACTAGCTGTGTGCCCGTCTTTCATTCGGAAGGAAGCAGATATTTTTCTAAGACACGTGATTAAAATTTATTCAATCGGAGCAAAACTATCAAATCGTTTCTCTTGTAAAATGGTATTACGATAGTTAAATTATTAAAAAAAATCCACTTTACTTTGTAATAGTTTGTTTCGCTAATGTTTAGAGTTCTACGCACTACAGACGAAATTATTTATGTATTAGCTCGTCGACCATTTGCCTATATTTTTTAACCCAAACTCTGTGATTAAGTGTCAAAAATACGAAAACAATTTCATTGATTGCCAAATTACAGCTATACAAGGAAAATAGATATCAAATTTTTAGCATTAGATATCCTGAAGACGATATCTTAGTGCTTCTCTATTGAACTTCTGAGAGAATAAGTATTTTTGAAGCTTTTTTTTTGTATCGAAAAATAACTTTTATTTTTAAAGTAAATTATTTTTTATTGTGGATTAATATTGAAAGATAAGCATCATCTACGAAACTACAGCTCTTGAAACGCGGGTGCGCGGTTCTAATTCTTCCAATAATAACCTACCCCTAAATCGCTACCCATGAAAGGGGTCAAACGCATATGCGCACATTGAAACAGCTTTATTGTATGACTTGCATCGCTAAAACAAAAGTCTTAAAAGACGATATTCCTGGAACAGTTTCTGTTTTTAACACGCTTTTATTAGCTTCACCTGTATGTATGTTTGTATGTATGTATGCTTGTATGTTTGTAACCGACTCCTTTGAACTCGATTTTCACCCACTTTAAACGGTCGGATTTAATTTAAACTTTGTAGATATATGAAGGATCGATGACAATACAATAATTTGATAAGTTTATCCCATTATCCTGATTTTAACACGCTTTTATTTATTAGCTTCACCTGTATGTATGTTTGTAACCATTGAACTCAAATTTGGTATACTTTAAACGGTCAGATTTAATTTAAACTTTGTACATTTATGAAGAACCGGTGACAATACAATAATTTTATAAGTTTATCTCATTATCCTGATCAGATCGCCAGGATTAAATAATTTTCTCATTTCTTATCCTGATTGAAAGTAGAACACTTTCAAAGATTACAATCTTAAGAAAACCTTTTTCACTGTGGCAGTGATCGTATAGTGGTTAGTACATTGCGTTGTGGCCGCAATAACCCAGGTTCGAATCCTGGGCACAGCGATATTTTTATTTTTATAAAATATCGTGAGCCATCACATTATTGAAGAGTTGAGTACAAGAACATGTTAAGTCCATTCTTTTTAACACGCTTTTATTTGTTGATTAGAGACCTATTTTTCCTTTTTAGTGAGGAACGTAGCATTTAACTGCAGGTTGATTAATACTTTAGTGCACAGCAGGGGCGTAGCAAGAGGGGGGGCTCAGGGGGCTGCTCCCCCCGAAATGGGACCCTTTACTTAGCTTACAATTTGATATTTAGCTTACAATTGAACTTTAGCTTTAAATTTGATACCCAGCCCACCCCAACATAAAATCCTGGCTACGCCACTGGTGCACAGTGAAAATAAATTATCTCACAGTTTGTACTTTCCAACTTAGTGCTCCTTAGTGTCTTATGAGAGATATCGAAAATTAAAAATAACTTTTAAATACATACAGTTTTTAAAAAACTAAAAAACACGCTTTTATAGCAAATTGAACTAAAAAGTAAAAAATAAAAATATAGTTTAAAAAACCAAAAAACACGCTTTAGTGATAAATTGAACTAGCTAAAAAGTGAAAAATAATTCTTAATATAGAAATAAATTAATGAACGAAAAATAGTATTACTTTGAAAAAAGCATGGGGTGCTGCTCCATATATCAGTTCTTGAGAATATTCGATCGGTACGATTAGTACAAAAATGATACAAAAAATATAGCACAAAGCGCCCCACGCTTTTTTCACAATAATACTATTTTTCGTTCATTAATTTATTTCTATATTAAGAATTATTTTTCGCTTTTTAGCTAGTTCAATTTATCACTAAAGCGTGTTTTTTGGTTTTTTAAACTATATTTTTTGAAGAATCTTAATACAATACAGTTCCGCTAATCCGATATCTCTTAATACGATCTCCGCTTAATCCGAGGTTGCGCTAAACTTTCTGCTGAAAAATAAACAACTTTTGATTCATTTTTTAAAGCTTTAAATAAAGTGCGATTCTATTTAAAATACTTCTTTATATTTACACAAATCTGGTTTTTTCTTTTCCTTTCTTTTTTATTTGATCTTTCTGTACGTACTAAACATAAAACAATTTTTCTCTTCTATTTTATAATGCAGTCCGCATAATCCGAGTTTTCACAGTCCGCAAAACCCAGTAATCCAATTTGGTGTCGGTCCCTATCAACTTGAATTATATCGGGACTGGACTGTAATTTATTTTGACTTGATTATGTTCTTCTGTTCTCAACATTTCTTAATTCAATTTTTTTTCCTTTTATAAAAGGCGTGATTTTTAACACATATTGGTGGCAAGAACCCATTTTGATTCAATAAGTAGTTTATCTCTCAACGTGGATTATCGGGACTCAATTGTAATTTATTTTCATTTGATTCTGTTCTTCTGTTTCCAACATTACTTAATGCAATTTTTTCCTTTTATAAAAAGGGTGATTTTCAATACAGATTGGCAGCAACAGCCCATTTTGATTTAATTAGTTTATCTATCAACTTGGATTATCGGCACTCGACTGTAATTTATTTTAACTTGATTCGGTTCTTGTGTTCTCAACATTACTTAATGCATTTTCTCTACTTATTATAAAAGAAGGTGTCTGTGTGTGTGTGTGTGTGTGTGTGTGTGTCTGTCTGCAGCGTTACGGACAAACGGCTACACCTAGAAACACCAAATTTGGTATTCGGGAAGATGTAAATATGTAGTTGTGCACCTCGAAGCGATTTTTTCAAAATTCGACCTAGATTTTTTTTTATTTTATGTTTTATGCGATTTTTGGCATTTTTTCTCACCTAATTCGTAATAACGGCGGAAATTACGCTCGCAGCAAAACGGCATTTGTATCATCGGATAGAGGAGAAAATTCTCTTTTAAAAACAGTTTGTTCTGAATACTTAACCTGATTTACCGATTTTTAGGAATTTTTTTACTAAACATCTGCTTCGCGATTGTTTTTCGTAAAATAATTTTAAAACTGTCGCATCTTGAATTCTATCCGTCATAAATTTTAGATATTTTGACAAATCGTGAAACATTCTTTTCTCCCTCGTTTAAAATAAAAACGAAAAAGTTATGTAAATTAGATGATGTTTTACGAATTTTAATGCAGCCTAATGTTTAGAATTTAATAGCATCAACGCGATCTTACGCCATTCATTACATTGCGATCACGGCACGAGAATTTATGTTCGGCTGTTGCCACAGAAAGGATTAGAAAAAAGGGTTTTTTCAACCAATCGAGTTTTTAAATGGGATATCAGAATTTCAATTGGCAAGTGAGGATCTATGACGTCAAATGCTTTAAGATACCTAAAAATTACGCCATAATTTTAGCTCATTTATTCCAGCTCTATTTTCAACACAGGGAGACGATATTTTGATTAAAATTTACTGTAGAAATAAACTAAGAAATTCACGATTATTATTATTAGAAGTGGTATTTTAATCCGGTGCTTATTTAAAAATTGAAATGTTTTCACGGCACTGAAAATGTTCATTTTAAAAGTTACAAAGTTCGTTTCAAAGCGCGATATATTAAAATTTTTCTATTTATTATTTTTATTTTTGGCATTTAATTTAGCGCAAGCGTTGCCTAACATACGCATGCAGGTTGCGAGTATAGTTTTATTTTAACGTTGAATTACGTTCCTCCATAAAGGTCACGCAAAGTTTTAATGATACCGTTTGAAAACAATTATGCGAAATATCGAAAGTAACTCCGAAATTAATCTACCGGGGTATCCTTTACGGCAGTCAAACAGTGACGTCATAAATTAAAAAAAATGTGTAAAATTTGTAAACTCTGCAACTCTAACGCCCTGTCACAATTAAAATGGGAATAAGTAGCTCCTCGAGATTACACAGTTTGATGTTTTTCAGGAGACAGGACTATGGAGGATATAAAAGATATCGCTATTGGATATTTAAAATGGCACCCCTTGGATATTTTCTCCCCACAGTAAGATGAAATGGTTTACGGCGCTAAATACGCCAATCTTATAAAACTATGTATAAATTAAATATATGTGGAGAGTTTCCTTAATGGCAACCATTATGTGAAATGATTATTATTTATGCTAATGCGTAAATTGCAAAGAATCGCCACAGAATCAAAAGATCCCATTGAGGCCAAATAATCTAAGCTGTTTCTTTTAAGGGAGCCTTGAAGAGGGAGAAGCGAGTATAGATAGTATTAATGTACGTAATAGGTAGTATTATTAGATTTGTAAAGATAGTATGAATAAATCGCAATGTACCACGTTAATAAATATTTCATGAAATTAAAAGTGTTTATCCTTTTTCAACGGTTGTCTTACAACCAACTAAACGAAAAGTAATTCTAATTTGCGTTAATATATCCCGCAGTCATTTCAACAGAGGGGATTACTTGAACTTTTTTAAAAATGAAATTCTGTTTTGTCACATGCAGATATGATTTTAGTAGTAAAATATTCCCTTCTTCCCGTATGAAGAGCCGGTGTGCAGCTATTTTAAAAACATCTCTTGAAAATAGCATAAATGAATTCAGAAGACCTCAAAACGTGTAAATACACCAAAATCTCGAAGTCGAATTTTTTTCATGATTGCAATACTTTCCTTATATGGTACATTTTCGGAAAGAAATAAATGGTGCTCCATTTCATGTAGTGTCTTGGGTATTTAATGCTACAACTTGAGCCTAAAAAACAGTATGATGTAGAAATAAGACATTTTGAAAGCCAGGAGTTCTCTGCAAACCATTAAGCTTTCCACTTTTTTGATAGTGAATGACACTGACGTAGTTTTTTGAGTCATTATACTGCAATGATCAGGTTAGTACTCATGACACAAACTTTACATTAAGAGTCAAATAATTTTGCTCTTTTTTTTTTTAATTCCACATCACGAATAATTTCGAATTACACATGTAAGGAAAATTTTCGTTTCCTACCGTGCGAAGAACGGGCACGCAGCTAGTTTTTAATAAAAGGAGTGGTTTTCAACACATATTGGCAGCAAGAGCCCATTTTAATTAAATGAGAAGTTTATCTACATATATATCTTTTTAAAAAAAAAGGTAGCTACAAACAGATTCTTTAAGACGGTTTTTTTTTAATCCTGTTTGAGCATGCGAGTACTCTCTCCGACTAATGAGCAACCAGAATAAAGCCTGTCTTTACAATACGAATGGCATTTCATAAGACGCTTTTTGACACTGTCTGAGCATGCGCGTATGTTCGACCCTAGATCGTTCATAGATTCTCTAAAGGAGGGTGGCGGCAGGATTTTGCCACTGAGCTTTCTGCCGCACTATCTTAAATTTATCTTATATTTATTAGTTATGATTTTGAATAAGTGGTAAGTAAACCATGTTTTTAGATGAGTCATACAATAAGAGATATAATAGATGCCAGATAATATTCATATATAATAGATGAGTCATATAATAAGTAAAATAGAAGGGGATAGAAATTGTTTAATTAAGGCACTTTCCGTATTCATTTACGCAAAAGAAGAGAATCCCCTCCTAATTCGAAAAAAAAGTGCAACATGTAGTTGATAATTGGAACTCAAACAGCTCATTTATTACTGGTGATAATTCTTACGGCACTACGATTTCTGATGATCAGGATTATAAAGAGAATAGCGGACATCGGGTAACAAGCTTTTTTTTTTCCCCAGGCAAGTTATGTCCTAACATCTAATGCTTTAGGTTGCACAGGTCGGCGATGTAAAAGATTTTTTTTTACAATTAGCAGCCCATACAAACATGTAAATTATTATTTAGGTATGATTTTTTTTAACGTGAATTTGCACGGGTTAGCGTGTGCTGGCCAGCTTGTATAACCTTATTACTCATTTTGTATAAATTATTTAAGCACATTAATAACAGATGGAGGCTACCATTTAATCTTTAGCTAAAAGAAACTATTAATATGTCTGAAAAAATTTCCTTTGCGCCAAATTACTTTGTTTACATAACCGTCAAATCCGTTTAGTGAAAATTTGATATGGTGTTAATTTTGCGATTGTTACTGCCTTAAAAAATTTAAAATTAATGATGAAAGACTCTAGTAATGGAAAATAAATTCTAAGCTTCACGCCTAACGTTTAGACAAAACTTCATCATTTAAAGATTTGTTTTAAAATACGTGAATGAATACGTCATAAAGAAAAATTAAACAATTTTCCATCTTCGTTCAATGAAAGCAATATTTTTAAACTACTTATTTCATTTAATAAAGTTTTGTTTTAAAAAATAATAACGTTATAATCCACTAGCCGCAAATGTCAGCGAGAGAAGCTTTTAACTCTGACTATAATTTTATCAAAAACCTTCAATGACTAAATTGTTAACAGAACAAGAAAATATTTTAGCGTATAACAGTTTTAGATTAGAGATTTTAAATCGAATATAAAAATGCGAACGTATCTTTTAAGAAAGTTGTGATTTATTTGGAAATGCGTTCAAGAATATATCTAAAGCAAAAATTTAAAAAAAAAAAAAAAAAAAAAAAAAAAAAAAAAAATTCCACATTCGTTAAATAAAAGCAAAATTTTATGAAATAACCATTTTATTCAAACTCAGTTTTATAAAGTATTATTCTATCTTAATTATCTGAAGGTGACCCAGCAACCCATACGAAGAAATATCAGTTTTAATTAAAGTTTTAAGTAAATTATTTCATTTTATTGGAGTCCTGCAATAATGCTATTGTTTTAAAAATGCTAGGAAGAATTTTTCTTCAAACAATCCATGAATTTTTATTTCTAATTCTCCAATGAAATTCCTATGTTTCTAATTTCAATTATTTAAAAATGCATTAACCGAATATGGTGTTTAAAAATAATTCAAAAATGATGACAGTAAAAGTAGTAACCAAACTGAATAATAAAAAAATTGTAAACTATAATGTTGGTTTACTATTTCCTGTAAGAAATACTTACTGCTGAAAAAAAAACCGTTTGAGAAAATACCGAAAATGTATATGTAAAGAAAGAACAAAACTTTTACTAAAACAATGCCAATGTTGTTTTATCAAAAAGAAGTACGTGCTCTATTATAACTGAAACAAAAGCATGTTAAATAAAAATCAGTAAAAAATTTATTTTATCGCAATAAAATATGTATTAAAATGTTGAGAGAAACGTTGTACAAATTATTAGTATCTAGATGAGAATATTTTACTACTGAATTTTATTACAAATTTTGAAGAAAATTTTTGAAGCTTTCTGAGATACTGTATTTAGACTATTACATGACTTTTGTCATAATTTTGTAGTTGAAAATGTAGTAAAAAAGTAACTTTTTAAAAAAAAGTAAAAGATAATATTTGAGATAAAGATATGTTAACAACATAATTAAAATTAAGTTCAAATAAATTACCAAATAAGTTACCAGTTATAAATTACCAGTTCAAATAAAAACACATTCCCTCTAGTAAAATAGGTTAACAAAGGAATTACTAGAAAACAATGCGCTGTGTTGCATGTGCAAAATTTTTTGTATTGTGATAAAGAGTACTAAATAAAAGCTGTTTATCACAAATATGAAAAAAAATTCTAATTGAATAAATTATGATAAAAACAATTCTAAAGTATTTTATTAAAGAAAATTATACTTAGTCTTTTAAAATGTATTTTCAAAAATAAAGTAATTTATCCAATGTTAAAGGTAAATAACATTCTTGGTAATAAAAAATAAAAAACACTTCCAATCTCTTTTGTTTATATTTCGAGGCACAAAAATCTATGCAAGTAATAAAATATATAATCGAAATAAACCAACAATAAAATTCTGCTACAAGAAAGGTGTGGCAAGAAGAATCAATCGCAGGGCTTCACATCCAAAAGATATAATAATATATTTCTTCCAACACCCTCCTTTTGATCTATGAAAAAAGATGAAAAGCTGGTGAGAAAATGAAAAACGAAATTCCTATCTATCATAGCAATCGGGGAAAAAAATCAGGAAATGCACTCTCAGAGAAACGATTTTGGAGAAGCGAAGGATATCGTTGATCTAGAAACACTGTCTCGGAAAGACACCACGTGAGTGCAACTCATCTCTCTTCATCCTGACAACAATATCTCTTCATAGCATCGCAACTGTCCTTGGATGCCATGAAGAAACGCTTTAATAACCGGGATTAAAGATCAACTGGATTTTGGCGCACACGAGTCGACCAGGCGGCGCTTCTGACACTTCTTAATTGCGCGCATGCGTCCGCTAGATAGGTATGGAATGGGTTGAAGGGATCGAAGTGTCATCGCTCTTTTGGCGACCGCAGTTTATGCATATTTACCAGAGATATAATTCGTATGGTGTAGTGCAGAGAAGCAAGCAAGATGAATCCAATGGGAGTCGCAAGCAGATTTTTCTAGGAAAGATCTATTCAATGCCATGGGGGTGGGGGTACGATAAGGCACCTGAGCAACTGTACAGGGTCCAAATCACCTTTTTCATTATTATTATTATTATTATTACTAGTATTCATTCACGTTTCTTTCTTTTTTTTTTTTTTTTTTTTTTTTCTCGTGTGATTTGAAACTTTCTCTGTCAGAAGAATATTCTCCTCGCAGTCTTGATGTCACATATTAAAATAAACTACTTGCTCCTGAGACCCGAAAAAACTGTCTTTTATAACACTTTCAGAAAAAAAAATCTTAAACATCGCATTTCACAGCAAAATTTTTTGGTGAGTTACATATTGTTCAAAATTTTAGACTTCTAAGAATTATTTCTAAAAGTTTCGTAACTGATACAAGTTTACTGCTTATTTCAATGTAGAGTAAAGCTCGTGAAGAGACAGTCTAAAGTGTTGAACTGCTTGACATAATTAGTTTTTCTTTCTTTTGTTTTTTCTATTTCTGTACCAAGATCACATAATTTTTTTCGAAATACAGTCTTTAGCACCTTCTCAAGAAATTCTCAAGTTTTCACGGTTTCTGCAACTCAATTTGAAGTATATAACTTCGATTCATTTAAAAGAATCGTTGGAAGAATCTAAAAAACTCCGATTTCTTATTGACAAACTATCTACCCGGTTTGAAAGAAATATTAATTTTTCCGTGGAAAGAAACAAAAGTTTTTTTTTTTAAATCATCTTAGATTGTTTCAATTGTTTCAATAAGAATCTTTTATTAAAACGTTGATTATTTCTTACAATTTTTCGACGTCCGTTTCTAATCCAACTATAACTACAACTGGTTATGTGTAGAAAAGCTTTTTTTCATCATTTTATTATAACTGGTTCTCTGCCAGTGGTCGAAATTCGACCATGAAGCATTAATTTTTTTTTTAATTTGAGTGTGAATAAAGTTCTTCTGTCAAAGAATATGTCTCACCATTCCATATACACTGAAACCTATTAAAGTGACCTCCTTGGCTAAGAGACTATTTGTCTTTAGTGAGCAATTTTCTATAATTTCATTTTACAACCACCACACTTTTCTGTGAAGACGGTATTTTTGAAAAAACTCTATCATATATTGCTAAATACAAAGGCAGCTCCAGCGAATAGGGCATAGGGTCATCTCCCTCTACCGACCTTGGATTTCACGCATTCAATTTGCATTTTGAACAATTTAAGCTAATCTAAAAAGTCTAGTGGCCCCTCCAAAAATTGAACTTGGAACTATCCTCGGCTAAAGGCCCATATGTTTGGAGTTATAAAATCTTAAAAAGTCGAATGATTCAAGTCTACTTGCTGAAGCGTACTACTGATCATGTATGAAACCTTGCTGCCTCAATAAATTTGCCCTTTTTTCGAATGATTGTCCTTGAGATTTATTTACTATGATCGCAAATGCAGGTATATTTGGAAATTGAGTTTTTTGAAAAGATATGGTAAAATAGTACCAGAATATTTTCTAAGTGGAATTAAAATTCTTTTATTGCCTGCGGTTCCAGTTCAAACTTCGCAATCAATAGCATTACGATGTATAAACTTGATGCGCATTCCTGTTCCATGGACTAATGCTTCCTTTGTATTTAAGTTTCTTATTAGTATAATGATGCAATTTACTAACTTATGTGGTGGCAAACTCTGTTATTTTTTTTAGCCAGGTGCAAATCCTGCCAACTGTTTTTTTTCTCTGGGAAACGTTTAAAGACTACTTCTCAAATACTGTCTTTTCCCCCCAAAAAAGGCGGAAATTTTAATCCGTATACAAAATAGTATTTAGACACAGAATTGAATATATACAAAAATATCAATATACTAAAAAGAAATTTGTATGCTTATTGGTTACATAATAGGGAATTTCTGAAAACGTGTGGAATTGAATAAAAATACGAAATTATATAAAACTTCCAAAAAATGGAATGGGATAAACAACTGTGTACGGGAAATCGCTTTAAGTTTGTAAGAATTTGGCGCACATTAACAATTATTTGGCAATTTTTCACATGCTCCCGGCTAATCGAAAAAAAAAAACACTCACAGTCAAAGAATTTAAAAACTCTACTCGATAGTTATTGATTTCATTGTCATCATAGCAAATTATTTTAGCGTAGCTATGGTGATATGTTCTCTATTCATCGTATATTCGATTAAGCCAACATTAATAAAAGTTCAATCACCATTTTTAGGTTCTATTATAACTGACTGCAATATGTTATCTGAGAGTATGTTTTCGGAAATATTTTTATTCACTTCATTGATAATATTATTTTCATTCCCTCTTAATTGCTGAGGTATTTCTTCAATAATATTTTTGTAGAAAATTTGCTTTAGCATACTGCCTGGCGGGAGATTATGAAGAAACTGTCGAATTGGCGCGTTACTCTGTAGCAATTCTTGGATTGCGACTTGCCCTGCTCGGTTCGTTTTTCCCTTTGGAGGAACGAATAGCAAATATTATTCGCTCCTCCAAGGTTTTTCCACAGCTTTAAAACATGTACTTTACAACACTTCGCTGTTTATCGCCGTTTAAAAAAAGTCGTCAAGCACATTGCTAAAGCACATTTTAGTCATTGGCGTATCACCAAACTGGGGAATAATTCCACTTTTTGCAAATTTAGTTGTAATACTATAACCAATTAGTACTGCTGAAACTAAATGTTATTATTTTTAAATTGACACAACAATGGAACCATCTCCCAACTTGGCGCGAAATACTGCGTGCCAAATTACTTCTCTAATTTTTTACGGTGCATTAGCATACTACACAAAAATTTTAACATTCGCACAAACACCTCCATACAAACTGTAACTGTGACGAATTTCGCGGTCATCCGTTCGCGCAGTGCTCTGCAAAAGGGACAGAAAGGTTTTGCTTAGCGTATTTATATATACACTAGCTGAAGTACCCGTTCTTCGCACGGGAATGAATGGACTTTTTGATATTAATATTTGTTGTGATTACTATTTATTGTAATAAAGAGATATAGCAAAATGGATATCGCGTTATATTGTGTTCAATAATCATGCATACTGAATTTCAAGGTAATCGTTTTTACGGTGCAGAAGGCGATGCGGCGTAGCGCAATCTAGTGGCGAGTTTTAGCAAAACGGATACGGCGAAAATATTCTTCGCATTCAGATATCGATGTATACGAATTTTCATGACGATCGGCTGAATAGTCCTGAAGTTCATGTGTTAACGCGACATCTAGTGTCAAGTTATAGGAAAATGGATCGTGCCAAACTCTTCCCCGTGTTCAAATATCTATGTATACCTATTTTCATAGCGATCATTCGCACAGTCAAGAAGAGATACACTGTAGGGCCATCTAGTGGTTAATTAAAGTAATGATTTGCTACAGCGCCGTCATGTGGCGAATTATAGCAAAATGGATAACGCCAAAATATTCTCATTGTTCAAATAGCTATATATACTGATTTTCATAGCCACCGTTTGAATGGTCAAAAATTTGGCCTGCTGCAGCGTCATCTAGTGGCGATTTAAAATAATAATGCATTGCAGTGCCATCTAGTGGTGAGTAACATCAAAAGTAACACAGTTAGAATATATTCTTCGTGCTTAAATGTGTAAGTATAAAAAAATTTATGCCGATCGGTAGAACGGTATAGAAGTTGATGCGTTGCAGCGCTATTTAGCGGTAAGTTACAGCAAATGGATAGTGAAAAATATTCTCCGTGTTCTAATATCCGCGTGTACCAAATTTCATCGAAATTCGTAGGACGATATTCGCATAGCAAACGGCTAAACGGAATAGAATTCGACGTTCTGCTGCGCCACCTAGTGGCAAGTTAGAGGAAAACGGATAGCATACAAACCTTCTCCGTGATAAAAGACTTAGGTGAACCAAATTTCATGGTGATCGGTGAAACGGTGCTGGAGTTTTTCAACCTCCTACACACATACCAACATTCATTTTTATCTATAACCAGTCTTATTATACGTATATACCAGTCTCAAGTAAAATCCAGTTTCAAATCTAAGCCTCGCCAAAGTGCCAGCATACGCCATTTTGCAAGAGTTTTTTCAGGGAATCATTCGAAGCATTGACTTAGCAGCAATCAAAATGGGAAATGGTTCGACCGCCAGGCATTTATTTGAAAAGTGGAATCCCTTAATACAGCCGCATTTTTTAAATTATCAACTATAACATGTTTTATTCATCGTTACCTCGATGCACTAAATGCGAAGATTTCAATTTTCTGAAATTTGGCGGATTTCCCCCACGTTAAATCAATGTACTCAATTGGCGAGAATTCTGAAGCTTCATCGCTTGAATTGCCCTAATAACTGCATTATTTCTGCACGGATAGTTAAAATTTAATTTTGTATTCTAAGAAAACCTATACACTTGTTTTCAAAAATGCTATTCCCTTAAGCTCTCAGTAAATTGCGCCAAAAAGCCTAAAACTGTGCAAACCGCTAGAACTCACTTTCTAAAAATCGGCCTATCAGCCATTTTATTTTTCGCCAAGCTAAAAAAAATTACATATTAGTCTCGGATATTAGTTGCGGGACAGGGCCTCGCGCCCTTTTTCGCTCCGCACGTAGTTATTGAATGTCGAGGCATCCAATTTCGGGCAGAACCGATTTCTCAGTTCCTGTAACCCTGGACAGTGGGCCACAATGTGCAGACTGTCGGCGGGACTTGTCAGAGGGCAGAAGTTACAATTCCTTGTCTCCTTTACGGAGAACCTTCGGAAATAGGCCGGGAAGGGACCATGGTCCGTCACGACCCAGTTCACCTTCCTACTTTTCCAAGTTCTCTTTTCGCTCACCGTTGGAAAGATCGAACGCGTGAAACATCCGACTTCTGCTTCTTCCCACCTTTTCTGCCACAGTTTCCTGGCTTCAATCCTCATGGAGTACTTCACACTCCTAATCGAACTCTTTACTCTTTCGTCTACTGATGGTTTCTGTGTTCCACTCTTTGCCAGAGCGTTGGCTTACTCGTTCCCCCAGGTTCCGACATGTGCCTTCACCCAGTGGAAGCGACCCTCTCATTAAATTGCGCCAAGCGCTAGAATCATAGAAAATCTGACACACTTTCAGATTTTAAATACGCACTAAAGTGCTATATATAAAAAGAGTTATAATCCATGGGTCTTCCCTATTTTCGTTCCTTCTTTCATTAAGTTGGAAAGTGTATCATTATTCATGAGTGTGATTAAACAAAATTAAAATTGATATTTCTAACATCCTTTTTTTTCTGGATGTAATGCATTAGAAATAGATGCAGAAAAGCTGCTCAGAAAATTGCACAATTCCAACTGAATGAAAATTTCAGAAACTTATACGCAGGTGTATTCATAACCCAAATAGCAGACGATTAAATTACGATAAATAGCGCCAAGAGTTAGAATCCTCCTCAAAATCGCACATCAACCCCTTTTATTTTTCGACCAATTAAAAAGTTGCACATTTATTTTCGGAAAAATTTCCAAATTCTATTTTTCTTTTGAGTATAAATCATTTCATTCCCGCTCTGATATCACATGCACACGATATTTTAATTTAAAAACAACCTTACAAATAATCTAGACAAAATTAAAAAAAATCGTTATTCTTTTATTTTTACTTCAAGAGTCTGAATCATTTAATGAACTGCCGAATGTGGCAACCTAGATAAGCTTAATCGTCGCTTAATTGACTGTGGGGTTACAATTACGAAATGGCGGAAAGCAAAAATTAGCCTTTTGCAATACGTTTTTATCGATATTTCCTAAAATAGTTCGAATTTTGAAAAAATCGCTTCGAGGTGTGTCGGGGCCTGTCATGGAGAATTTCCGTTCAAAACTTGGTAGGTCTGCAATCACCCGTTTGCGAGCTACGCGAGACACAGACAAACAAACTAACAGTTTACACACATTGTCATAGGCGTAGAGTTATATGGGCCCGTGGGGCTCGAGCCCCCCCAATAAATTGTGAATAGGGGCTGAGCCCACCCAATAATTTACCACTAAATACAGAAAACTAATTTATACTAACATAAAAAAAGTATTTCACGCCATTTACAAACGTTTAAAAAAAACCGTTACTTGTACTTTTAAAAATTTTCTTCTTTTGGTTTCAATCATGATTTAGTATTCATTGTGACGCCACGTAACGCACAATGTTACTAATAAGCTGCCCTCGCCAGGCTCTGGTTAATTAAAATCAGATTATGCTATGTAAAGTACGTAATGAAGAAAAGTTCAGATGTGTCTAAAATGCACTATCTCATCGAAAATGTTTTTTTTCCTATTGGATCTTTTTCGTTGCTTCTATTTTTAACTTATAACATGGTAGAAAGATACTAACATGGATACTTACCTTACATAGGTATAGAATTCTATGGACCCATAGAGCTCGAGCGCCTCCAATAATTTACACTTACACATAGTAAGTCATAGCTGCCAACTACTACGGAATATAATTAACCACTTTTTGTAAACAGTATATTTTAAAATTATTTTTTTCAAAATAGTAACCAGCTCGAGTGCGCAGAACAAAAATTTTGCTATATTTTAAGCCAAAAAATCATGTAGAAAAAGTGGTTAATTCTATTCCGTACTAGTTGGCAGTTAAGAGTAAGTTATATGTACGTAAATCAGTGGCGTAGCCAGAAATTTTTCATGGGCTAAGGGGGGGAGGGGTACGACTTCTACAACTCACATATATGTATACGGTACGGGTGTATGATAAGGGAGTGAGGAATATACATTTTGTATGGCAAAAAATTCCTCATGGGGGGTATAACCCCCCCCCTTTGGCTACTCCACTGACGTCAATATATGTGGTTGTAGGGCCTGGCCCCCCCACTAATTTTGAAAACTTTACGCTTATGCACATTGTTTTATTAATATAGCTACCAGTCTCAAATAAAATCCAGTTTCAAATCTAAGCCTCGCCAAAGTGCCAACATACGCCATTTTGCAAGAGTTTTTTCAGGGAATCATTCGAAGCATTGACTTAGCAGCAATCAATTTTGGAAATGGTTCGACCTTTAAAAAGTAAAACACGCTTTTATTTGAAAAGTGGAATAATTTAATACAGCCGCATTTTTTAAATTATCAACTATATAACGTGTTTTATTCATCGTTACTCCGATGTACTATATGCGAAGATTTCAATTATCTGAAATTTGGCGGAATTCCCCCAACTTAAATCAATGCACTCAATTGGCGAGAATGCTGAAGATAGATCGCTTGAAATCCCTTAATAACTGCATTATTTCAGCACGGATCATTAAAATTTAACGCTTTATTCTAATAAAACCTTTGCACCTGTTTTCAAAAATCCATTTCCTTAAGCTCTCAGTAAATTGCGCCAAGCCGGAAACTGTGCAAACCGCTAGAACTCACTTTCTCGGCATTTTGAGCCATTTTATTTTTCGCCAAACTAAAAAATTTTAACATATTAGCCTCAGAAATCTTCAATTCTTATTGTTTTGCGTATAAAACATTTCATTCCTGCTCTGTTTTCCCATGCACACGATATTATAATTAAAAAAAATAACCTTACGAATATAAACTAACAAAAAAAAAATCATTATTATTCTTTTATTTTTACTTTGAGAATTTAAAACATTTTATTCGGCAAAATCGCCACACATGGCAACCACGATGCTTCTTTCACACTTTTTTCACTACAGGGGTTACAATTATGGAAAGCTTTTTGCGTGGAGAGCATAAAAAATCTCTTAAATTCCGGGAACGGGTGGACTTTCAAAGTTTTAAAGTAGACTATAATTTATTCTATATTATTTTACACATCTGTGCAAAATTTCAGGCTGATAGGTCCATTTTTGTGGATTTGTATACGACTCAAATCCACAAACAAACAAACAAACAACAAACAGAATTTCATTTTTATTTATAAGGATATATCTTCTCTGCTCTGTCCATTTTCACCGCATTACTGTACAGATTTCTAAGGTTGAGGCAACCAAAAGATTCAGTTTATGGTTTATATGATGAATGCACCCAATCCACTATCTGTTAGCTTTACGCCGACGGAACCAAAGGGGCAGGAATTTGTAATTTTCTACCGTATTTTGTAATTTTCCAATAAACCGGTTACAGTTGTAATCTTAATTAGTTTGCCATGCAAGGAAAAAATTACTTAGGATGATTGTTAATAATAAACTCTAGGAAGATGATTATTTCCACAGGGTTAGCATTGGATATTTTTTAGTTTTACTTTCCGAACATGTACTATGTAAGGAAAGTATTAAAAAAAAAAAAAAAAAAATCGACTTCGTGCATTTACACGTTTTCAGGTCTTCTAACTTCATTTATGCTATTTTTACGAGATGAACGTATGTATGTGTGTACGTGTGTATGTGAGTGAACACGATAGCTCCTAAACGGTGCATTCGATTGAGTTCAAACTTGGTATATGTATTATAGGTCACTATCGCAAGACCGGCATTGACTTTTGTATGTGAGTATAGGATTTAAGTATTTTGTGAATATAGGATTTAAATTTTTTTTTACAGGACGGAGAAAAAGATATCTTTTACTTTACAGCCAATGGACAGAAATTCTTGAAAGTGCGCTAGCTTCTAAACGGTGCATTCGATTGAGCACAAATTGGGCATGTCTATAAAAGGTCACGGTCACATGATTTGCATAGATTTTGGTTTGTGTAGAGTTGATAGCGTTACGAATTTCTGGGGTAACCCGCTTTTCTGGGGCCTAAACTAATAATTCGCATTCTATACGTCAAATAATTAAATTTTGCATTTTTGTTGCATCAAAATCGGTTAACTAGGACGGGAGATATGGAGTTTTGGGTTTCCCCTTTGGTTAACATAGGGTTTTCTAGAAATCTCGAGAAATATTGATGCTAGAGCTTAGCTGACGTCATCCTGGGGGACATAGTTTTGGCGCCAAAGTTGCGATATTTCGCCCAAAAGTCGCCAAGCTTGGCGATAATTTACCAATGGAGCCTGTAATGTTTGTTTCCCTGCCTTAATTGCGTAATAGCTTAATGATTCAACTGTATTTCTATGATGTAATCAAAATTAGCGCTTTAAAGGGAACCTTCGAGAAAATTCTCCTAGCACCTATAAATATGACAGCGCCCCGGTTGAATCAGTCTTGCTGTCGCTGTAGACTGCGAATGAAACGCATGATCGTTCTGTTCACTGCATTAGCCTGAGAATTGTGCTATTGTAAGCAATATTTTGCTTTATTCGACTAGCTTGTTTTCGAATGCTGTTTGTGATTCCTTAATTGAGGAATCATTTATGATTTTCCTCGAGTATTTCCTCTGAATTTTAGCTTTTCGAACTGTTATTTTGTGTGTGAATTACAGCATCTGTGAAAGCTTCTGTACTAAGCAAGTAAATAACTCTTCCTGTGTGCCTAATTTTACTACATTCTGCCGCGTTTTTACGAAATATGTGTTAATTAGGCATGAAATCTCCCACAACAACGGATGAAAAAATGTATGAACGAATTAAATATACAATTTTTCATCCATAGCTGACGAGGGTGTTTCTTCCTATTTATTCAGGAATTATTAATTTCAAATATTATTGTTCTGTTTTTCAAACGTAATCTTATATTCGACATGGACACTATGGAATTAAAAGGTTTGCTACAAGAAGGAGGTAGCTCCAGTCATTCAGTTTTGCAGAAAACTGTAAAAAAAATTCAAGAGTCGACATACACAAACTAATCAGACAGGCAGCTTTATTTCTTGAATAACATGAGAACTAAAGATTGGAGCTACACATCTTTTGGTGCCAAGAAAAAGACTTTTTTTAACACGCTTTTACAGAGGGTGTTTACACATTTTTAGAACGATTTCGATAAAGAATTAAAATAAAGTAAATGTTTCAGAATAAAAATTTTTGGCAGCAGCTTATTATTTGAAATGATAAATAGCGTCTGCTACTTTTAAATTTATTCTTCTTTAAAAATGTCATATGAAAACAAGCTGTGATTTGAAGGATGTGTTTTTGCGCTTTCCGAAGAGAAATAGTCTTATTCCATAATTCAAAAACGTTGTGAAATGCATGGTATTAAAATTTCTAAGTGCAAAATAAGCAACATTATTAATCGGCAAGGTAAAAAGCGTCAATCATTATTTCTACATGGAAAGAAGACTCCAAAATCCGAAAAAGGTACGTACTGTTTCAAATGTTTCTAAAGTGAAATCGCTGGTAACAAGAGAAAATCCGCCAACACAGAGATCAATTGCAAAGTCTTTAGATACTGACTGTAACAACAATAAATAAAAGATTTACAACTTAAAAAATCTGGAGTGACTCCACTCGACTTTCCGAACACTTACGATTAAGATCATTACCAAGCACTTAAATAAATTTTAATCGATGAATAATTCAAACATATACCAAATTGAAACTCAATCGAATGCACCGTTTAAACGCTTTCGCACTTTCAAGAATTTCTCCCCATATGCCATTATGCCATAACATAAAAGAAAGTTTTGTCGTAGCCCTGTAGGAGAACTATAAGTCCTATACACACCAAAATCAATACCGGTCTTAGGATGGTGGTTTATAACATGTATACCGAATTTGAGCTCAATCGAATGTATCGTTTAAACGCTATCGCACTTTCAAGAAATTCCCCCCATAGGCCATAATGTAAAAGAAATCTTTGTCGTAGCCCTGTAGAAAAACTATAAGTCCTATACACTCCAAAATCAATACCGGTCTTGCAACGGTGGTTTATAACATATATACCCAATTTGAGCTCAATCGAATCTACCGTTTAAACGCTAGCGCACTTTCAAGAAATTCCCCCATAGGCCATAATGTAAAAGAAATCTTTGTCGTAGCCCTGTAGAAAAACTATAAGTCCTATACACACCAAAATCAATACCGGTCTTGCGACGGTGGTTTATGACATATATATCCAATTTGAGCTCAATCGAATGCTCCGTTCAGGAGCTATCGTGTTCACTCACATACACACAAACACACATACACACACACACACACATACACACATACATACATACATCTCGTAAAAATAGCATAAATGGATTCAGAAGCCCTCAAAACGTGTAAAAACACCAAAATCTCGAAGTCGAATTTTTTCGTGATTACAATACTTTCCTTACATGGTACATGTTCGGAAAGTAATTACATGGTACATGTTCGGAAAGTAAAAAGCTAAAAAACATAATGTTCACCAGCTTTTGCCGAGACATGTGGCTCAACGCAAACTTCGAAACGTCATACTTCGAAAACTACCATTGCATTCCTTGAAAAAATGAAGACTGATACAGGTATTGCATATATACCTTTTCAACATATTCCTGCGAAGTCCCCTGAAGTTTCACCTATGGACTATTGTGCCTTTGGTCTGTTAAAAAGAGCTCTTTCTAAACGCAAACCCACCACGATAGATGGACTCTGGAAAGTAGTGGGAGAGGAATGGAAAGCAATACCCCTGGAAATTTTACGAAAAGCTCTTCTATCATGGAAATCACGATGCTTATAGTCCAGAAAATAGGCTATCAGATCGAACATTTAAAAAGAATAGTCTTTACATTTTAAACATTAATTAAACGGCCCCGAAATCGTTCTAAAAATGTGTAAACACCACCCTCTGTATTAGTTTCACCTGTATGTTTGATTGTAACCGACACCTTTGAGCTCGATTTTGACCCACTTCAAACGCTCAGATTTAATTTAAACTTTGTAGACTTATCGAGGACCGATGACAATGCAATAATTTGATAAGTTTATCCCATTATCCTGATTAGGATCGTCAGGATTAGTATTTTTCTTAGAGATCCTTTACGTGTGAACGAGAGAGATGGAGCAAGCGCGCGGTCTACGCATGCGTACCATTTCGGCACTCGGCTCAGCACAATGAAGTAGAACCTCTCTCGTTATTGGTAACTGTATTCAATGACATGTTTGGGTAGTTACGTTTTTGAAATCCAGATGGCAAATCTAAAAATTTTACCTCAATATTGTTACATGGATGTTTGTGTTTGTTGTAGTCGTTATGAAACTTGTTTGTTGATTAGAGACCTATTTTTCCTTTTTAGTAAGTAAGGTAGCATTTAACTGCAGGCTAATTAATACTTTGGTGCACAGCAGGGAGCTGCTGCCCCCCCCCTCAGAAATGGGACCCTTTACTTAGCTTACCAGTTAATATTTAGCTTATAGTTGAACTTTAGCTTTAAATTTAATACCCAGCCCACCCCGAAATAAAATCCTGGCTATGCCACTGGTGCACAGTGAAAATAAATTATCTCACCGTTTGTACTTTCCAACTTCCCTCGTAGCACAAATATTTCAAAAAACGTTCAAATTACGTTGAAAACACGTTTTTTGACGTTAAAAAACGTGTTTTAAACGTCTTTTGGACTAATTGTGCTACTAGGGTTAGTGTTCCTTAGTGTCTTATGAGAGATACCGAAAATTAAAAATAAATTTTAAATAAATACAGTTAAAAGAAACTAAAAAACACGCTTTTATAGCAAATCGAACTAAAAAGTGAAAAATAAAAATGTAGTTTCAAAAAACTAAAAAGTGAAAAATAATTCTTAATATAGAAATAAATTAATGAACGAAAAATGGTATCATTGTGAAAAAAGCGTGGGGTGCTCCATACATCAGTTCTTGAGAATATGCGAGCGGTACGATTAGCACAAAAATGATACAAAAAAATAAGGCACAAAGCACCCCACACTTTTTTTCACAATAATACTATTTTTCGTTCATTAATTTATTTCTATATTAAGAATTATTTTTCACTTTTCAGTTAGTTCAATTTATCACTAAAGCGTTTTGTTTTTTTTTTAGTTTTTTAAAACTATATTTTTATTTTTCTTACTGCAAGATAGTACAGGTAACTATAAACTCCCGTAGGAGCTACCTCCTTTTCGCACCAAATCCTTTAATTTTTTGTCTATATACACTGCTCAAAACAATTAAAGGATATTGCGGTTTTAGGTGGATCTTGTGGCTGGGAAACTTTTTAGCTGATTGATACATGGTCGACAGACGTAGTAGATTATATGAGAATAAATTACACATGTTTGGCAGAAAAAAATGCATTTTATTGCGCATTTGTGTAGGAAAGGAAAAAAACACAATTTGTGCATATATATGAGAAAAAAAGAATAAGAAAAGGCGTTTTCTTCAAAGGAAATCATTTTCAGTAGGGGGTATGGTTACCACGGACGGCCAGCAATGTTGAACACCTTTGAGGCATAGAGTCAATGAAGCTATTAATCACGAGTTGGGGTATTCTGTCCCACTCTTCCAGAAGAGCTCTTTCCAGTTTTTGGAGAGTTTGTGGGGGTAGTTGGCGGCCAGCAACTCGTCTTCCTAGAACGTCCCAAACGTGCTCTATTGGATTCATGTCTGGAGAACACGCTGGTCATTCCATTCGTACGATTCCTTCCTCGAAAAGGAAATCCTCCACCAGGTTAGCACGATGTGGCCTGCAGTTATCGTCCATTAAAATGAAGTCATCTCCGATTGCTGCAGTGTAAGGGACTACAATAGGTCTGAGGATCTCATCCCTATATCGGCGACCAGTCAGAGGTCCATCTCGAATGATGTAGAGGTCTGTGCGCCTGTCAATGGAGATGCAACCATACACCAATACTTCCCAAACGCCAAAGCTGACACTTTCGTGCACGAACGCAGGATTATTCCTACTGCCACGGTCCCCCCACATGAAAATACGCCTATTATCAGGAAGAACTGAAAAACGGGACTCGTCAGAAAAAAGAACATTGCTCCATTCATTTCTCCTCCAGTTCACATGCTCTGTTGCCCACTCCCTGCGGTCGCGACGATGCCTTGATGTTAGTCTAACACATACCATCGGTCGGCGAGCATACAGACCTACACCATGGAGCTGGTTTCGGACAGTCTGAGTTGAAACCGTGGTGCCAGTAGCCGAGCGAAGGTGTTGTTGGAGAAGAGTAGCGTTCATATTCCGGTGTCTCCGAGCCGTTAACACTAAATAACGATCTTCATTAGGCGTTGTTGCCCGTCTATGACCTTGCCCTGGTCTTCGGCCTGCACTTCCAGTCGCCAAAAACCGGTTCCAGTTCCTGGAAATCACACTTTGTGACACTCCAATGGCTTGCGCTACTTCGGCTTGAGTTTGGCCCCCTTCTAACCTACCGACAACTCTCCAAGATTCTGAATGGGTTAAATGACTTCGCTGAGACATCGTACTCATCGAAACAAAGCAGTCACTGAATGCCAATCATCCTTGTCTTCATTGTCTTTCATTCAGTTGGAAGTCCAATTTCATCCGCTGCCGCTGAAGCGACGTTTTTGACGTCGAACTCAAAATTAGCATACTCCACAGTTTGAAAATCAGAAAAATTTGCATTTGTGATTCTCTTCTTCCATTTTCGGCAAAAAAAAATTTCGCTTATATCTTTATTTTATATAAAACTTTTCCCTTCCAATAATCCTTTAATTGTTTTGAGCAGTGTATTAGGAGGATCGGAAAGTAATGATTTTGTGTATGTCGACATTTCACTTAGCCGAAAGAAAATACGAAATCTGGCATATGTGTGAGCTTTGTAACATAGATGCTCTGTAAGAGAGGATTGTCGAAAATTTATAAACCGACAGGGAGGGGGGGGGGGAGGTAAAAAGTTCTTTTTCACGTATCTTTCCCTATCTCAGGGGAAGAAAAAAACAGATATCGTAAAATTCTTGCTGTGAAATGTAACAGTTACGAATACATTGTTTAAGTACAACTTCAACTTCTTTACAAAAAAAAGTTTAATTTTTTTTTTACCTTAATGTATAAAACGACATTACTTTCCGGTACACTTAATACCCATACAGCTATTTATCAGATTATTCAAGTGTAAGGCAAAATTTTTATGGTTTTTGTAGCTTTACTGTAGATTAGGCTTAGTAATACTTTGCGAAGAAACAGCTTAAACCATTTCAAATTCTAATAACTTTTAGCATAAAGCTTAAAATGAGAAATGAAAGTTTCTTTTCGAGTGCAATAAATTATATTTAATTCAAATAAAATTTAGCAAATACCAAAACATTTGTCAATGATCCCCTTTAAAATGGAAATAAAATTATCTGAGCTATGTTTTTAATCCAATGTTGCTGGCCTCTTTCCAGATTAGCTGGAAAATAAAAATGCATTTGTAAGAAAGAAATCCTGTTTGTTGAACAAATACTTGTGAGCCTCGTATAAATTTTCCTGATTTTTGTGATTCTCAAACAATACAAACAGAAGACTGGCGAATCGATTGTAACCCTTTCAGACCAGATTAAAAAAATTCTATCGTATGTGGGTATTTTTATAATAATAGACAGTGCGGATACAGATTTTTTTTTCCTTTTTTTTTTTTTTTTTTGAAGACGTTAATTTTTGAAATAAGTTTGTTTGACCTAAATAAATCTACAATAAAACAAAATGTTATCCTAAATTAACGTAATTTAATTTTAAGGAGGAGCTAATTTATAACTAAATAAAAATTTATAAATTTAAAATACTCATCTGGCCTAAACAAAATGTACAAAAAAATAAAATGAAACTCATCAGAAATCTTTTTTTTTTTCGGGGGGGGGGGGTGGCTTATATCATCTAAGTCCTTTATTTGGTTTGTTTGTATTTGTGTGTTGTGTGATATGGCATGAAATTATCTTTTTATTTAATTCTTATCCCCCCCCACAAAAAAAATACTAAATAACTCTGTGGAAATAATTACTTGATTAAATTAGATGTAAACAACTAAGTAACAAATTCATCTAATTAAAACACACATACACGCAGAAATAAATCACGAAAGTTAGAACTAAAAGAGAAACAAGAGAAGTGAAAAAGAAAGTTCTCATTCGAAAGAAAACAGGAATTTTTAAAAATATCTAATTTGAATAAAAATGGAGGAGGAAGGAAAAGAGGCGGTGGTGTGTGTGTGTGTGTGTGTGGTGGGGGGGCTTACTGAAATTGGTTTTTAAAAAATCTTAAAATGTATTATCACCGTTTTTGAGTATTTTTAATAAAAATGTCAGATGCATATGGATAACGGCAAACCAAAGTTGAAATAATAGAAACGTCACTATAGAATTTTACTCAACTTTCACCCATCGTTTTTTTACTGGAACGAAACTCTTCTGTACACGAAAAAAAAAAAAAAAAAAAAAAAAAAAAAAAAAAAAGCCGGCCGCGCAACACACACCATTTTAAATCGGGAACATGCAATCAACCAAACATTTGGCACTGTAAAAATGTACTTTGCAATCAAAGTCATCAAGAAGTGCCATTTTGGGCGATTTATCGCCAAGTTTGGTGTCCAAAAATAAGTTCCCAAAACTGACCCCAATGTGGTGATATCTTCTATATTTGGCCAGAAATTGCTAAACTGTAATGTTTATTAAAGGTAAAGTATAGTTAAAATATGCCTGGCGAACATTGTTGTTAAACACCAATAATATTATTTTATGTATTAGTAGGCTTTTAGTAGGAGATTTTGATATACAAATCAATTCCAAAGAAGTGTTTTACGGAACACAGATGACAAATATGGATTACGATACACTTTCCAACATAATGAAACTATGAAGATAAACAGGGACGACGAATGGATTACGATACGCTTTTAATATGTAGCATTTTAGTGCGTATTTAAAACGTTTCTGATGAAAAAAGTGAAAGTGTTCTAATTTTCTTCTTCTTTTTTTCTTTCCATTTTCATGTTCATGTTAGGAATCGCAAAAGAAACACATTTTGAAATCTATCTTGAATGTTTCTCTCGCTCTCACAAAAAAAAAAAAAAAAAAAAAAATTCATCAAAAGCTGTTTTGGTGCTTGGAGAAAGTTTCACGATTTTGTTATGAAATATCAAATTTTTAATAAATTTTTACTATTCTGGGAATCATCCAGATTTTTGTTTGAATGTAGCCTTGATTTTTGTATTAATTTAACAATGTTATTTCGCCAACTGCAATAAAATATGAAGTTTCTTATATCAAGAAGACAAGATGAAATGTATGGAATGTGGACTTTTTTTTGTCAAATATTTTCCCTAGAGCCTGTTGTAATTGCCTCTACATCAGTCCTTTATCTACTACTAATAATCTATGTACATATAAATACGCTAAGGAAAACCTTAGTGTCCCTTTTGCAGCACATTGCGCGAACGGATGAGCGCGAAATTCGGCACAGTTAAAGCTCGTATGGAGGTGGCTGTGCGAATGTTAAAATTTTTGTGTAATATGTTAGTGCACCGTAAAAAAATTAGAGAAGTTATTTGGTACGCAGTATTTCGCACCAAGTCGGGCAATTTTTCCATTGTTGAGTCAATTTGGAAATAATAACAGTAAGTTTCAGCAGTACATAGGGTTACAGTATTACAACAAAATTTGCAAAAAGTGGAATTATTCCCCAGTTTGGGGAAACAACAATGACTAAAATGTGCTTTAGCAATGTGCTTAGCATAATTTTTTAGACTGTCGATAAGTGCGCGAAGTGTTGTAAATTCCATGTTTTAAAGCTGAAGAAATACCTCAGCAATTAATAGGAAATTTATAGGGAATGAAAATAATGTTATCAATAAAGTGTATGGAAATATTTCTGAAAACATACTCACAATTCATATTGAAGTCAGCTATAATAGAACCTAAAAATGATGATTGAACTTTTATTAATGCTGACTTAATCGAATATCTGATGAATAGAGAGCATATCACCGTGGATACGATAAAATAATTTGCTATGATGACAGTGAAATCAATAACTATCCAGTAGAGTTTTTAAATTCTTTGACTGTGAGTGGTTTGGGGGTTTTTTTCGGTTAGCCGGGAGCAAGTGAAAAATTGCCAAATAATTGTGATCTTCGCCAAATGCTTACAAACCTAAAGCGATTTCCAGTACATAGTTGTTTACCCATTTCCAAATTTTGGAAGTTTAATTTAATTTCGTATTTTAATACAATTCCACACGTTTTCCCCAATTCCCCATTATGTACCAATAAGCATACAATTTTCTTTTTAGTATATTGATATGTTTGTATATACTGAATTTTGTATCTAAATACTATTTAGTTTAAGGATTAAAATTTTCCGCTTTTATTTTTTTTTTTTTTTTGGGGGGGGGGGGACGACAATGTTTCAGTAGTAGTCTTTCAACGTTTCCCAGAAAAAACAGGTGGCGGGATTTGAACCTGGGTAATCGAAAAGTACCATAGTTTGCTACCACATAAATTAGTATTGAAAGTAAATTGCATCGTAAAAATAATCAGAAACTTAAATACAAAGGAAGCGCTAGTCAATGGAACAAGAATGCGCATCAAATTTATACATCGTAATGCTATTGATTGCGAAGTTTGTACTGAAACCGCAGGCTAAAAGAATTAAAATTCTACTTATAAAATATTCAGGTACTATTTTACCATATCCTTTCAAAAAACTCAATTTCCAAATATACCTGCATTTGCGATGACAGAAAATAAATCTCAAGGACGATCATTCGAAAAAAGGGCAAATTTATTGAGGCAGTAAGTTTTTATACATGGTCAGTTGTACGCCTCATCAAGTAGAGTTCAATCATTCGACAGTTTAAGATTTTATAACTCCAAACATAATGTGCCTTTAGCCAAGGACGGCTCCAGGCTCAATTTTGGGAGGGGGCCACTACACCTTTTAGATTAGCCTAAATTGTTCAAAACGCAAAATGAATGTGCGAAATCCAAGGTCGGTAGAGGGAGATGACCCCTGTGACCTACTCGCCGGAGCTGCCTTTGCATTTAGCAAAATATGATAGTTTTTACAAAATCACTGTCTTTACAGAAAAGTGTGGGGGTTTTAAAGTGAAATTGTACAAAAGTGGTCACTAACGACAGATGGTCTCTTAGCCAAGGTGGTCACTTTAGTATGTTCCAATGTATATGAAATGGTGAGCCATACATTTTGAGAGAACTTTATTCACGCTCAAATTAAAAAATTTAATGCTTTATGGAATTTCGACCACTGGCAGACAACTAGTAACAATAAATTGAGTACTCACACCTTAAATTTACTGATTTAATATGTATGTAAATATACAGTACATTTCATGTGAATGTACTAATATAAAATTACATTTTACTGAAAATTAACTAAAATTATCAATACTTTAGTAATAAATCTCAAATGTTCCTAAGTTTTAAATATTTTAATTAAGATTTAGAATATACAACTATGACATTTTTACTATTCTGTGCAGTGGCGTAGCCAAGGGGGGTGGTTAGGGGGGTCATAACTCCCCCCCCCCCCATGAGGAATTTTTTGCTGTACAAAATGTATATTCTTCACCACATTATCACACACACGTATACATATATATAAGTTGCAGTAGTCATAACCCCCCCATGAAAAATTTCTGGCTACGCCCCTGATTCTGTGTGTATACACATTACTTGTCACTTATCTTTTAAATAAATCCATTTCAACTAAAAAATGTCTTAAAATTCCAGTCATCGTCTTTTCTATAACTATATACACACTGGATCCTTACTAACGTCCTTACTGACGTAATTAATGTTCTCTAGACTTCTACCGTCTACCCAGCTTCTCTAAACGGTCGCTGTCAACATGATTGCCATCACTTTTGACAGTGATTAGGTTGTTAATTATTTCGGCTAGTATTAACACAACAGTTATTCATCTAGCGAAGTTATTTCACTCATCTTCTAATTACTGAGTCATAGATACATCTCTATCTCAAGTGGAAGAAAACGGTGTGACACATGCGGCAGAAGCAGCCTAACGTTGCCTTGGCAACGATCACAGTAAAACGATGTTAGGGTATTTGCGAACTTAAGTCTATTAATAATCACCAGATTTAATTAATATGAGCTTTCATTTTAAGAGCAGGCTGTCAAGATTTGAGAAATAGAAGCCAAAAAAAAAAAAAAAATTAATGTAAAAACGTCATAGTTGTACATTCCAAAACTTCATTTCAATATTTAACGCTTAGTAAAACTTCAAAATTTCTTACTAAGGCTATGACATTTTTAGTTACTTTTTCAATAAAATGTTGTTTTACTCTAGAAGTAATGAAAGCAAAGTAAATTAATAAGTTTAAAACTTTTCAAGTTTTAATTAACATTGTAAATAATACAAACACAGTTATTCTTGAAATAACATATGCACAAAACAAGGAAGACAATCTAACTTCACTTTAAAATGGACGAGATTTAAAAAACCAGTGCTATATTTACTTCCTTGTACGGAGTATAAGGAAGTAATGTGATGTGTGCACCATCATATAAATGCGTCTGCAAATCATTTTGACCAATGGCGAGTCTATTTTGACCAGTTTTTCCAGTCTGTCTGTACGTACGTATGTATGTAACAAGCATATCTCAAAAACTAATGGTCGTAGAAAGTTGAAATTTAATATTTAGGATTTTTCTAACATCTAGTTGTGCACCTCCCCTTTTGGTCTCAATCGAATGATAGTTTATGTACAGGACCACCCAAAAGATTCGAAATACATTACGCTCTATCGGCCGAATTCATTAAACACGCATATCTCAAAAACTATTAAGCGTAGAATGTCGAAACTTTATACTTTGGATTGTTGTAACATCTAGTGTTGCACCTCCTCTTTCGGTTCCATTCGACTGGATAGTATATCCACAGGACCACAAAAGATTCGAAATACATTACGCACTCTATGGGCCGAAATTCATTAAACTAGCATATCTCAAAAACTATTAGGCGTAGAATGTCGAAACTTTATATTTAGAATTGTTGTAACATCTAATTGTTCACCTCCTCTTTCGGTTCCATTCGACTGGATAGTTTATCTACAGGACCGCCCAAAAGATTCGAAATACATTACGCTCTATGGGCCGAAATTCATTAAAGCGTATTTTAGGGATATTGGGCTATTTCAAACGACTCAGATGTGATATATGCTGTTAACAGTTACAAAAACGGAATAAATTTCTCCATTAAAAAAGTGTCTTTATCATTTATAGTTCTGCTACAGGAACACTCAAAAGATTTCCAATACATTACGGTCAATGGCAATTTCAGGGGCATTCATCCATTTCAAGCACAATACCGTCCTACCATATAAGTTAGATAATGATCCGACCACGGTCACGTTCCTCCCTCAACAACTACGCCAAAAGTCGCCCAGCTTGGCGACTTTTGGTGTACGTGTGTTTGATTTTAACTCTCAAATCTCAAAAACTATTAGTCGTAGAATAATGAAATTTCATATATAAGATTGTTATAACATCTAATTGTGCATCTCGATTTTTGGTTCCAATCTACTGGAGAATTCATTTAGAAGACCACCGTAAAGAATTTCAATACTTTAATGCCTATGGACATCTTCATTATAATACAACTGTATACAGTCATTGTTTGGTCCATGCTCAAAATCTCGCCGTCTGTCGTCGACCTTTTCGAGTTTTGCGAAATATCGCCAAATTTGGCGATAGTCTGTCATTTGGTCCATGCCCAAAATATCGCCATTTGTCGTCAACCTTGGCGAGATTCTCCGAAACATTGCTAAATTTGGCGCCAAGAATTATTTCATATTTTGTAAAACTCTAAAACTAATCCGTAGAATTTTGAACTTTTGTAATATCAAACTGTTTTCAATATCTTTTTTGACTACAATCGACTGGGAATTTATGTACAGGGTCAGCCAAATGACTTTAAATATTAGGTTGTAACGAAAGTTTTCCGCCACTCCAAGTATTGCCTGCACAAGCAGTTCGGGTTGGTGTCTTTGCCAATATTTTGTAAAACGATTTTTGTTATTTGAAAGAAAAGACTTGTTTTAGAGCACTGTGTTGTGAAATCCGTAAAACAATATCGTTATGATTAAGTATAAGGTGTCTGAAATGGAACTACCACGCTACCAGATTGATCTATCATTTACTCTCAGTTCTGTCGCAAAAAGTCAGCTACAGAATGACACTGAATCATGTGTACAACTTAAGGTACTACTGTTGTATCATATGACATTGTGCAGATTTGGTACCGAAAGTTCAAAAACGAGGACTAGGATATTAAAGAAGCAGAACGCTCTGGTCATCCTACTAATGCTGATGAGGCCCGCCTACGAGAATTTGTGGAAGAAGATAAAATATTCATCCACGAGAGCTAGCTAAAAGGAGTTAGACTTTAGTGCCATGTCCATTAGTCGCGCTAAGCATCGCATAAACTTGACATATAAGGTCAATAGCTGGGTACCGCGTGAGCTGACTCAAGCAAATCTGGCGGAAAACTTTCGTTACAACAAGGTGAATGCATCAATACACCTTAATGTATTGAATGCATCAATACATTAAGGTGTATTGATGCATTCAATTCATTGAAAGTCTGCGGCCAATTAATACTTTGGCTGTCCCCAAAATCTCGCAAACTATCTCAAGCTTGTCGGCTTTTGGTGAAATATCGCCAAATAAAGTGCCAGAAGGAAATCTTTCAAATTGAACTCAGCTTGGTGATATCGAAATATGGTTAGAAATCGCTAAGCCTTACTGTTACGGATATTTTATCTCTTTCAAACAAAAGTTTAGATGAAGAGCGCCGAAAATATTTTTGATTTAATAGACGTGCAAGGAAGTCATGTGTTGTCCACATCAGATTTTTTTAAAGTTTATTAATTCTTAACTGATCCGGGCGTATAGACGTGGGCTTTAGGCAGCCCATGCTGTAACTGCCCCGGACATATACTATATACACGCCTTTTTCAATTAATTACCTGAGTAATTTGGTACTAGTAGTGTAAGTACGCTTACTTTTTTGGAACGCAATGGCTTGAGCAGACATTTGCCCAGGATATGCTGATTTCTTTGAATCGGAGAGGTGGGTATTCTTGAAATGACAATTGGTTAAAGCTCAATATATTATTACTGCTGTAAATTGTAATAACTGTACTCGTTTAAAAACTAAAATTTAAATCACGTTGCACCCACTACGACTATCTCTTTTAAAACCTAACGAACCTAACGAAATTGTTTTCATTCAAGTGATTAAAATATACCATAGTGATGCTTGAAAACATTTTCACAGAGGATAACATGGAACTCTTCAAGATTTGCAGCTTACATAAAATATTTTTGCAACAGAAATATAAGCCTGTGACCAATGGTTTCGAAACTAAAACCAGAATAAAATTTTCTTCAGACACCCAGTATCTTTATTTTCAAAGACAGTTTACGATAAGATATTCTTTATAAATGGTATTTCTCTTGGAGGATTTCTAAATCAACTTGGATTTCATGAAATCTCTGACGCAAAATGCAATTTCATCACATTGTTCTCATTATTTAAAGTCTGCAAGCCAAAATTCTTCTATGCATTCCAGGACCAGTCGGCGACTGTTTTCAATCGATGTGCTTGTCCCCAGGAAAAGTCATTCGTTTCTCATACACTTATTTATTACCTAAATAATGCAATACATTTTTATGAATTGTTTATGTATGTCCTATTCTTTAATTTGTTTGCCGGATTCTGTTCAAGGGAGAGGAAAAAAAAATGATAATTCATTTTCGCCATTCAGAGTTTTTATATGATATTTTTATGTACTTTTAAGCTAATATCTTTGAAAGATAATGTTCTTGTTTTATTCAAAAAGGAAACCCTTTCGATTTACGTAAGGAAATTATTAATAATTTCTTTACAATCGTGAATCAATTTCAATTCTTTCTACGTATTGACACAAACAAGGCAAACGTATAAGGAAAGTTCTGTACATCTTAGAAAAAAATTAAATTTCTCATAAACGCCTCCAGAATTTTACGAAAATAGGGAAAATTTTATAAAACTTATTTGGTCCCACCAAGCCCTGATTTTCCATTAGGCCCAGTAATCGCAGGACTAGAAACCCCATAGTCCATCCCTTCAAAAATACAGTTTTTTACTTCCTTGTACAGCTGCGGAAAAAAAAGTCACACTTGCTCTTTATTTCGCCGTCGTTTGTCGTACAGCAAAGTTATATATACCATTCGTTTGCAAATAACGCGTACTTTAATTTACTATTAATTTAATTTGCATAAGGGGCCGTCTTCATATTTAATTCTGCATCAACTTCGTTTTTCTCAATGGCAACCCCATATTTTGACTTTATTAAACGAAAGAAAACCTTCAAATTACCCTAAATATAAATTTTCACCAATATTTTATGATAATTTCCGTAGATATTGTGAATTAATTTTTGTGCGTTTTTAAGGGACTTTCTGCAAATTGAAAATCGCTATTTGTAGGTTCCGAACTTTTCGCCTTACATTAATTTCGCTCGCGAGAATTAAAAGAAATTAATATTATTTTCAAGGAAAATATTGTTTCCATCTCTCTTAAAGTTTTTTGTACTGATAGTATCAAGGGTAGAATAGAATATTTAGTCTGTGGTCCAAATGACCCGTGAGTTCATAACTTCCTTAGTTCGTACACATGATTTAAGGGGAAAATGAAAAACACTCACGATTTTGAAAATCTTTGTAATTTTGAAATTGTTATGGAGTATTTCCGTTGATGGTTCTTTTAGACAAGTGAAATGTTGGCAGGAGTTAGAGGCTGCTCTCTGCTCTTCTGACTACAAGCTTGAATATTACTCAGGAATGGTCGAACTTGAAGAATGATTTCCTGGTAGAAAATTTATTTGTTTGAATTTCATGTTAAAAACGCAATTACTTTTTTGCCGACCCAATATTATCACTGTGTTTGTTATTTCACTTTCTTCATTTAATACTATCGTCTGCAATGTGCAATATTCTTAAGACTTTTGGCGGTATTTTAATTTATAGTTAGATGAAAATTTTTCACAGAAAACGTGATTTTGAATGTTTCATAAAGTATGGGGAAGTCAAAAGACCTAATGTTTCCGATATTAAAAAAGGTCACATTCATGCCTGGAAAGTTGAGGATGCTAGTTTTTCAGAAATAGGACGTTGTATTAGAAGACATACATCTATTGCATCTAATTCTATAGCTGGAAAATATTTCATTTGGGGGAATATGGTAGCGGACGCAACAATACACGCTTTATAGAATCCCCATCAAACTGTAAAAACCTCTAATTTATTTGCTTCAAAATCTGATAGTTTTAATACTGGTATCTTTTACTGTGTTTTTGCTCAAAATAAATCTAATTTACGTTTATTTTATGCAATTTTCAAAATATTTTCACTTAATAAATTTATATATGGTCCCTTAACTAGTGAAAATAACACATTTTATCTCTACTTATTATAAACTAGCTGCGTGCCCGTTCTTCGCACGGTAGGAAACGAAAATTTTCCTTACATGTGTAATTCGAAATTATTCGTGATGTGGAATTAAAAAAAAAAAAAAAAAAAGAGCAGAATTATTTGACTCTTATTGTAAAGTTTGTGTCATGAGTACTAACCTGATCATTGCAATATAATGACTCAAAAAACTACGTCAGTGTCATTCACTATCAAAAAAGTGGAAAGCTTAATGGTTTGCAGAGAACTCCTGGCTTTCAAAATGTCTTATTTCTACATCATACTGTTTTTTAGGCTCAAGTTGTAGCATTAAATACCTAAGACACTACATGAAATGGAGCACCATTTATTTCTTTCCGAACATGTACCATATAAGGAAAGTATTGCAATCATGAAAAAATTCGTCTTCGAGATTTTGGTGTATTTACACGTTTTGAGGTCTTCTGAATTCATTTATGCTATTTTCAAGAGATGTTTTTAAAATAGCTGCGCACCCGCTCTTCATACGGGAAGAAGGGAATATTTTACTACTAAAATCATATCTGCATGTGACAAAACATAATTTCATTTTTAAAAAAGTTCAAGTAATCTCTACTGTTGAAATTACTGCGGGATATATTAACGCTAATTATAATTACTTTTCAATTAGTTGGTTGTAAGACAACCGTTGAAAAAGGATAAACACTTTTAATTTCATGAAATATTTATTAACGTGGTACATTGCGATTTATTCATATTATCTTTACAAATCTAATAATACTACCTATTACGTGCATTAATACTATCTATACTCGCTTCTCCCTCTTCAAGGCTCCCTTAGCTTAGATTATTTGGCCTCAATGGGATCTTTTGATTCTATGGCGATTCTTTGCAATTTACGCATTAGCATAAATAATAATCATTTCACATAATGGTTGCCATTAAGGAAACTCTCCATATATATTTAATTTATACATAGATTTATAAGATTAGCGTATTTAGCGCCGCAAACCATTTCATCTTACTGTGGGGAGAAAATATCCAAGGGGTGCCATTTTAAATATCCATGTATCTAATATAGCGATATCTTTTATATCCTCCATAGTCCTGTCTCCTGAAAAACATCAAACTGTGTAATCTCTGGAGCTACTTATTCCCATTTTAATTGTGACAGGGCGTTAGAGTTGCAGAGTTTACAAATTTCACGCATTTTTTTAAATTTATGACGTCACTGTTTGACTGCCGTAAAGGATACCCCGGTAGATTGAGGGAGTTAATTTCGATTTTTCGCATAATTATTTTCAAACGGTATCATTAAAACTTTGCGTTCACGCTTAAACCCAAAGAGCGAAAAAAAAAAAAAACGATACATCGCGGAGCGATCAGTTTCCATGGAAACCGACAGGTTTTTCCGCGAAAGTGCTCATTAAGTAGTCTTTTTTCTGAGAACTTCTTTCTTCCCTTCCTGTTTTTTCGGAGAACTTCCGTACTCGCTTATTGTTATATTCCGCTCCGCTCTTGTGATCGAAAAACGCTCCTAAAGGAGCAGCTCACTTTTGAAAACTGGCTCAGTTTTCGCTCCGACTGAACGAATTTCGCTCGTTTGGTTTAAGCGTGGGACCTTTATGGAGGAACGTAATTCAACGTTAAAATAAAACTATACTCGCAACCTGCATGCGTATGTTAGGCAACGCCTGCGCTAAATTAAATGCCAAAAATAAAAATAGTAAATAGAAAAATTTTAATATATCGCGATGTGAAACGAACTTTGTAACTTTTAAAATGAACATTTTCAGCGCCGTGAAAACATTTCAATTTTTAAATAAGCACCGGATTAAAATACCACTTCTAATAATAATAATCGTGAATTTCTTAGTTTATTTCTACAGTAAATTTTAATCAAAATATCGTCTCCCTGTGTTGAAAACAGAGCTGGAATAAATGAGTTAAAATTATGGCGTAAATTTTACGTATCTTAAAGCATTTGACGTCATAGATCCTCACTTGCGAATTGAAATTCTGATATCCCATTTAAAAACTTGATTGGTTGAAAAAACCCTTTTTTCTAATCCTTTCTGTGGCAACAACCGAACATAAATTCTCGTGCCGTGATCGCAATGTAATGAATGGCGTAAGATCGCGTTGATGCTATTAAATTCTAAACATTAGGCTGCATTAAAATTCGTAAAAAATCATCTAATTTACATAATTTTTTCGTTTTTATTTTAAAAGAGGGAGAAAAGAATGTTTCACGATTGGTCAAAATATCTAAAAGTTATGACTGATAGAATTCGAGATGCGACAGTTTTAAAATTATTTTACGAAAAAAAATCGCGAAGCAGATGTTTAGTAAAAAAATTCCTAAAAATCGGTAAATTATGTTACGTATTCAGAACAAACTGTTTTTAAAAGTAAATTTTCTCCTCTATCCGATGATACAAATGCCGTTTTGCTGCGAGCGTAATTTCTGCCGTCATTACGAATTAGGTGAGAAAAAATGCCAAAAATCGCATAAAACATAAAATTAAAAAAAATCTAGGTCGAATTTTGAAAAAATCGCTTCGAGGTGCACAACTATATATTTACATCTTCCCGAGTACCAAATTTGGTGTTTCTAGTAGAGATGAGACGGGCTCAGCCCGAGCCCGAAAGCCCGAGCCCGAGCCCGGGCCCGACTCGGGCTCGGGCTCTGTAATTCACGATTGCGTTCGGGCTCGGGCTCGTGAAAAATTTCTCCTTTGTTGAACATACTCCTTTAAACAGATTTTAAAAAGTGATTCGTGGGATAAATAGACGTACTTATTTAAAAAAATAGCGGCACGGGGGACTAGAAGGTGTGTGAAGCTCCAAAATTTATTGTATCCTATTAATGAAGTAGTTAAATTTATTTGTCTTTAGCTGAAATTTCGGGCTCGGGCTCCAACTTTAATAATATTGCTCGGGCTCGGGCGGGCTCGGGCTTCAAAAAATGAGCCCGAACTCATCTCTAGTTTCTAGGTGTAGCCGTTTGTCCGTAACGCTGCCGACAGACACACACACACACAGAGACACCTTTTTTTTCTCTTCTTCTCTTCTTCTTCTCTTCTTCTATCTTCTTCTACTTTATTATTACTTATTATAAAAGAAGATGTCTGTGTGTGGGTCTGTGGGTGGGTCTGTGGGTCTGTGTGTCGGCGGCGTTACGGACAAACGGCTACACCTAGAAACACCAAATTTGGCACTGGGGAAGATCTAAACATGAAGTTGTGCACCTCGAAGCGATTTTTTCAAAATTCGACGTAGAATTTTTTTTATTTTATGTTTTATGCGATTTTTGGCATTTTTTCTCACCTAATTCGTAATAACGGCGGAAATTACGCTCGCAACAAAACGGCATTTGTATCATCGGATAGAGGAGAAAATTTTCTTTTAAAAACAGTTTGTTCTGAACACGTAACATAATTTACCGATTTTTAGGAATTTTTTTACTAAGCATCGACTTCGGCGAATTTTTCGTAAAATAATTTTAAAATTGTCGCCATCTTGAATTCTATCCGTCATAACTTTTTGATATTTTGACAAATCGTGAAACATTCTTTTCTCCCTCTTTTAAAATAAAAACGAAAAAATTATGTAAATTAGATGATTTTTTACGAATTTTAATGCAGCCTAATGTTTAGAATTTATTACATTGCGATCGCGGCAGGAGAACTTATGTTCGGTTGTTGCCACAGAAAGGATTACAAAAAAAGGTTTTTTCAACCAATCGAGCTTTGAAATGGGATATCGGAATTTCAATTCGCAAGTGAGGATCTATGACGTCAAATGCTTTAAGATACGTAAAAATTAAGCCATAATTTTAACTCATTTATTCCAGCTCTATTTCCAACACAGGGAGACGATATTTTGATTAAAATTTACTGTAGAAATAAACTAATAAATTAACGATTATTACTATTAGAAGTGGTATTTTAATCCGGTGCTTATTTAAAAACTGAAATGTCTTCACGGTGCTGAAAATGTTCATTTTAAAAGTTACAAAGTTCGTTTCAAAGCGCGATATATTAAAATTTTTCTATTTACTATTTTTATTTTGGCATTTAATTATGGCGCAGGCGTTGCCTAACGTATGCATGCACGTTGCGAGTATAGTTTTATTTTGACGTTGAATTACGTTCCTCCATAAAGGAGAGCTTACGGGATTGCATTAATTGATCATGGCACGTGTTAAATTAATTGCGTTGCCACAAAAAGGATTAGAAAAAATGTTCTTTTTCCAACCAATCGATTTTTTAAATGGGATATCGGAATTTCAATGCGCAAGTGAGGATCTATGACGTCAAATGCTTTAAAATAAGTAAAAATTACGAAACAAATTTAACTCATTTATCCCTGCTCTTTTTTTAACACAAGGAGGCGATATTTTGATTAAAACTTACTTTAGAAATAAACTGAGAAATTCATGATGCCAACCGGGGTATCTTTTACGGTAGTTAAACAGTGACGTCATAAATTTTTAAAAATGCGTGAAATTGTAAACTCTGCAACTCTAACGTCCTGTCACAGTTATAGCGATTCTAAATAGCTCCTCGAGATGACAGAGTTTGATGTTTTCGGTAGACAGAACTATGGAGGATTTATAAGATATCTTTATATTGGATACATGGATATTTAAGTTGGCACCGCTTGAATATTTTTCACCACGGTGAGATTAAATGTTTTGCGGTGCTAAATACGCCAATCCTACAAAACTATGCATAAATTAAATTTGTATGGAGAGCTTCCTAAATAGCAACTATTATGGGAAATGAATAATGTTTATAGTAATGCGTAAATTGCTAAAGAATCGCCATAGAATATAAAGGTCCCATTTGTGCCAAATAATGTAAGCTGTTTCGTTAAATTGAGCATTAAAGAGGGAGAAGCGAAGATAGATAGTATTAATATGCGTAATAGGTAGTATTGGTAGATTTGTAAGGATGATATGAATAAATACCAATATACAACGTTAATAAATATTTCATGAAATTAAAAGTGTTCTGTTTATCGTTTTTCAAGGGTTGTTTTACAACCAACTGAACGATAAGTAATTCTAATTTGCGTTGATATATCCCGCAGTAATTTCGACAGAGGAGATTACTTGAACTTTTTAAAAATGAAATTCGCAGCTACTTTAAAATAAATAGTTGTTCATTTCATGTAGTGTCTGAGGTATTTAATGCTACAACTTGAACCTCAAAACAGTGTGATATAGAAATAACACATTTTGAAAGTCAGGAGTTCTCTGCAAACCGCTAAGCTCTTCACTTTTCTGATCGCGAATGACACTGATGTAGTTTTTTGAGTCATGATATTGCAATGATGCCAAGTTAGTACTCATGACGCAAAATTTACATTATAAGTCAAATAATTTCGCTTTTATTTTAGCTTTCACATCACTGGAATTAAGTGGAATTACACATGTAAGGAACATTTTCGTTTCCTACCGTGCGAAGAACGGGCACGCAGCTAGTTTTTTATAATAAGTAGAGAAGTCTGTGGGTGTGTGTGTGTGTGTGTCTGTCGGCTGCGTTACGGACAAACGGCTATACCTAGAAACACCAAATTTGGTACTCGGGAAGATGTAAATATGTAGTTGTGCACCTCGAAGCGATTTTTTCAAAATTCGACCTAGAATTTTTTTTATTTTATGTTTTATACGATTTTTCGCGTTTTTTCTCACCTAATTCGTAATAACGGCGGAAATTACGCTCGCAGCAAAACGACATTTGTATCATCGGATAGAGGAGAAAATTTTCTTTTAAAAACAGTTTGTTCTGAATACGTAACATGATTTACCGATTTTTAGGAATTTTTTCACTAAGCATCTGTTTTGGCGAATTTTTCGTAAAATAATTTTAAAACTGTCGCATCTTGAATTCTATCCGTCATAACTTTTTGATACTTTGACAAATCGTGAAACATTTTTTTCTCCCTCTTTTAAAATGAAAACAAAAAAGTTATGTCAATTAGATGATTTTTTACGAATTTTAATGCAACCTAATGTTTAGAATTTAATAGCATCAACGCGATCTTACGCCATTCATTACATTGCGATCATGGCACGAGAATTTATGCTGGGTTGCTGCCACAAAAAGGATTAGAAAAAAGGTTTTTTTTTCAACCAATGGAGTTTTTAAGATGGGATATCGGAATTTCAATTCGCAAGTGAGGATCTATGACGTCAAATGCTTACGTCAAATGCTAAGATACGTAAATATTACGCCACAATTTTAACTCATTTATTCCCGATCTTTTTTCAACACAGGGAGACGATATTTTGATTAAAATTTACTTCAGAAATAAACGAAATAAACTAAGAAATTCACGATTACTATTATTAGAAGTGGTATTTTAATCCGTTGCTTATTTAAAAACTGAAATGTCTTAACGCACATGAAAATGTTCATTTTAAAAGTTACAAAGTTCGTTTTAAAGCGCGATATATTAAATTTTTTCTATTTACTTTTTTTATTTTTGGCATTTAATTATGGCACAGGCGTTGCCTAACATATGCATACATATTGCGAGTATAGTTTTATTTTAACGTTGAATTACGTTCCTTCATAGCGGTCCTACATAAAGCAAAGTTTTAATGATGCCGTTTGAAAACTAATATGCGAAATATCGAAATCTACTCCCTCCTCAACCAACCGGGGTATCCTTTGCAGCAGTTAAACAGTGACGTCATAATTTTAAAAAATGGGTGAAATTTGTAAACTCTGCAACTCTAACGCCCTGTTACAACTGAAGCGGGAATAATTAGCTCTTCGAGATTACACAGTTTGATGTTTTTCAGGAGACAGGACTATGGAGGATATATAAGATATCGCTATATTAGATAAATGGATATATAAAATGGCACCCCCTTGGATATTTTCTCCCCAAGGTAAGATGAAATGGTTTGCGGCGCTAAATACGCTAATCTTATGAAACTATGCATAAATTAAATATATATGGAGAGTTTCCTTAATGGCAACCATTATGTGAAATGATCATTATTTATGCTAATGCGTAAATTGCAAAGAATCGCCATAGAATCAAAAGATCCCATTGGGGCCAAATAATCTAAGCTGTTTAAGCCAGCTTTGAAGAGGGAGTAGCTAAGATAGATAGTATTAACGTACGTAATAGGTAGTATTATTAGATTTGTAAGGATAATATGAACAAATCACAATATAGCATGCTAATAAATATTTCATGAAATTAAAAGTGTTTATCCTTTTCAACGGTTGTCTTACAACCAACTAAACGAAAAGTAATTCTAATTTGTATTAATATATCCCGCAGTAATTTCAACAGAGGAGACTACTTGAACTTTTTTAAAAAATGAAATTCTGTTTTGTCACATGTAGATATATGATTTTAGTAAAATATTCGCTTCTTCCCGTATGAAGAGCGGGTGCGCAGCTATTTTAAAAACATATCTTGAAAATAGCATAAATGAATTCAGAAGACCTCAAAACGTGTAAATACACCAAAATCTCGAAGTCGAATTTTTTCATGATTATAATACTTTCCTTGCTTGGTACATGTTTGGAAAGAAATAAAGGGTTGTCCATTTCATGTAGTGTCTTAGGTATTTAATGCTACAACTTTGAACCTAAAAACAGTATGATCTAGAAATAAGACATTTTGAAAGCCAGGAGTTCCCTGCAAACCATTAAGCTTTCCACTTTTTTGATAGTGAATGTCACTGGCGTAGCTTTTTGAGTCCTTATACTGCAATGATGCCAAGTTAGTACTCATGACGCAAACTTTACGTCAAGAGTCAAATAATTTTGCTTTTTATTTTATTTATTTATTTTAAGATTCCACATCACGAATAAATTCGAATTACACATGTAAGGAAAATTTTCGTTTCCTACCGTGCGAAGAACGGGCACGCAGCTAGTTTAATATAAATTAAACTACTGAACGTAAAAATTTGAAATTTTGCACGGCCATGTAATATTAATTTCTGCATCTATTTCCATCGAAATTTGGCTAGGTCGCTATTCATAATTTTTTTGAATAGTAATTTAATAATTCATAATTCATATTAATAATTTATTAAAACTCATAATAACATCAAATTATGTTTGGGTCGTTCAGTTCTAATAGTACGAATAAAAATTAGCTTCTTACTACCAATATTATATGAGATATGAATTGAAGTATGAAAAGATATTTTAACATAGGGGGAGGGGGATTTTGGGTACTCATAACTCACTCATTTTCTGTCCAAATTTATTGAAAATTGGTGTGCGGGGTTAAAATGAGCTAAATTTTTGAAATATGAAGTGAGATCTAGGGGTTGCTATAGAGAAAAAAAAAGTTGGTGCGAATTTTAATATGTAGATGGCCCCTTATGCAACTTTTATGCATAACAAATTAAAGTGTGCGTCAATCGTAAACGATTGGTATCTGTAACTTTGCTGTACAACGAACGACGGCCGAAAAAAGTACAAGTGGGACTTTTTACTTCCTTGTACGTAGTATAAGGAAGTAATGTGATCCCGAAAATTTTGGGGGCCAAATTTCGACAAAAAAACCGATTTTGACTACCTCTAAATTGAATTTTAAAAATTTTTTCGATGCATCTCATCGTAGGCTAGCATGCACGATCATATTAACGCGTCTGCAACTCATTTTGACCAGCGGCGAGTTTATTGTGGTCAGTTTTTCCATGCCGTCTGTACGTACGTACGTACGTACGTATGTATGTAACTCGCATATCTCAAAAACTATGGGTCGTAGAATGTTGAGATTTGATATTTAGGATTTTTCTATGATCTAGTTGTGCACCTCCCCTTTTGGTCGCAATCGAATGAATAGTTTATGTACAGGACCGCCCAAAAGATTCGAAATACATTACGCTCTATGGGCCGAAAATCATTAAACTCGCATATCTCAAAAACTATTAGGCGTAGAATGTCGAAACTTCATATTTTGGATAGTTGTAACATCTAGTTGTGCACCTCCCCTTTTGGTTCCATTCGATTTGAAAGTTTATCTACAGGACCGCCCAAAACATTCGAAATACATTACGTTCAATGGGCCGAAATTCATTAAACTCGAATATCTCAAAAACTATTAGGCGTAGAATGTTGAAACTTTATATTTAGGATTGTTGTAACATCTAGTTGCGCACCTCCCCTTTCGGTTCCATTCGACTGGATAGTTTATCTACAGAACCGCCTAAAAGATTCGAAATACATTACGCTCTATGGGCCGAAATTCATCAAAGCGTTTTTTAGAGGTATTGGGCTATTTCAAACGACTCAGAAGTGATATATGCTGTAAAGAGTTAGAAAATGAATTTCTCCATTAAAAAAAGTGTCTTTATCATTTACAGTTCTGCTACAGGAACACTCAAAAGATTTCCAATACATTAGGGTCAATGGCAATTTTAGGAGATTCATCCATTTCAAGCACAATACCGTCCTACCACATAAGTTAGGTAATGGTCCGACCACGGTCACGTGCCTCCCTCAAGTACTATGCCAAAAGTCGCCAAGCTTGGCGACTTTTTTGTGTACGTGTGTGCATATTTAACTCTCAAATCTCAAAAACTATTATGAAATTTCATATATAAGATTGTTGTAACATCTAGTTGTGCATCTCGATTTTTGGTTAAAATCTACTGGAGAGTTTATTTACAGGACCACCGAAAAGAATTTCAGTACTTTAATGTCTATGGACATCTTCAATATAATACAATTGTACACAGCCATTGTTTGGTACATGCCCAAAATCTCGCCGTCTGTCCTCGACCTTGGCGAGTTTTGCCGAAATGTCGCCAAATTTGGCGATAGTTAGTCATTTGGTCTATGCCCAAAGTATCGCCATTTGTCATCGTTCTTGGCGAGTTTTGGCGAAATATCGCCAAATTTGGCGATAATCTGTCATTGTTGGTCCATGCTTAATATCTCGCCAAATGTCGTCGACATTGACGAGTTTCGCCGAAATATCACCAAATTTGGCGCCAAAAATTATTTCGTATTTTGTATAACTCTAAAACTTTAACCCGTAGAATTTTGAACTTTTGTATTTAGAACTATATTATAATATCTAACGGTTTTCAATATCTTTTTTGACAGCGATCGACTGGGAATTTATTTACAGGGTGAGCCAAATGACTTTAAATACATTAAGGTGTATGGATGCATTCAATTCATTGAAAGTCTGTGGTCAATGACTACTTTGGCTATCCCCAAAATCTCGCAAACTATCTCAAGTTTGTCGGCTTTTGGTGAAATATCGCCAAAGAAAGTGTCAGAAAGAAATCTTTCAAATTGAACTCAGCTTGGCGATATCGAAATGTTTGGCTAGAAATCGCTATATCTTACTATTATTGATATTTTATATCTTTCAAACAAATAAGTTTAGAGGAAGTGCGTAAAAAACATTTTTGATTTAATAGACGTGCAAGGAAGTCATGTGTTGGACACATCAGATTTTTTTTTTTCCGCAACTGTACGTAGTATAAGGAAGTAACGTGATCCCGAAAAATTTTGGTGGCCAAATTTCGACGAAAAAACAGATTTTGACTACCTCTAAATTTAATTTTAAGAATTTTTTCGATGCATCTCATCGTAAGCTAGCATGCACGATCATATAAACGCGTCTGCAACTCATTTTGACCAGCGGCGAGTCTATTGTAGTCAGTTTTTCCATGCCGTCTGTACGTACGTACGCATGTACGTATATATGTAACTCGCATATCTCAAAAACTGTTGGTCGTAGAATGTTGAGATTTGATATTTAAGATTGTTCTATGATCTAGTTGTGCACCTCCCCTTTTGGTCTCAATCGAATGGATAGTTTATGTAAAGGAGTGCCCAAAAGATTCGAAATACATTACGCTGTATGGGCCGAAATTCATTAAACTCGCATATCTCAAAAACTATTAGGCGTAGAATGTCGAAACTTCGTACTTTGGATAGTTGTAACATCTAGTTGTGCACCTCCCCTTTCGATTCCATTCGACTGGATAGTTTACCTACAGGACCGCCCAAAAGATTCGAAATACATTACGATCTACGGGCCGAAATTCATTAAACTGGCATATCTCAAAAACTATTAGGCGTAGAATGTTGAAACTTTATATTTAGGATTTTTGTAACATCTACTTGTGCTGCTCCCCTTTCGGTTCGATTCGACTGCATATTTTATCTACAGGGCGGCTCAAAACATTTTAAATACATTAGCTCTATGGGCCGAAATTCATTACAGCGTATTTTAGTGGTATAGGACTATTTCAAACGACTCAGATGTGATATATGCTGTTAAGAGTCACAAAAACGGAATAAAATTCACCAGTGTCTTTATCATTTATAGTTCTGCTACAGGAACACTCAAAAGATTTCCAATACATTACGGTCAATGGCGATTTTAGGAGCATTCATCCATTTCAAGCACAATACCGTTCTACCACATAAGTTAGGTAATGGTCCGACCACGGTCACGTGCCTCCCTCAAGAACTACGCCAAAAGTCGCCAAGCTTGGCGACTTTTGGTGTACGTGTATGCGTATTTAACTCTCAAATCTCAGAAACTATTATGAAATTTCATATATAAGATGGTTGTAACATCTAGTTGTGCATCTCTATTTTTGGTGCCAATCTACAGGAGAGTTTATTTACAGGACCACCGAAAAGAATTTCAGTACTTTAATGTCTATGTACATCTTCAATATAATACAACTATAGACAGTCATTGTTTGGTCCATGCCCAAAATCTCGCCGTCTGTCGTCGACTTTGGCGAGTTTTGCCGAAATATCGCCAAATTTGGCGATAGTCAGTCATTTGGTCCATGCCCAAAGTATCGCTATTTGTCATCGTTCTTGGCGAGTTTTGGCGAGATATCGCCAAATTTGGCGATAATCTGTCATTGTTTGGTCCATGCTCCAAATCTCGCCATATGTCGTCGACTTTGACGAGTTTTGCCGAAATATCGCCAAATTTGTCGCCAAAAATTATTTCTTATTTGTATAACTCTAAAACTTTAACCCGTAGAATTTTGAACTTTTGTATTTAGAATATTGTAATATCTAACTGTTTTCAATATCTTTTTTGACAGCAATCGACTGTCATTTTATTTACAGGGTGAGCCAAATGACTTTAAATTCATTGGGTTGTATGGATGCATTCATTTCATTGAAAGTCTGTGGTCAATGACTACTTTGGCTATCCCCAAAATCTCTCAAACTATCTGAAGCTTGTCAACTTTTGGTGAAATATCGGCAAATAAAGTGTCAGAAGGAATTCTTTCAAACTGAACTCAGCTTGGCGATATCGAAATATTTGGCTAGAAATCGCTGAACCTTACTATTACTGATATTTTATCTCTTTCAAACAAATAAGTTTAGATGAAGTGCATCGAAAATATTTTTGATTTAATAGACGTGCAAGGAAGTCATGTGTTGTACAGATTTTTAAAAGTAATGAACTTAATATGACATATTACTTTTTATTGCTTTTCGTTATCTGATAACAACGTTATCTGCAAACGAACGTACTTCATACAGTATGTTCTTGGTAAATAGTACTTCAGTGATTAATGACTGTTTTGTATGTCAATTTTGGATATTTCATAGTGACAGTCAGTGTCAACCTCCCCCCATCCCTAATTTGTGCCTATAGTCAAGAATTTTTATCAGGCCCCTCATCAACTTCATCTCTCTAAGAACTTATACAGTACAAATCTACACATTCATTTATAATATTTCTACTCTGCCTATAAAATTAAATATCGTTCTGTAGCTTTTAGTTTTTGCATTCTGCAAAAAAATCTCAGTGCTATATAACTTTTATAATTCTTCTTTTGTATCTCCATTTCACTGTAAACTCCTGTGATCGTGCTGTGTTCCGAAATATATACAGGGAAGGTATCACCAGTTGCGGTGTAAAATTCAACACCACATTAAATTAGAAAAACAAGGCAAACTTCGGAACTTAACCTGTGAATGAACAATAACTAGTGGAGAAACAAATTTGCTCACTATTTTTTTTTCAAAATTAAACTAATAAGGGTACTAATAAGGCTACAGGTTTGAATGTTAGCCTGCACAACATTTCATTCACAGCCAATTATCAAAATTGCAATCTTCGTGCAAACATTTTCTTGCATTTCACGCACTGAATCCGATCACACTTGAGACTTTTTTTACCGTAAAAATATCCTTTACACGTAACACAATTTAGTTCTGACCAATAATTTAATTATTGCATTGAATTAAATTTGATTATGGCAAAGAAACTCACTCCGTTTTTTTTTCTTTGGGAGGCATTGCCTGTATTAATAAAAATTTATTTAAAACTATCAATTAGTTTAAAAAAGCATAATAAAATATGTAAATCTATAGCACATGCATATATATATATATATATATATATATATATATGTAATGTATGAAAAGGTAATTTGGGTTTTACTAGTTTGGGTATTGTTCAAGCGGATACTTTCCCTGTAAGTTTTGCTTTCCTGTCATACTTGCCACGCGCTCTCTGGAGCTATGTTTTATTTATTTTGTTATTTGTCAGACATCAGGCCGTCGATTCTGAGTTCTTTAGAGTCTACACGTGTCCCCACGCCTTTGTAGCCCCGGATGCGGGTCATGTTGGTAAATGCGTGTGGTTCGATCAGAGATAAGAGATAGGCGGAGTTATGTCTTCGCAAACCACGTGGTGTGGTAAGCGTAAATACTCCCGCACATCGAAAATCGAGAGACTTCTGCCACTGGAACTGCTTAATTAGTCCACGCTGATTTTTGTACCCGTCTCCCCTCCCCTCCCCTCCCCTCTCCTCTTCTATTCCATATTGTAACTTAAAGATAATGTTTAATAAACCGTTTTACCTGCCTTAACTCTGGAACTTTACTGAAATATCTGACGTCTCATATATATATATATATATATATATATATATATACTATAGGCCAACGTTTCCCAACCGGTGTGGCTTGCCCCATTGGGGGGGGGGGGGTTGAGGTGGCGGGTTGCAGAGCGTTTGCAGGGAGGCGCGCGATAAAAACGGGCAAAGAACAAATGATGATGCATGTTTTCAAAAATAATCTTACGTATTGACATTTTGACTCCAAAAAATATCTATTTTCGCTTAAAATGTTTATTCAAACTTTACTGATAACATTATTTTGTAGAAAAGGCGACTCAATGTTGAAGAATAAAAAACTGTATGTATGCTGAAAATTGTGAGCGGGGCGCCACCGTAAGTTAGCCTTTGTTGAGGGGGGCGCGAAGTTAAAAGTTTGGGAACCACTGTTAGAGGCAATTTAAAATATAACCTATAGAAATATACTAGCAGAATTACCCGTTCTTCGCACGGGAATAGATATTATTAAAACAACTTCCATAAATTAAATATAAATAAATGCTTACATATATATATACATATATATATATATATATATATATATATATATATATATATATATACATAAAACAAAGTCGGGTTTGTTCCACAACTCAAGAATGGCTGGACCGATTTTAATGATCTCTGATTCTTTGGATTCGTCTTCACCCCGAATAGCAGAAAAGCTATTAAAATTTTCGAAATTCCAATTAGATTTTTTTTAATTTTATGCGATTTTTTTAATTTTTCCTCACGTAATTCGTAATAACGGCGGCAATTACATTTGCAGCAAAACTACATTTATATCATCAGATAGAGGAAAAAATTTTCTTTTAAAAACAGTTATTTTTGAATATGTAGCATAATTTGCAGATTTTTAGGAATTTTTTTACTAAAAATGAGTTTGGTGTATCTTTTACGGCAGTTAAACCTTGACGTCATAAATTTAAAAAAGTGTGAAATTTGTATATTCTGCAACACTAACCTCCTATTCGCAATTAAAGCGATTCTAAATAGCTCCTCAAGATTACACAGCTTGATGTTTTACACGAGACAGAACCATGGAAGATTTACAAAGTATCGCTACATTGGATACATGGAAATTAAAATTGGTACAGCTTGGATATTAAATCGTTCTAACATTTTTTAAATAGTAAAAAATTAGTGTGGCAAATGAAAATAAACTTTTATGTTATACTAGCTGACCCAGCGAATTTTGTACTGACTAACAGTAAATGAATGTAGTGATAACTTTTAGCTAAACTTAAGTTATGATTTTAATTAACGTCCCTCCACTCTCGCCAACCTAAAAATCGCCGCACTTTGGCGAGCTTCGCAATCATGAGTCTCTAAGAGTTTTGCACATGTTTTAACGAAAGTGGACAAATTAGCGATAAACGCACCATTTAAGTGATGACTGACTGATGATCATCACCCAGCCAAATTTCAGCCATAAAATTCAGGCTTAAAAGTATAGTGAACACAAATGCTTAAAATTCATTTTCAGGGTTATTTAGAATTCTCATCAAAACGGGGATAAGCGGCCAAAACGTTATTTTCGAATTTGCCATCATATCTCAAAGGGAACTGGAGATGGTACCATAAAACTCTTCATGACAGTCAGTCATTTTCAGGGTTTTTTAAAGTTCGTGTACAAACTGGTGTGAGGGGCCAAAAAGTTACTTTCATATTTGTCTACATACATTGAAGGGAAATGAACATAGCCATAAAAATCTTGCACTCAAATGAAACGAACACTAATTCATAAAAATCTTTTTCAAGGTTTTTTAAAAGTCGACTTTAATAATCTAAGCCTAATAGCCAAGAGTCTCTAGGAGTTATGCACAAGTTTTAACGAAAGTGAACAAATTAACGATAAACGCACCATTTAAGTGATTTGAAGTAGCGTAATTATTAAAACTGTATTAATTGGCAACCTAAAAGTTTTATAATCTCTATATATAAAGGAAGATATTCAGACTGACTGGTGATCATCACCCAGCCAAATTTACCGCAGATACAGACATGAAATTTTAGGAGCTCATAGCTTTTGTGCCCAAAGCGTCATTTAAGAAGCGATTTTTGAATATTCGAACGCAGACGGCGGTGGCGACCATAAACGTTCTTTTCACGTTTCCCTTCATATCTAAAGGGGTAAAAGAGGTAGCCGTGAAATTCTTGCTTTAAAATATGATTAACAGAAATACCTAAAAGTCATTTTCAGGATTTTTTTAGAATTCGCACCCAAACGAACGAAAAGGACCAAAATGTTCTTTAACGTTCTTTTCACATTTCCCTTCATATCTCAGTGGAAAAAAGAGACAGCCATATAATTATTGCTTTAAAATATAACTAACACAAATATCTAAAAATCGATTTCAGAGTTTTTTAGAATTTGCACCCTAACGGGCGTAATGGGTCAAAACGTTCTTTAACGTTCTTTCCACATTTTCCTTCATATATCGGAGGAAAAAAGAGACAGCCATAAAATTCAGGCTTAAAAGTATAGTGAACACAAATGCTTAAAATTCATTTTCAGGGTTATTTAGAATTCTCATCAAAACGGGGATAAGCGGCCAAAACGTTATTTTCGAATTTGCCATCATATCTCAAAGGGAACTGGAGATGGTACCATAAAACTCTGCATGACAGTCAGTCATTTTCAGGGTTTTTTAAAGTTCGTGTACAAACTGGTGTGAGGGGCCAAAAAGTTACTTTCATATTTGTCTACATACATTGAAGGGAAATGAACATAGCCATAAAAATCTTGCACTCAAATGAAACGAACACTAATTCATAAAAATCTTTTTCAAGGTTTTTTAAAAGTCGACTTTAATAATCTAAGCCTAATAGCCAAGAGTCTCTAGGAGTTATGCACAAGTTTTAACGAAAGTGAACAAATTAACGATAAACGCACCATTTAAGTGATTTGAAGTAGCGTAATTATTAAAACTGTATTAATTGGCAACCTAAAAGTTTTATAATCTCTATATATAAAGGAAGATATTCAGACTGACTGGTGATCATCACCCAGCCAAATTTACCGCAGATACAGACATGAAATTTTAGGAGCTCATAGCTTTTGTGCTCAAAGCGCCATTTAAGAAGCGATTTTTCAATATTCGAACCCAGACGGCGGTGGCGACCCAAAACGTTCTTTTCACGTTTCTCTTCATATCTCAGGGGGTAAAAAAGATAGCCGTGAAATTCTTGCTTTAAAATATTACTAACATAAATACCTAAAAGTTGTTTTCACGATTTTTTTAGAATTCGCACCGAAACGAACGAAAAGGACCAAAACGTTCTTTAACGTTCTTTTCATATTTCCCTTGATATCTCAGAGGAAAAAAGAGACAGCTATATAATTATTGCTTTAAAATATAACTAACACAAATATCTAAAAATTAATTTCAGGGTTTTTTAGAATTTGCACCCTAACGGGCGTAAAGGGCCAAAACGTTCTTTCCACATTTTCCTTCATATCTCGGAGGAAAAAAGAGACAGCCATAAAATTCTTGCTTTAAAATGCAAATAACAGCAATACCTAAAAATCTTTTTCATGTTTTTTTAAAATTCGTACCCAAAGGGGGGGGGGGGGGTAAAGGGTGAAAAACGTTCTTTTCACATTTCCCTTCATATCTCAGAGGAAAAAAGAGATAGCCCTAAAATTCCGGCTTAAAAATGTGAACATAAATGCTTAAAATTCATTTTCAGGGTTCTTTAGAATGCGCATCAAAACGGGGAGAAGGGGCCAAAACGTTATTTTCGAATTTGCCATCATATCTCAAAGGGAACTGCAGATAGCCATAAAACTCTTGCTTTAGAATGTAGCAAACACGAATGCCTAACAATAATTTTGAGAGTGTTTTAGAATTCACACCGAAACAGGTGTAAGGGGCCGAAACGTTTTTTGACGTTCTTTTCACCTTTCCCTTCATGTATCAGAGGAAGACGAGATAGCTGAAAATTCTTGCTTAAAAATATAGTGAACACAAATGCCTTAAAATCATTTCCAGGATTTTCAAGAATTCTCATCAAAACGGGCATAAGGGTCTAAACGTTGTTTCCAAATTTGTCATCATATCTAAAAGGGATATAGATAGTCATAAAATTCTTGCTTTAAAATGCAGCGAACACGAATGCATGACAGTCATTTTCAGGGTTTTTTAAAGTTCGTGTACAAACTGGTGTGAAGGGCCAAAAAGTTACTTTCATATTTGTCTCCATACATTGTGTGAAGGGAAATGAACATAGCCATAAAAATCTTGCACTCAAATGAAACGAACACTAATTCATAAAAATCTTTTTCAAGGTTTTTTAAAAGTCGACTTTAATAAAGAGCAGTTGACAAAAAAAGTGTTTTTCCCGTATTTTTTAGCTTTTGGTGCTGTTAATTCCAGACAAAGATTTTTGTCTACCGGATGAAAGGGTGAATCATGTTTCAAGGTTAAATGTGAAAAGTCTCCAAGATTTGCCATTTTTGGTGATTTATCACGAAGTTTGGCATAAAAGAAATGAGTCCTCGAAACGATATGTTCCATCTTTGTCGAGTGCTCCACCAGTGGCCGAGCGCTTAGCACGCTGAACTGGGAGACGGAAGGTGCCTGGTTCAAAACAAAATCGCGTCCGCCGACCTAACCGTTCGCAGTTTCCGTGGTTTCCTCAAAAACTTAGCGTAATTGCGGGTTAGGACGCCTTAGAATGTCTCCCATGTGGGGCACCCACCCCCAGCAGAGCCAACGTTTAGCTAATTGGCCATAACCCCACAACACAACCATCTTTGTCGAGAAATTGACTAACACTACTGTTTATGTAATTGGAATATTGTGTCTATATTCGTGTAAATAAAGGTGAAGTATAGTTAGAATATTTCTGACGGGAATTTTAAAACAGTTTTAAGAGGCGATTTTAACGTAGATTTCAATTTTTAAGAACAAGACAAATACGCGGAGAATATGATACACATTCCAAACAGTATTTAAAAAAATCAAGTATAGTTAGAATATGGCTGACGAATACTGTAAAACAGATTTTGTAGCGATAAAATATAAAACCAAAGTATGTTTAGTATATATTTGTTTATTTTCCATTTGTAATTGTTGGTTTATCAATATCCATTCCGGGCGAAGAACGGTTGCTTCAGCTAGTATATAATATATAGCTAACTTACGTAAAGTGAAATCCCAAGATAATCCATTGATAAAGTGAAAACAATAAAAATAAAAAAGTAGATAGCACATGGTGCCAATTAACGAGCTTATACCAAATGAAGTGTTTAAATATAGCCTTTTAAGGCAATGAAAGAGTGGATAAATTGGATATAAAGCGCCAAATGAGAACTGGTGGGTTTTTAAGCCTAATCACATGTATCCACCAATAGTCGGAAAAAAAAAAGGATAGGAAAGGATAATTGAAATGGTGTGCTCTATCATCAGGCGCTACCACACACACATTTCAATTTAATCGAAAAAAACAATAATAGCTAGGTTTCTGCAAGTTACCTGATCAAAATTAGGGTCCTTTTGTAACTTGGGGGCGCAACCGTAGCTATTAGAAATAAACAACGAGGAAGTGGACCGACAAGAAGATCGAAGCTCAGTAATGGAGGCAGTAGTGCATGTTGCCATCAGAGATGACTTAATGCCATCAATAGACAAGTAATGCCTTGGAGTGGGGGGGAAAAAATGATATATTAATAATACTTTGGAAGTATGGAAAGGAAAGGAAAAAATAAAAAAGTAATAATTAAATGAATAAATAAAAAAAATAAAAAAGGTAATAATTAAATGAATAAATCTTATAAATAAAAATGAAATTCTGTTTGTTTGTTTGTGGATTTGATTTGTATACAAATCCATAAAAATGGACCTATCGGCCTGAAATTTAGCACAGATATGTAAAATAATATAGAATAAATCGTAGTCCACTTTAAAACTTTGAAAGTCCACCCGTTCCCGGAATTTAAAAGATTTTTTATGCTCTCCACGCAAAAAGCTTTCCGTAATTGTAACCCCTGTAGTGAAAAAAGTGTGAAATAAGGACCGTCGTTGCCATGTGTGGCGATTTTGCCGAATAAAATGTTTTAAATTCTCAAGTAAAAATAAAAGAATAATAATGATTTTTTTTTTGTTAGTTTATATTCGTAAGGTTATTTTTTTTTTTAATTATAATATCGTGTGCATGGGAAATCGGAGCAGGAATGAAATGTTTTATACGCAAAACAATAAGAATTGAAGATTTCCGAGGCTAATATGTAAAAGTTCTTAGTTTGGCGAAAAAATAAAATGGCTCAAATGCCGATTTAGAGAAAGTGAGTTCTAGCGGTTTGCACAGATTTCGGCTTGGCGCAATTTATTGAGAGCTTAAGGAAATAGCTTTTGAAAACAAGTGCAAAGGTTTTATTAGAATACAGCGTTAAATTTTAATGATCCGTGAAGAAATATTGCAGTTATTAAGGGATTTCAATTGATCTATCTCCAGAATTCTCGCCAAATGAGTACATTGATTTAAGTTGAGAGAATTCCGCCAAATTTCAGAAAATTGAAATCTTCTCATTTAGTAGTTATCATTCTTGTTAGCTCAAAACATGAATCAAATGATACGGGCGAAACTCGCCAAGCATGGCAACGCAAAAACGGTTTTTAATTAATAATTAAAAAAGTAATTAAAAATCTAAAATTCTAAGTAGCCTATAACCAACTCCAGGGTCCCATCTATATCTAAATCGAAATGCATCCTATTCGATTCAGCGGTTTAGGCGTGAAAGCGTCATAAACAAACAAACAAACAAACTCACTTTCGGATTTATAATATTAGTTAGGATTCAGACTCTTGAAGTAAAAATAAAAGAATAACGATTTTTTTTTCTTTTTTTTTTTTTTTTTTGTCTAGATTATTTGTAAAGCTGTTTTTAAATTAAAATATCGTGTGCATAGGAAATCAGAGCAGGAATGAAATGTTTTATACTCAAAAGAAACATATTTAGAAATTTTCTGAGACTAAAATGTTTAATTTGGCTAAAAATTAAACGGTTTTGTGCGATTTTGAGGAGATGATTCTAATGCTTGGCGCAATTTATCGTAATTTATCGTCTGCTGAATACACCTGAGAATAAGGTTTTGAAATTTTCATTCAGTTGGAATTGTGCATTTTTCTGTGCAGATTTTCTCCATCTATTAATGACTATGTCATTTTATCTCTCACCCCCTTTATTGAAAATTGTACGAAAAACGTGTCCCAAAAATGCGACATAAAAGTATGCCACATAATCTTATAAATAAAAATGAAATTCTGTTTGTTTGTTTGTTTGTTTGTTTGTTTGTGGATTTGATTCGTATACAAATCCACAAAAATGGACCTATCGGCCTGAAATTTAGTACAGATATGTAAAATAATATAGAATAACTCATAGTCCACTTTAAAACTTTGAAAGTCCACCCGTTCCCGGAATTTAAGAGATTTTTTATGCTCTTCACGCAAAAATCTTTCCGTAATTGTAACCCCTGTAGTGAAAAAAGTGTGAAATAAAGATCGTGGTTGTCATGTGTGGCGATTTTGCCGAATAAAATGTCGTTCGTATACAAATCCACAAAAATGGACCTATCGGCCTGAAATTTAGCACAGATATGTAAAATAATATAGAATAAATCGTAGTCCACTTTAAAACTTTGAAAGTCCACCCGTTCCCGGAATTTAAGAGATTTTTTATGCTATTCACGCAAAAAGCTTTCCGTAATTGTAACCCCTGTAGTGAAAAAAGTGTGAAATAAGGATCGTGGTTGCCATGTGTGGCGATTTTGCCGAATAAAATGTTTTAAATTCTCAAAGTAAAAATAAAAGAATAAATGATTTTTTTTTTGTTAGTTTATATTCGTAAGGTTATTTTTTTTTTAATTATAATATCGTGTGCATGGGAAATCTGAGCAGGAATGTAATGCTTTACACGCAAAGCAATAAGAATTGAAGATTTCCGAGGCTAATAGGTAAATTATTTTAGTTTGACGAAAAAATAAAATGGCTCAAATGCCGATTTTGTGAAAGTGAGTTCTAGCGGTTTGCACAGATTTCGGCTTGGCGCAATTTATTGAGAGCTTAAGGAAATAGATTTTTGAAAACAAGTGCAAAGGAAAACAAGTGCAATTAGAATACAGCGTTAAATTTTAATGATCCGTGAAGAAATAATGCAGTTGTTAAGGGATTTCAAGCGATCTATCTCCAGAATTCTCGCCAAATGAGTACATTGATTTAAGTTGGGGGGAATTCCGCCAAATTTCAGAAAATTGAAATCTTCTCATATAGTACATCGGAGTAACGATGAATAAAACACGTTATAGTTGATAATTTAAAAAATTCGGCTGTATTAAGGGATTCCACTTTTCAAATAAAGGCTTGCTTTACTTTTTCGAGGTCGAACCATTTCCCATATTGATTGCTGCTAAGTCAATGCTTCGAATGATTTCCTGAAAAAACGCTTGCAAAATAGCGTATGTTGGCACTTTGACGAGGCTTAGATTTGAAACTGGATTTTATTTGAGACTGGGATATATAATGACACTGGTTATAGATAAAAATGAATGTTGGTATGTGTGTATGAGGTTGAAAAACTCCAGCACCGTTGAGCACCGTTGCACCATGAAATTTGGTTCACCTAAGTCTTTTATCATGGAGAAGCTTTTTATGCTATCGGTTTTCCTCTAACTTGCCACCAGGTGGCTCAGCAGAACGTCAAATTCTATTCCGTTTAGCCGTTTACTATGCGAATATCGTCCAACCGATTTCGATGAAATTTGGTACACGCGGATATTAGAACACGGAGAATATTTTTCACTATCCATTTTGCTGTAACTTGCTGCTAAATGGCTCTGCAACGCATCAAGTTCTATACCGACCGACCGATCGGCATAAAATTTCTTATACTTACACATTTCAGCACGAAGAATATATTCTAACTGTGTTCCTTTTGATGTTACTCACCACTAGATGGCACTGCAATGCATTATTATTTTAACTCGCCACTAGATGACGCTGCAACAGGCCAAATTCTTGACCATTCAAACGGTCGCTATGAAAATCAGTATACATAGCTATTTGAACAATGAGAATATTTTGGCGTTATCCATTTTGCTATAACTCGCCACTTGACGGCACTGTAGCAAATCATTACTTTAATTAACCACTAGATGGCGCTGCAGTGTATCACTTCTTGACTGTGCAACTGATCGCTATGAAAATAGGTATACATAGATATTTGAACACGGGGAAGAGTTTCGCGTTAGATGTCGCGTCAACACATGAACTTCAGGGCTGTTCAGCCGATCGTCCTGAAATTTCGTATTCATCGATATCTGAATGCGAAGAATATTTTCGCCGTATCCGTTTTCTAAAACTCGCCACTAGATTGCGCTACGCCGCATGGCCTTCTGCGCCGTCGAAAGATTGCCTTGAAATTCGGTATGCATGGTTATTGAACACAATATAATGCGATATCCATTTTGCTATATCTCTTTATTACAATGAATAGTAATCATCACAAATAGTAATATCAGAAAGACCATTCATTCCCGTGCGAAGAACGGGTACTTCAGCTAGTAATAAAATAAATATAACACTAGTATAGCTAGCCTATGTTTAACGTAGTACAAGCTGCAGTAGCTAAGAAGTACTTAGTTGAAGTTGTGGAAAAGGAGAAAAACTGTAGAAATTAATTATAATAGTAATGATAATGTTAATAATTATGTTAATATTACACATTTATTAATAGCTATTTATGCTAATATTATTGTAAAATATTAAGGTAGAACAGTACTCTGTATGGCTTCATTAGTTACAGACTCACATAAAAGGAAAAAAGTACCGGTAATCAACTATTCTTAATTATTGATTTTTTTTTGTATAAAATATATAGGTACATATTTTATGATTTTATATATAGATAGATAGATAGATAGATAGATAGATATGCTTATCTCAGCAAACTTGTGTCTCGCAATTAATTTTATATCTTCTCATCTGGCTCCATATTTCATGTTTGCGAAATTATCTTGATCTAATTTTTTTTTTTTTTTTTTGCCAGTTTTTTAGGACAAACTTATTGATGCACTTTTAAACGCATAATGTAAAAAAAAAAGTGTGTGCGTGTAATTTTTTCGCGCGGTTGAAGTAAAACTTCTTTGACGTTTACGACACATATCACTGAAAAAATGTACTTTAGTATCTTACTTACAAATGTACTTACAAATGTGTACTTGAATCATGTACTTTACAAAGATAATATAAATGTTATATTCATATTATTCATTGGAAATAGGTACTTGAATGTCATCATAATTTTATATGTATGAAATTATAGGTTTGTGGTAACTATAATGTGAAATATAAATTTTACTCTCTAAATTGTCTAATTTTCTTGAAAATATAGCATCTATCGTTGTACCGAAACGTGTTGTTGATTGAAGTCGAGAAGTATTCATAGTTAGATCAAATTTTTCTTTTTAAGAGCTAAAATATCAGTAATAGTAAGGTTTAGCGATGTCTAGCCAAATATTTAGATATCGCCAAGCTGAGTTCAGTTTGAAAGATTCCCTTCTGACACTTTATTTGGCGATATTTCCCCAAAAGCCGACAAGCTTGAGATAGTTTGCGAGATTTTGGGGATAGCCAAAAAAGTCATTGACCACAGACTTTCAATGAATCGAATGCATCCATACACCTCAATGTATTTAAAGTCATTTGGCTCACCCTGTAAATATATTCCCAGTCGATTGTTGTCAAAAAAGATATTGAAAACAGTTAAATATTACAATAGTTCTAAACACAAAAGTTCAAAATTGTACGGGTTAAAGTTTTAGAGTTATCCCAGACAGCACATAAGCTTAAATCAAGCTTGACATTTCTTTGAATTTGACGTATTAATACAAGCTTGACAGTTCAATTAAATAGCTTGATTTTCCCTTTCGAAAGCGTGCGGTGATGGCGCCATCTGTGAAAGAGAATGGACATTAATTGTCTAGCGTATCTCAAATTGCTCATATTGTATAGTAACAGTTGTGTTTTATTTTATTACCGTTTTATTTTATTTTCGGACATTAGAACACGCAAGGGGAAGGAATGAATGGGATAAGCCCCTCTGAAGTGTAACACGAGGGGAGTTTTAGTTTTATTTACATCTAATTAACATTAGTAACTCCATTAACTAATTAATTAGCCCTAAAAATAAATTTTAATATAATTAACACAATTTAGTTAGTTAATATACTTCACTTTATGGGTGGTAGAATGAGAGGGTTTCCGGCCGCTACAAAATAATTTATCATCAGTCATAAATGTACTTGACCATAGAATTAAAAAAAAAAAACGATTCTATATTTCCAAATATGGAAATTCTTCAAAATAAAATACAGTTATACTACAAAATTTATTTCAAAATCAGTCGTTTGTTTCGTTTTTGGCCAGTATAGCCCAACAGCTTGAGTGTCGTGAAAGTTTTAAAACGTGTGCTGCTGTTAAGTTTATATTATGTTTATTTCCCTATTAATAGAGTCTCTAAATCACACATAACATTATTTTAATTTTGATGCATCCCATGGTAAAATAAAAGAAACAAGTAACACATCGGCCACTTATCAATCTGGCCAGAAATAACCCTAACAGTCACTTCAAACTTTAGTCATATCAGCCCGACTGAGATTGGCGCAACGGATAGAACGCTCGCCTCCCAACCCAAAGGTCCCGGGTTCTATTCTAGCCGCGGACACTTGATGGAAACAGATAACATTGAATTGAAATTTCAGCGTAGAGGGGAAGATGCGTGGCAAAATAAAATATGTGGGGCGAGTTCCGGGCGGGGCGAACACGGCGCCCCGTGTATTTAGGAAGTTTTTTTTTTTTTTGAAAATTTTTTAAGCTTAAAATTAAGCTTGCTATGTCAAGCTTAATGCAAGCTGGGGAAATGTAAACTAGAACACTTGATGCAAGCTTGCATTAAGCTTACACGCTTGAAATTTTCAAACTTAATTCACGTTTATTGACTTGATAAATCAAGCTTGCTGCAAATTTGGTGCAAGTTTGCTGTGCTGTCTGGGATACAAAATTCGAAATAATTTTTGGCGCCAAATTTGGCGATATTTCGGCGAAACTCGTCAATGTCGACGACATATGGCGAGATTTTAAGCATGGACCTGCAATGACAGATTAACGCCAAATTTGGCGATATTTCGCCAAAACTCGCCAAGAACGATGACAAATGGCAATACTTTGGGCATGGACCAAATGACTGACTATCGCCAAATTTGGCGATATTTCGGAAAAACTCGCCAAGGTCGACGACAGACGGCGAGATTTTGTGCCAAACAATGACTGTCTACAGTTGTCTTATATTGAAGATGTCCATAGACATTAAAGTACTGAAATTCTTTTCGGTGGTCCTCTAAATAAACTCTCCAGTAGATTGGAACCAAAAATCGAGATGCACAACTAGATGTTACAACAATCTTATATATAAAATTTCAACATTCTACGACTAATAGTTTTTGATATTTGAGAGTTAAATACATACACACGTACACCAAAAGTCGCCAATCTTGGCGAATTTTGGCGTAGTTCTTGAGGGTGGCACGTGACCGTGGTCGGACCATTACCTAACTTATGTGGTAGGACGGTATTGTGCTTGAAATGGATGAATACCCCTAAAATTGCCATTGACCATAATGTATTGGAAATCTTTAGAGTGTTCCTGTAGCAGAACTATAAATGAAAAAGGCACTTTTTTTAATGGAGAAATTGATTTTGTAACTCTTAACAGCATATATCACATCTGCATATATCACAATAGTTCAATATCACTAAAATACGATTTAACCCATTTGTGCCTGGATATTTTTGCGACTTTCTTCGATTTTTACTGATAACAGAAATAATAGATAAATTTCTGACGTCGACTTCTTGAACAAGGGATGATTTCATTTAAAATCATTATGCATAAAAATCGAAATATCAACATCCTACTTGGTCATGTTAAAATATTTTGTAGAGTTGAGGCTCAATACTCATGAATAAAGGCTAGGAAAAATAAATAACGTTTTCGACTAATAGCGAAAATGCCGTCCCAAAAAAGGGACGCTAGGCATAAATGGGTTAATGAATTTCAGCCCATAGAGCGTAATGTATTTAGAATCGTTTGAACCGCCCTGTAGATAAATATGCAGTCGAATAGAACCAAAAGGGGAGCGGCACAAGTAGATGTTACTACAATCCTAAATATAAAGTTTCAACATTCTACGCCTAATAGTTTCTGAGATATGCGAGTTTAATGAATTTCGGCCCATAGAGCGCAGAGTATTTCGAATCTTTTGGTCGGTCCTGTAGATAAACTATCCAGTCGAATGGAACCGAAAAGGAAGGTGCACAACTAAATGTTACAACAACCCTAAATATAAAGTTTCAACATTCTACGACCAATAGTTTTTGAGATATGCGAGTTTAATGTATTTCGGCCCACGGAGCGTCATGTATTTCGAATCCTTTGGGCGCTCCTGTAGATAAACTATCCAGTCGAATAGAACCGAAAGGAGAGGTGCACTACTAGATGTTACAACAATACAAAATATAAAGTTTCGACCTTCTACGCCTAATAGTTTTTGAGGTATGCGAGTTTAATGAATTTCGGCCCATAGAGCGTAATGTATTTCGAATCTTTTGGGCGGTCCTGTACATAAACTATCCATTCGATTGCAACCAAAAGTTGAGGTGCATAACTAGATCATAGAACAATCCCAAACATCAAATTTCAACATTCTACGACCAATAGTTTTGAGATATGCGAGTTACATACATATGTACGTACGTACGTACGTACGTACAGACGGCATGGAAAAACTGGCCAAAATAGACTCGCCACTGGTCAAAATCAGTTGGAGACGCGTTTATATGATTATTAGCTTACGATGAGATACATCGAAAAAATTCTTAAAAGTAAATTTAGAGGTAGTCAAAATCGGTTTTTTCGTCGAAATTTGGCCCCGAAATTTTTCGGGATCACATTACTTCCTTATACTACGTACAAGGAAGTAATAAAGATTGTTGTTTTTGTTATTTTGTTTGTTCTGTTTTCTCTTTTTTGTGTGTGTGTTTGTATTCGTGTGTTCCTCCTTTTTTAAATTTTTTATTTTTTGTATTTTTTGTGCTTCTTTCCTTTCCTTTTTATCCCTTAATTTTTTCCCTCTCCGTGGTTTTGTTCGACTTTTCTTTGCCCCTTGTGGCAACTTGCTTGCTTGTTTATCTCTTTTCAGTTCCCTGTGTTCCTTGCGACGATGGGCTTGGACTGATGAAGGCTAAAACAATTTTTGCCCGAAACGTGCGTATCTTCTTACCTATAACTTCTTATGTATGTTTTTTACAAAGTTTTTTATTTACTTTAACGTTTAACACCATTAATTTGAGTGTTTTCTTTTACCAATAAAGATTGTTGTCTCAAAAATACAGCTCTTGACTGTTTTTCTTGCCGTTTCTTTCCCTAATTCTCCGTATTTTTACACGATGAATTCGGGGAACGGCGGAAGCAGGTCGAAAAAGTAGGTTTTTCAGACGTTCTTCTTTTTCGGGGAGCGCTTGGCGTGGAGTATGACAGATACGTCACTTCCTTTGCTGAGCGTTACTTCCGTCAGAAAAAAAATCTGAGTTACTCCCTAGTCGCCACTAAAGAAGTTTTACTTCAAAAAGTCAAAAAATTATTGATTTCATTTCAAGTTTTGACGTTACCGTTTGTAGTCATAGAAACACTATTTACTGTTGCTATTCAAGTTGTTAAATGCTACAATCAAACAAAAATTGAAGTAATTTTTTTAAGTTCTTAAGATTCGGAAAGTACAAATATATCAATATCAAACGCATACACAAATAAAACATTAACCTTTAAAAACACTCTAAGCCTATTGTACCAATTTTGCATTCTTTTTTCCTTCGCATATGTGACAACATATCTTCTAAATTACCCAGAGCTGCACATGCGCATTATGCGCTTTCCCCTTACCAGATGCAGCGTCATCTGGTACTGTCAACAGAATCCGTGACCTTTTGAAAGTTTTCGACTCAGAAAATGACGTATGTTTTGTAGAACGATCACTTTAATCCATGGCTGGATCAATACTTAAAAATGGGAATGGCCATAGTGAAGAAATGTTCTCAAAGAATCCGACACCAGAGAACTCTGATTAACGCAGAGGGATAACGCAAAACGCAAGTGCACATGGGCGGCTAATTCTTAAAAATGGTTCTTTTATTTGTAACTGAAACATTTTAAAAATGTTTCTTTTATTTGTAATTGCTTATTCAAGTGAATTTTAGATGGATAAATTCTCAACTCTTTCGCTACCACCGGGACATGTTCCGCAATTAGTTTCAAATGACCCTATGGGATAAATGTGCTTTCTATTAATATGAATGCATGTTGTACTGGTCTACCTTCGTATAACTGACAATTCAGTGTAATTTTTCATTTTTTCATAATTTCATCGATATTTGTATTGTAACAGATGTATTAAAGAAGTTATTTCGTTTTTTTCTCAAAAAAAATGTTGGTAGTGAAAGAGTTAAAAAAGATTTTAGTGAACACCTTTCCAAAACCCACTTTATGAAAGCTCTAATAATTTACAATTCCATATCATCATTCGAGCAACGTTTCAAGTCTGGAAACGAGGAATCCTCTCACGGTTCGTGGACCAGTCGGCGTCATTTTCCAATCGATGTGCTGTCCCTTGGAAAAATCATTTGGTTTTCGTTTCGTCCCTTGGAAAAATCGTTCTTTTTCGTCAATTTATTTTCCTTCGGAAAATGCGAGAATTTTCTTAGATGAACTGTTGCTCGTATTAGTTTCACATTCTAGTGCATTTGTATGCATGTGATTACAATGTATTGGCAAGTAAATTACAATAACGGATGAACAGGGGAGAATCGCTTAGAATTGTTGTAGGGTGAGGTGGGGTAGTTGTGCTAGCGGTGGAAATCAACCCCCTCTCCCCTTTAATTTCACCATATCTCAGATTATTTTAAGGTTGCATATTGAATTGCAGACTGCTTACAAGAAAAGTGAACCCCCCCCCTTTTTTTGTTAAATTAGTTTATTCTTCACATTGTATTCTTGATTTTTTTTCTTTTAAGTTAAACCGAGAAAAAACTGCAGGTGCAATACAACGTTATTACGAAATTTTAAGGTTTTATCGTGAACTTAACAGTTTTTGCTGCCAGCTTCAAAATCTTATTGCGAGCTTTGATTCAGACGCAAACATCCATTCGCTATCAGCTCATTCGGAACTATTGTTATCTTATTTAAATTTGGATCTATTGTTATCGATGAGCTAATTTGTTAGTATTGCTTTACGCCAGCCGAATGCGAAGCACTCATTGGGATTCATTCTGGGAAGCAACACTGGAAGTTGTTCTCTCCCGGTTGTAGGGAAATAGTCGGTGGTTAGCTGCTCGGCTGGCCAGCCCCAGCTGTTTGGTTAATAGACATCTTCACCATTGCTTGTTGTTGTTGTTGTGTTGGAACATGTATTCGGATTTATGTGCTTGTTCACGAGGTACCGCTTATAAATCCCCGTCAAAGAAAAGACAAACACAATGGGGGGCAAATGCCTTGGGGGAGGTCTTTTCTGGGTATCTAGCACGTATTCACGTTACATCTGGAGAAAACCGCCCAAAACTCCAGACCGCTAGACCGACGACCCCGCGAGATGACAGAACCCTGTTCCTCCACTTGAGCCATCTCCCAATGTTAGTGGTTTTAACCACTGTGCCACACATTGGTCCCATTGCTTCTTTCCAAAGATGAAAACGAACAAGTTAAATTAGAGCAAAGTAGTGAATCAAGCTCCGTGAGCTCAGGAGAGTAGGAGAGCGATCGAATACTTTTTTGAGAATTTAATTATGTATCTTTAGTTTCATATGTCTCTTTGGAACATTAAATGTAGAAGTTCACGAGAGGTTTGTGGAAGATCTCCAAGAAATTCATTATCACAGAGATATCGAATCGATGTAGGGTAAAAAGAAAAATTAAACACTGCGATAAAACAGCGTTTAAATAAAATAAAACTATCCGATAAGTAAGCCATCAAGTATACATTACGTGCGGATTTTGGTGCATCCATATCGATTGGCACATATAAATAAAAAGCTAAAAGAGGATTTTAGTAAACGATAATCAACATCTCGCGGTATCTAGATCTGGCGAAATATTAAATATGATTCAGAGGTGCTGAAATGAACAACTTCTGGAGATAGTCCAATCATTATAGTCTCTGTTTTTTAGCTTCAGCCGCTGACAGAAGGGAAGAGATAATTCTCTTTCTAAAACTAGGTTACTCTCTCATGTCCCTGTGTATTTAGATATGGAGTTGCATAACCTTTACAAAAAATAAAAGAAGAAAAGTGGTGGAGAGAAAAATCTTCATTGATTCTTTGATGGGATGTTTGATTAATAACTGTGCTGTACTTCTATCTTTAGTTCCATCGCGAGTGAGATATGCAGAACTTACAGGGCGTTTCAGAAAGGACTCCCCAACTTCGAAATGACATAGCTACTAAACAGTAAAAGGCAGAAAGGTGAAACAAGGGGTACGTTGCACAGACAGGTCTGGAATTGGTAGTTTGACAGTTTGCAGAAACAAATAAGATTGGACATCAGAGTGGACTGTAGTATCAGAACAGTGTCTTTCAAATAGTACATGAAAGTGTACCTCGTAAACAAAGGTCAAATCAGAGTACAATGGTTTCGATTTTCGATCTGACCACCTCAGTGGCGGATTAATGCAAGTTTGTTGGGGGGGCGGTTAGTTAGAAGACTGACATATACATCCACTTTATGGAAGCAAAATAGGATTTACGCCCCACTTTAATCCGCCCTTGGACTACCTTTCACAGCAGAAGCACGACGAAAACGAAGGGTAGAGTTCGAAGTCACTCGTCAATGAACTATTCAACTTAAAAATAGTTGATTTTTTTCCTTCGTTTCTTTCGAATTATTTGATTTACAAGTATTTCAATTCCTTTTATATAAAGTAACAAATATGATAAATTATGGACCTTTCACTGAAGCGAAAACTCTATCCGAAGATTACAGTGGAAAGTGTTCTATAACTGATCCGTTCGTCATAAATTATAATTCTTGATTCACTTTTATTAATTTTAAATATTACTAAAGACTGAGGGGGGGGGGGAGAAGGACTGACTCGTATTTTGTTCTGTACCCGGTTCCCTTTCAGTAATCAACAAGTGGTGACGCATGTGCACGGAACTACCTGTATCTGTGATTACAGTCGAAAATAATTTACATTTTTGCTTTTATGGAAGACGCCAGTGTTTTACCTTGGTAAAGCAGTAACCATGTTGTAAATTGTAACCTGCGTTACAATTTAGAAGAATAAAATTATAATCAAACGTCATTAAAGCTATTTTAGTGTTAATATTTTTACAGCATTTGTAACTCCGAGAAAATAATTCTGATTAATTAGCTACTTTGTACACAATAAAAAATTTCCGGCATTGTCAGCCACTACACTTCTTAATTGAAATTTGAATGAATATGTGCTAGAAAGTTTGAAGCTGGCTAATTAGCTTGAAGTTTTATATGCACATTTCAGTGATGTCCTGCATTAGACAGATCATTGTGATATATTTTGAAATCCAATAAAGTAATGAGAATTTTTAGCACTACGTCTACTCGAAACTCGAAAGGTCTATGGTAATCATAAGAAGGCTTTTACATAAAAAAAACCTTCGTAACCCTGTCATCACACTCCATGATTACAAGCTTTTAATTATGAAATTTGTTCCATAGAAGAAATTGTTTTTCCCTTTGAAAATATCTGGAAGCAAGCAGCTCTGTAAAATTTAAATATGGGATGATACACTACACATTAGCGACAAAACCCCTGTGTTCTGTAAAACATTTTTCTCTCCGAAAACTTATGCTTCCTTTCAGTGTCCAAAAAAATTCTAAGGGAAATTGCATTTTCAACTAAGCGCTAAGCAGGTGTTTTCCATTGACGGAACACTAATCCATTAATTAGTAGTGGCATATGTTTTTAAGTTTAAAGATGGGTATAGTTAGCGGGTCAAGAACCATTATAAATTCTTAGCGATGCCTGTTCCTGCGTTCCTGGCATGAAAGCTATTAGTTTACCAGGGAGTTGCCGACACCCCCAAAAGGCATTTTTCAGTTACATTATGTGTTTCACAAATGAACAGCATGTGGATTTGTTTTAGAAAAGCAAACACTTCTTGCTTCGCTTTCTGGTGTAGAACTCTCGTTGGGACTCCAGAGGTAGCAGACATAAACTATTGTTCCATTTTAAACCCAGACAAAGTAAAAGGTTGTTTAGTGTCACCAATTTCGGTATTTCGGATACAAGGAACTAAACTTGAAACATATGCGAAGATTGATTGGAAATATGAGTAGTCGCCGGAATTTTCTTATGTGTCGGAGAGAAAGCACAAACGGGACAAACAAGGCTGCATCTGCAAGACTCGGAAGTTGTAAGAAAACGCCAATCTGATGATTTAAAGCGAGCAGCTCCACCCGCAATGGACAATGGACAAAGAGAAAAGCGAAAAGGGGAAAAAACAATATAGACTCCCTCCCTGCCCTGAAGATCCGAAGAACTCCACACAGGTGTGTTGGCCTGTGGAGGGGAATATCCAGATGAGCAAATATTTTAAAAACCAGAAATATAGTGGACTATACTATGGAAGTGAAATAACTGCTCGCTTACCTAACGAGATTACACAGGAAAGACTAAATGGAGAAAGATACGGTAAATACATATTTATATATCTATATAAATAAAATTAGACTTTTGTCTGCACATTTCTTGGAATTCAAAAATTTTGCGATTTCTATCCGTTTCAAGCACCCGGGAATCCGATGCGACCCTCAAAAAAAAGTTTGTCTGTCTGTCGTTCTGTCGTTCTGTCATTCTGTCCGTGACGCTTTTTTTGTTCAAGCATCACGTAAAAACGACTGAAGCGAATGATATGAAATTGTTTGTCATGATAGGTGGTCACTCAACTTAAAACATAGGCGTCGAATTTTAAAAAAATCTTGACTGGATTTTGAGATTTTGCGAAAACCCTTTCAAACTGCGTAAATTTGTGTTCAAGCATCACGTAAAAACGACTGAAGCAGCGAATGATATGAAATTGTGTATCATGATAGGTGGTCACTCAACTTAAAACACAGGCGTTGAATTTTAAAAAAATCTTGATTGGATTTTGAAATTTTGCGAAAATCGTTTCAAACTGCACAAATTTGTGTTCGAGCATCATGTATAAACGACTGAAGCGATTGAAATGAAATTGGGTATCATGTTTGGTGGTCACTCAACTTAAAACATAGATACCGATTTTTAAAAAATCTTGATTAGATTTTGAGATTTTCTGAAAATCGTTTCAAACTGCATAAAAATGTGTTCGCACATCACGTAATAACTGCAAAGGTGAAAAAATGATATTTCGTGAAATGATAGGGCGTCACTCACCTTAAACTATAAGCATGTAATTAAAAAAAAATCGATCAGATTTCGAGATTTTGCGAAAATCGTTTAAAACAGAGTGAATCTTTGTTCACGCATTACGTAATAACGACTAGAGCGAATGATATGAAATTTGGTCACATGATAGATGGTTACTCAACATAAACTATAGGTGTCCAATTTTTTAAACATTTTTATTACATTTTAAGATTTTGTGAAAATTCTCTCAAAATACGTTTATATTTCTTCAAGCATCACGTAATAACGACTAATACGAATGATACGAAATTTGATGATAGGATAGGTAGTTGCTAATCTTAATTTATAGGCGTTGAATTTTTAAAATATTTTGATTACATTTTGAGATTTTGTGAAAATCGTTTTAAAATGCTGAAATTTTGTTCCAGCATCACGAAATAAAGACTGCAGGGAATGAAACGAAATTGGTTGACATGATAGATTGTCATTCAACTTAAATTCTAGGCTTCCAATTTTTCAAAAATATTGATTAGATTTTTAGATTTTGCGAAAATTATTTCAATATGCGTCAATAGTCGTTCGCGCATCACATAATTACGACTAAAGCGAATGAAAATGACTTTACTTAGTTACTCTCTAACTTGCAATATTTTAACAATATATAAAAATTATAACTTCGTTTTCTTTACTTTTGGGAGTATACTACACCTATTCTGTGTACTCCTACAATGAGACTCCTAATACGAGTCTGCTTCATATGCAAGACAATAGTTTATTATTAACTTAATTTAAAATAAAAATAATTTGATGAATATTTTAATTACATGAAGATAAATTATATTATGTGTAACTTTACAGTTTTAATTTTTTGAATAAAGATTTTTAAAAGTAATTTTAAAGTAGGAGTTTCTAATTTTAAATTAAGAATTTTAAAATGACTGTATAATAACGTTATTGTCACTATCATTTGTGAGCTCGGATATGAAATAACGTTTAAAAGTCTAATATGTAAATCAATTAAATTAAATGGATTTTATCTGATAATACTTGATCAACAAATATCATTTGTCCTAAATGCATTCCAAAACATTCTCAATGGAATTAAAATGTTAACGCGTACTTAGAGCTTAATTACTTATTTTTCAATATTTATCTTTCTTCTGAAACGCTTTCTTTTTTCTCTGTGATGCGTGTTTATAAAAAAAAAAATAATAATTTCTCACAAAGATTCTTAAAGAAATATTCATGTTAAATATTTCTATATAGTTTAATGTTTGATAAATCAATTTTATTTATTTGTGGCTTTGTGCGTGTTGGTGTGGAAGGATGGGGGATATGCTTCATGATTAGGAATAAAATTACTGATATAAATTTTATGAGAAATTTTTCCTCTGGAAAAATATTTTCAAAAGTTTCGTGCAGGATTAAAAGTACTGCCGACAATTTGAAAAAAGGTAATATAAAAAAATACTGGATAAAATTAATAAAAATTAGGTTGTTTTGAGTGGTTACGGAAAAATCTATTTTGAGAAAAATTCATTTAGTAACATGGTTGTCTAGTTGAAACAGGTGTCATTGTCTTCTTTTTAAAATGCTTATTTAAAAAATTATCTAACTTTCAGATTTATGCTTATTCCCCTTGGGTGATTTAATTAACCTTTTATAATATTACTTTTTTTTTATTATGGGGTGTCCAACTTGTGATTTTCCACAGTCATGGTAATTTATCACTGATCAATTTTTAATCTTTTACCTTTATTTATTTTTATGTGTACAACATTTTTACTCTTTCCTATTTCAAAAATTTTTTTATGTATATTCTCCAATTGATTTGAAACAATAACAGTGGCCGAGTGCTTAAGACCACTGAAAGTAGTAGATGGCTAAAGTGTAGAGATCTAGGGTTCTGGGCTACCACGTGGCTGTCGATCTAACGGTCTAGAGTTTGCGGTGATTTTCTCCTGTTGTAACGTGATTATGCTCTAGAACGCCTTCAAAAGTCCACCACCTAAAGCATAATCCCCTTTAGATATATAACTCTCGTGTAGCTTTGCCTTAATCAATAACCTAGTCTCGTAACAATAACCATTATTGTAACAATAAACTCTAATTTTACTCTGAAAAGATATTTGCAAAGACTTAGATACCGGGATAGGGCAAACCGGGGAGAGAGTGGGTACTCAGAGACCGGCATAGGCCAAAGCTGGGCCCGGATCCAGGCCCTTGGTCTTAAGGGAAGCCTAGTCTCATTCTCCACTCAACCTGAATAAGTGATGATCCGAATAACTTTAATCGTCAAATGTTATTTCCAGACACATTCTCAGAAAATTATCTGAAATGAAAAGACGAAATTTCGAAATTTCTTGGAAAAACTGACTTTTAGGGTTATTGTGACTGACTGAATGTGTGCTTTCTAGTACTCAGGGAATCATTAAGTGGTCCTACCCCATATTTACGCTAAATTTTGGATAAAACCACGGAAAACTGAAGGAGTTACTGAAGGACTAAAGAACCACAGAAAACTGAAAGAGTTAGGTCGGCGGACACGACCTGGTTTCGAGTCAGGCACCTTCTGTCTCAGTTCAGTGCACTATTCAAAAGATCTTGGCTGAAGTTCAGTGTAAATAAAGTATCTGTTACAAGTTATAATGCTATACTATATAATATATGTACACACACGTACACAATCAAGCAAATTATTTTGAACTTGCAATTGCTGTTCAGTATGGGCCATTCCATGAAAAAGTGGACAAAGATTTCAAATTTTTAACGTGAATGTACAATCCCTTGTGACATATCAAATTAAAGCTATTTTAATCTAGAGTATGAATTTCAAAAAACATTCTTTGTAAAAATATCACTGGTCTCTAGCATTGAAGACACTTTTAATTATTATTAAGTTTGAAAATCATAGTATTTACATTTAGTCAGAAAGACCATTTAAGAAGTATCTTTTCAAATTGTGAGTGTAAATATTGTATGAAGGTAATAATAATTACCATAATAATAAAAAAAAGTTCAACCACCATCCCTGTTAATAGTAGAGGCTATTATAAATTTTGACTATTGAATCCCTGTCCTTAGTTGCAGATAACTTTTTTGTTTGATTTTAAAAAAAAAATACTTTCATCAGTTTTACACCGAACACCCGTCACAATTCCTGAAATTGAAATATGAAATTTTACTAAACAAGAAATTTTATTAGCATGAAATTTTACTTCTTTTTTTCAGTTTTACTTTATCATACTAATTTTTAAAAAAGATTACTTAATAAACTCTGCATTAAAAACTATTATAATACTTTAAAATGAGTCAAAATGTCACACCCGTCACTATGGAATGCCCCAATAGCATTATTATTTTAAGGAAAACATTAAATGAATATTTAAGAACAATACCTCGGTCAATTTCACAAGCTTTATAATTTCTAAATTTCAGGTATTTTTTTTAATCTCTAAGTTGTAGTGTAACAACTAAAATCATTTTTCTAAGAACAGAAAATATATTACAAAGTTATGAGTGCAGCTGAATGTAAATAATATAAGTATTAATGCCGTATTAAAAATATGATGAAATTGGGCAATTCCAAGTAAAATTACCTGTGCATTGAATATGAAAATATAATAGCTGCAATGTTTTACAATTATATTTTACGTCAAAAATATGTTTACAAAGTTACGACTTTGTTAAATGAAAATAATACAAATATGAGCACACTATAAAAATATGAATTTGAATGATTTACATCATAGGTTCCCAAAGTGAGCGATAACGCCCCCTTGTGGGCGTTTGAGGCTTTTAGGGGGGCGGTAAAAGACCCAGAGAAAATTAGGGGGCGTTGATATGGCACCGAGGGGCGTGTGAAGATTAAACAAATATAGTCTAAAAAAGACTTAAAAATGACGCTGATAATATTTTAATTAAAATAAATTTTAATAAAAATACTTTTTAATGTAATTACGTTTGCGTTTTGATTGTTCTCTGAAACTGACAATTTATTTATTTAAAAAGCAATAGTTTATTATCTACTTGCCGCCTCCGGTGACCAGTTGGTTCGCCATCTTAATAAATCTTGTTCGGAGAGAATCCTGTTTCTCACTGGCTTCCTTGGCACCGAAATCTCTTAGATTCTGAATGGAATTTAAAATTAAGATGGTTAGAAACAAGAGCTGCCCTACGGTAAGTGTAGAGACACCTGCTAACATAAAAAAGACGCCTCTTTTTATGCTCTACTTAGTTTTTAAGTTCGAAATTACGCCCCTTCGAAACCGGCGCCTCGATGCGCGATCAGAGAGCTACGTCTGACATCGCTCCTACGCGAGCGTGGTCTCGTTCGGATCTCCTGTCTTGAGCTCCTAGACTCTGTTAACCTGCAGCTTCCGTAGATGCGGGGTTGTAATGCCATCTGCTGGAGGGTTGCACCTCCTGACTACCACATTAATTCTGAAGAGCTTCTGGATATATTGGCCTTTATAAAAAATGGAAAGGAAAAAAACTAAGAAAATCTGAAACACTTAGAACAATCTGAAACACTTTCAGAATTTAAATAAGCACTAAAGTGCTATGTATTAAAAGCCTATTATAATCCATGGGTCTTCCCTATTTTCTTTCCTTATTCTATTAAGTTGGAAAGTATATCATTATTGATGAGTGTGATTAAACACAATTAAAATTGATATTTCTAACAATTTTCTTTTTGGATGTAATACATTAGAAATAGATGGGAAAAAGCTGCGTAGAAAAATGTACAATTTGAACTGAAATAAAGTTTAAAAACTCATTCAGGTGTATTCATAATTCAAGTAGCAAAAGCAGACGATAAATAGCGCTTGGCGCTAGAATCACATCTTCTAAAAATCGCACATCAACCCTTTTATTTTTCGTCAAATTAAAAAGTTGCACATTTATTTTCGGAAAATTTCCAAATTCTATTTTTCTTTTGAGTATAAATCATTTCATTCCTGCTCTGATTTCCCATGCACACAATATTTTAATTAAGAAATAACCTTAAAAATAATCCAAAAAAAATCGTTATTCTTTTATTTTTACTTCAAGAGTCTGAATAATTTAATAAACTTGCCAAACATGGCAACCTAAATATGCTCAAACCTCGCTCTTTCCACTGAGGGGTTACAATTGTGAAATGGCGAGAACAAAAATGATCCTTTTGCGACACGTTTTTTATCGATATCTCCTAAAATAATTCGAATTTTGAAAAAATCGCTTCGAGGTGTGACGAGACCCGTCCTGGAGAATTTCCGTACAAAATTTGGTAGGTCTACGATCACCCGTCTGCGAGCTACGCGAGACACAGACAAACTAAGTAACTAACTAACATATTACACTTTGCTTTATATATATAGATTACTTCGTATCATCAAAACCCCTGCCTGTCCTTATAACAGGTAAGCTAAAACTTTTATTCCTCTTTTTTAAATGAAGAAATTCAGTAGCGTTTCAATTCCAACAATATTCTATCTATTAGTAATTTTTTTTAATTTAATTCTTTTCTAATTTAATTTAATTTAATATTTTCAATTTCTAATTTAATATTTTCACCATGCATTATGTACGCTCTTGTTTCTCTGGAGTGGGAGTGGGGCGGTATTGAAATATTCACTAGAAAAGGGGGCGCCAGTTCAAAAAAGGTTGGGAACCTATGATTTACATGCTCTCTCTCTCTCTCTCTCTCTCTCTATATATATATATATATATATATATATATATATATATATATATATATATATTATACATGTTAACGAAAATTGTTAGCACAGTGAAGTAATTTACCACTGTTGATACGTAAAAATTAGGAAAAGTTTCTATAGTTAATAAGATTAAAAGATTTTGAAGTTCATTAGAATAAAACAAATTGAAATAAAATGTTATCGGTGCATTGAATCTAAAAATATATTAGGCACAATCTAGTCAAAAATATGTTTTCGAGCGTCAGATCAGAACAGAAGAAAAGTTTTCAAGACTCTCTAAAAAAGTTTCAGAAAGTGCTTTTAAGAATACATAAAATGATACAAAGAATCAGTTTTAAAGTTCATTTAAATACATGCAAGTAGCAAGCAATGGAAAAAAGCACAAATTTAAAGAACAATAAGGAGTATGACTTTAAGTAGGTTTTTTTTTTTTTTAACTGTTGCTATAAAGGAATCTGTGCGTAAAGAAAAAACAAAAGTACATATGCATTAAAATAAATAAAAGTAAAATTTTGGATTTTATCTGAAATTATACTGATTTTACTTAAGCGGTTTTTAAATTTTACCTTTAATTGTAATCATTTAAAGGAACATGACAATGCTGGTAGGAAAAGAACTTTAACAGTTTAAAAGCAAAAACTTACCCGAGACAAATTTCTTTTGTTAAAAGAAAACCATTGCGTCTTGAAAGACATATGGAAAAACATGTATCTCAAAATTTGACTCATTTATAAAAAGTTTAACACAATTAAATTTAAGTGGTAGAGGGGGACGAAAGAATTATCCGTGATAGATTTTTATGTCTAAAATAGTTGTAACCTTCTGTCAGATGCAGCATTAATTTTTTTCAAAAAATTGGAAATATCTAAATTTTTTGTAACATTTTTCTCAAAGCTTAGTAATACTAAATTTGCTTGTCTCTGAGATGACATAAATTGTCTCTGAGGCCTGTCAATTTGCGTAAGAGCTGAAAAAGTGCTTTCACAGATAGCAGTACTGCAAGCAAATACTCTACTAGTAGCCACTAAACTGTATACGTTGGGAAAAGCTTTTTGCATCTCATAGAGTTTTTCTAAAATATCTCTCCTGGTATCTTCGGATTTAATAAAATTTTCTGCAACAACCAGCTCTTCTTTCATCGGAATATTAATTCCTAGCTCTTTCAAAATATCATATTTTGTTATATCTTCATTCAGTTCTTCGACTGCGGTTAAGGCCGTAATCAGATCTTTATTACTGCAAAATCTTTTATCCAGTTCTTGTAGTATACAGTCAATAGCTTCGTTGTAAATAGATTGTAGTTTAGTACTATGATCTAATTCCGAGGGTTCATTTATGAAATCATAAATGAAATGATTCTTTAGCATTACACTTTTTTAGCGAATTTGATTTTTTTCATCTCATTTTCAACATCTTTGAAGAATGCGTGAGCCTCTTCCACTGTTAAATCAAAATTGGAAATGCTTCTGAGATCTGCTAAAGTTTCATAGACAGAATTTATAACTCTGCTAGATGCTTCCAAGCTTTCTGTACGACTCTGAAGAATTTTATCTGCTAGATGTAAAATGCCAAGTATTTTTTTCATTAGCACTAAACAAAAGCAAAAAGTATCATTTGTTATTGAGTGCAATAGTCCAATACTTAAAGCAATATCATCTCCATCGAATTTTTTTTCTTCGTTAATTTTAATTAATTTAAGTGTTCTCACAATATCATTAAAGTTTTCGAATATTAACCTCACCACTTCAAAATTGCCTGACCATCTTTGCTCTAAAAGTCGAACAAGCCTTTTGCCCTCATAAATGAGTCGTACATTTCCCTTTTTAAGAAAATTGTAAAGAGCTGTGCATTGGTTAAAGAAATCCTGTATTTCGTCTATAGCGATGACCTTCATGACAGTTAAATGTAAGCGATGGTTGTAACAATGAACATGGGGTATTTTTCTTTTTAATTCATTTTGCAATATAGTCTGGACACCTCCTCTCACACCAGACATGACACTGGCTCCATCGTAACACTGGCTAAGCAGATATCTTGAATCGATTTTGCACTTTTTTAATAAATCTAGTGCCAACTGAGCCAAAGATTTTGCATCACAATTTTTTGCCATCTCTACCGATAATGTCTGCTCGGGAACTTTTCCGCATCTCACATACCTTATACCAAAGGAAATCATTTCGTCCATTTGCTTGGTATGAGTTCCATCCATAAATAAACTGTACCAAGGAACATCCGCAGTTAGAACATTTTTTGCAATATCTTCTTTTACTGTATCCGCCATAAGTTGTATTATGTCATTCTGTATTTTGGGTGATAAATATGATGCGTTTTTTGGAATTCTGTTTGAAATATCAAAAAGCTTTTTATCCTTTTTTAATGTGTACTCATAGAAATTATTAAATAATCCACTTTCACAACTATTTTCAGGATCATACGTAGCTCTGTATGGCAGCTGATTTATGGAAAGAAACTGGATCATTTCTACTATTGATGAAATGTAATAGCGATTTTCATCTAGAACTTTATCGTTAACCAAAAAACTCAATGTCTGATTAAGATGTTCCCTTTTCTTTTTTTCTTCGCATTTGGCGGCAGCAATCAAGTGATTTTTTGATAATTGATGGGCTGGAAATCCTTTTTTTCTGTCAAGCGCATTTTTCCAATTGTTGAATCCAGTCACGGTAAAGGCACACTCTTTTGTCCCAGAAGGTTGAAAATTTTTGCAAACAGAACAAAACACTCTATCTAATTCTTTCGAATACTCAAGCCACTCAAATTTTTGCAGCCAATTGCTCTGAAAAGTTCTATTGTACTTATCAACGGGGTACTTCTCAAACTTGATTTTTTTTGTTTGGAGGATTCTCATCCACACTGTGCGCATTCATCACACTCCTTTCAGATGTATTTGGTTCTTTGGAACCAAATCTCTCCTCATTATTACTTTCATCATTATCTTCCTTCTTTCTTTTAAAATATTTTAGCAGCGACATTTTACCTTGCGATTCGAGAGTCTGCTACAAATCTTGAAAAACTCAAGAGAACTTATCCAATAAATAGATTCTAAACATCAAGTGCTTATACTTTGTTTATTTTAACTTTTCAGTTTTACTACTGTATGGGTGCATGGGAGCTCAGTCCATTGGCTAATTCTTTCACCACACTCTTCCAATCAGTATGAGAACAGATTTCAAATACACATACCTAACCAGCTTTATTTTATTTCCGCGTCTCTAGTTTGAAGAGAGTGAGCGGGTGTGTGTTGGGGGGGGGGGGTGTTCTGAAGTGACTTGTCAATGAATTTTAAGTTTGCTTTATGGCATTCAAACTCAAAAAGCCTTTTATCGCACCGTGTCTTTTGGGAGATAGCGGCTTTGCTGTTGACGGCTGAATTTTAGATTGCCATATTTTCCTTCAAAACTTTAGCTATCAATCTTGCATTGTTAGTTTTCCCATTTTGTGTATTTCTTTGTCTGTAAAGATTCTGGCTATCACCACGACCACACATTAAGTCGGGCTTCAAAGATTCAAAGAGACTAACAGGTAAAAATGACGAAGAAAGAGGCAGACCTGATAAATCAATCACAGAAGTTTTGAATCTGTGAAGATCAACAAACAGAAAAATACAGGCTGGAGGTTGGACAGTCTTTCACGTGCCAAGTTCAAATTTATTACTGTACTAACATATACTATACATTGCCCAATGCGGGGAGTGGTTGAACCCGACCTGTGCGGCAAATTAAAAACGAGGGATTAGCGAGGCGGCTGTTTCAAGTTCTTACACATTTCGAAATCGTTGCCCTGGGGAATAGATTAAAGTGTAAAGAACTTAAAGGAAGAGCAACACTTTCGTGTTCTCGGAAAAAATCCAAGATCCAGTGCTACATGCAACCAAGAGCAGCAAAAGAAATATATCAATTGTGATGATAAATTTTCTCAAAGCAAGGAGTATTTTTAATGATGCAAAATTTAAAGATTGTTAAGAATCATTCTTTTCTAAACTTTTGTATTTATTTATAAAATTACAAAAGTTTTGAAAATCTTAGGGGGGGCTGAAAGCCTTCTAGGTAGGGTTCAGCCCCCTTAGCCCCCCCCCCTCTGGTTACGGCCCAGCAGCTGGATTCTCCGCTCGTCGTTAATTTTTTGCAGTCGTTAACTTTGCCCCGCCTTGAGGTGGAGTTTTAAGGAGGAGCGTCAAGGGGTTCATGTGATTGGCTAAAAGACCTCCCGTTTCCCTCCGGAGTTGTTATCGCAGTCGGTAACCAAACAACTGGTTCTGCCCAGTTGGTAGCTAACAACCGACGATTTCGTGTACCACCGGCGGAGAATTCCACCCCTGAGGAACAGTGATTCATAACAAGTATTTTAGTGTATTTTCGATTCTAATCTGTTTTCTCCCATTGTTGCAAGGATGCGCCGAGAGCGATTCTCCCTTACGTACCCATCGTTGCTTCCCGGCCAGTGTTTCCTAAAAGGCGAACTTGGCACATCAAGGCCACCACAAAAAAAAGTTCAGGGTCCAGATTCGACCACCAATTTTAAATATAAAAAAACTTAAATTTCACTTGGTCGAATAATATTAAATAATAATGAATGTGATTAATAATATGGATTAAAGCACAATATACAGTGTTAATAAATAATTCGTGTCATAATAAATGTTTCTTATTCTCCAAATTTTTAGGCGGGCACCTTACAACTAACTAAACGATAAGTAATCCTATACTAATATATCTCGTTTCTACAGTTGTGACTTCTAGATCGATTCATTTATTTTAATTGTGAATTATCAGAAAATATTCTCTTCAGTGTTATTAAATAAATTTTTAGTTTCATTTTATCTATAAAAAATTCCTCAAACAACTTAGCACTATAAAAATGTTGCATTTTAGGATACAATAACTGTATTGTATACCTTGTAAAATAAATTGTCCCCTAAAAATTTTAAATGTACATCAGATGAAAAAGTTAGGGACCATTTCGGCCACCATCATTTTAAATTCTTTGGAAACACAGTTCCCGGTATGGGTCTGAGTGCCCCGCTGCAAACAGCGCATGCACTTTGCAACGATGGGAGCGAACAGGTTAAATGATTCTTCCGTTGCGTAAATCTCGCGAACGAAAAATGTGATTCCCCTTTCAAGTGTCACCCATGTCATTCCTTACCTGCCATACACAAGATATGCCACTGCACTCAGAGGATTAAACTATACACAACTAGAAGATAAAGCCCGTTGTGGAGGAAATTACAACGCGCGCTAGACCAGTTTGGTCATGCCAATTCGGTGACTTAAATTCAGTGCTGCGTTTAGGTCCATGCCGCCTGTAGATAATATCAAAATCTGCTGCCCAAACCATACTCCATTTTCTTTTGTATCTGTACGCACTAGAAGATAAAGCCCGCTGTGGAGACAATTACAAAGGGCGCTAGAAAAAACATTCGACAAAATATGCCTACGCACAGTATATTTTATCTTTGTCCACGTCCACTTAAAATAAATACTAATTTCATAATAAAAACATATAAAACATTATTTAATACGGCGGATTAATTAGTTAAAATTTTTTATTTGGGAATGCCTTATTCCCCCGTACATATATATTTCGGTTACACACATAACCATCATCAGTCGTTTCTGGATCTCACACTAATGGCGGCTTCCTTTTTATCTCTTCGTTCTTCTTCCTGAAATTTCGATGAATGACGTCATCCCATGATTGGTCGATTGTATGAAGCGCATCGTTGATGCTGCCATCTGTCGTCATTATTTCTAAGCTCTCACGAATGTAGGCATATATACTATTTTTAAAGTTGGCTATTTTTTTAATATTTTTAAAATCAATGGTAATGGGCTCTTCCAAAGCAAAACGGGCCAGAGCGGTACTTTGTTTCTGGAGGTTAATGTCTTGAAAATGTTCGTTTTTTCGCCAATCAACCCCATCGAAACCGCAGGGTTCTATAAAATTAATTTTATGTCAAACGATACTAATAAGGAAAATTGCTACATCGGCGTTACAAAAAGGAAAATTAAAGAGCGAAAAAACGAACATTTTCAAGACATTAACCTCCAGAAACAAAGTACCGCTCTGGCCCGTTTTGCTTTGGAAGAGCCCATTACCATTGATTTTAAAAATATTAAAAAAATAGCCAACTTTAAAAATAGTATATATGCCTACATTCGTGAGAGCTTAGAAATAATGACGACAGATGGCAGCATCAACGATGCGCTTCATACAATCGACCAATCATGGGATGACGTCATTCATCGAAATTTCAGGAAGAAGAACGAAGAGATAAAAAGGAAGCCGCCATTAGTGTGAGATCCAGAAACGACTGATGATGGTTATGTGTGTAACCGAAATATATATGTACGGGGGAATAAGGTATTCCCAAATAAAAAATTTTTACTAATTTCATATTCAGTTTTTACTATATACGGAAATCGGAATTGCATTTTCTTCTAAAAACGTGCGAAAACTTTTCGCATTTGAAAGATTTCGTTTCGCTGGGAACATCCCATCTTTAGAGGTAAGGAATTTTCGCAAATAAAAAAGAAATTTTGAAAATTCGCATAAGCTACTTAGAAAAATTTTTATACACTTAAAATTTATATTCAGTGTTAATTAACCCTTTAACGCGCAGTGTTTCCGCTCTGGGAACACCAAACTCTGACGTTTTGACTGCTGCCAGTCACGAAGAATAGATTTCATTTCTATAAAAATAGTTGCGTGTGACATAGCTCCACGAGAATCTTTTACTTTTTAGCACGTCATTTCCTGTAAAAAAATTGTCACGATTATTTTTAACAGTACTGACATCTGCTGAAAAATGGAAGAATGCGAGAACAGCTGGATAGATTGCCCAATGCTGAAAAAAGGGGCAGCCGTTGCCATCGCTCCACTTAACTACCAGCAAGATGGCGGATGATCGAAACGTTCATCGCGTGACACAGATCTAGAGACCCTTTTTTGACGACAGCTGGCTGTGCCAGCGCACAGTAGTTAAGTCGAGCGATGGCAACGGCTGCCCTTTTTTCAGCATTGGGCAATCTGGCCAGCTGTACTCGCGTTCTTCCAGTTTTCAGCAGATGTCAGTGCTGTTAAAAGTAATCGTGACATTTTTTTTTTTTTTTTTTTTTTTTTTTTACGGGAAATGATGTGCTAAAAGTAAAGGATTCTCTGGGGAGCTGTGTCACCCGCAACTGTTTTTATAGAAATCAAATCACAGCCAGCTGTCGTCAAAAAAGGGGTCTCTAGATCTGTGGCACGCGATGAAGGTTTCGATCGTCCGCCGTGAAACGTCGATCGTCCGCCGCCGATGAACGTTTCGATCGTTGCTGGTAGTTAAGTCGAGCGATGCCTCGACGGCTGCCCTTTTTTCAGCATTGGGAAAGGGTTGGGACTCAAAGGGTTAAAAGCTACATTTTGTTGTAATTTCCACATTTGACTGTTTTAGAGTCGTCTTCTGTCCTTAACGACGATATTATAATTACAGAGGAAGTGTTCCGGGTCCACGCTATTAGCTGAGCTCCAAATGCTCTGTAAAGCTACTACAGCAAAGGCTGAATATTAGCTCTTATTAACTCTCGTATTTCCTTAGTATTAGGCAGGACCCTATTATGACCTACAGGGGTCCCCGGCATTGATAAATTGACGACCCCCATGTATGAAATGTGTTTTATTTTTCATAAAATATTGATATAAAAAAGAATATTTCAGGACAACATTTGAAATTGGGAGCCCCTGGGCAAAGTCCGGATTTGCCCATGCGATAATAAGCTCCAGGCACTGGGATCTTCATTCCTGTTTATGGATTGTAACATTAGGCGATGAAAGTAGGTGTACCCCTCAATGAGCTCATTTTGGGAGAATACTCGATTAAATGAATTTTTGAAAAGCTATGAGCAATATAATTTAAGGTGACAAAAAACTGGTGTTTAAAGATGATGTAAATAAAACTTTGTGAATTAATACACATGACATAACAAGGTATTTATCTTAATCAGAACGATCATTCAACCGAAAAAATCTTCGGTCTTCTTCAGCTGACAGCAAAGTCTTACAGAATAGTGGGGACTGAAAGATAAACAAAACTAAAGCGAATAGCATGTTGCCAATAGAAAAAAAATAAAAAATCAACAAATCACGGAGAATAAAAGAAGTTAAAAAGGAGTGTAGAAAAAAGAAGTATGGATAAAAATAAAATAAAATATAGAAAAATAAAATGAAACAAGGTAGGAAAACATAAAATAAGAACATGCAAAAAAAACCAATTGAAAAGGAACAACAAAAGAACAAAAACCAAAAACAAAGAAATACAGTTTTTTTAGTTGCTATTACACAGGACAACACTTTTTCTTTCAACAGAAAACACACACAACAACAAGATAAATAAAATACAAGAAAAAAAAAGTAGAAGAAGAGTGGGGGGGAAAGGGGAGGAGCGAATAAAGGAAGTAAATAGAACCTTACAACTGCCTCCAAGCAGAATGAACAAAAGGAATGGAAGAACCATCATTCACAAGACATTTTAAGTGCTGAGTAACGGAAAAACCTTCCAAAAAATCAAGATGGAAAAATTAAAGACTCAGCAGTGCATAAGATCTTTTCTTTAGAAAATTTAAAATGATGATTATAATTCCAACAATGTGAGATATTAGAGAGGCAATAGAAGATTTGGAAAGCTCATGCTTAGAAACATACCTCTCGTGCTTTTTGAGCCTAAATTTGAGAGCTCTTCTGATTTTACCATTATTGGCCAAATCACAGGATCCACAAAGATTATAATAAACACCCTAACGGTTCTCAATAGAAATGGGCTCGTTTACAGAAGAAACTTTGTTTATTCACAGGTTTAAAGATGACTTTGAAACAGAAATTTTTAAGAAGTTTAGAAATTTTGTAGCATAAAGGTAAAAAGATGTGTGCAGATTTTATTACGTCTTCGTACTTAACTTTTTAATCTTTTTGGAGTAGTGGTGGTAAAAGTTTTATCTTCGATTGGTTCAACCAGAATCGTTACAGAACCAGTAAATCAGCGTAAATATATAGTAGGATTTCAAGGGTAACATTGAGTACACAAAGAGCAGATCTGTCATACTTGCACGTGTCACCAACAGTTCATGCGTAGGAGTTAGCGAAAGGAAACTGGAAAGGACAAAATAAACGAGCGGAGCGAAAATTTGACCTTCCACTGGACCCAAACTCATCCTAATTTGCTGGATTCGTTTACGCAGATTATCATGTGTTCACAATGTAGAGTTCATTCTGTCTAAATGCACCGAATTGGCACAGCAGTGCTCGAACATTAAAAAAAAATCAGCTGTGACTACTCCATTCTTTAGAATCGGCTTTGGAATTTTAAAAGTGGAAAGATAAATCATGCCGAACTTATCTACTTCAAATCTCTTTCCGACACAACAATCTTATTGCGAAAATATGGAGATGGATTGTCATGAAATTACGTGATATTTCTGAGGCATCTTCAAAAAATTGCAATCACTATTAATATAACTTTGTGAAACCCTGTAAAAACTTTAAATGACATTTCCATTTTTTTAATTGAAGAGTAAGCTGCTAAGATGTGTATTGTGTTGTGCATGAAATAAATGAATATCTCTCATCTGCCGTAGACACAGACAGCAATCTATTGCAACTCTTTTGAGTACTCATGTAGAAGAAATATACATGATACACACACAAGTTTTGGAAAGCATTATTTTGTAATCCTTACTAATATGTATCTTTTTTTTTTTTTTTTTTTTTTTTTTGTAGTGGAATACCTCTAAAAACGCTGCAAATAAGTTTCCATAGACTGTAATGTATTGGAGTTTTTTTGTGTGCTTTACTAAAAGAACTATAAATGCTACATGCACCATTTCAGTAGGGTACATGGTATAGCACACAGAAATAACCCGTGCGAATTTCGTAGTAGTCGATGCATAATTACGGCAGTTAGAGCACAGATGGACGGACAGGCAAACGTAGAATAAAACGTTACGCTAAAACAATGCAAATTTCCTTGGAGGGGGGAGCTAAGTTATAAAAAATAATTTATTGACTGAAAAAAAAGTGTATAATGAAACAAAATGTTGCCTGTAGCAGTAGCGTAACCAGGATTTTATTTATTTCGGACCGGGGGGGGGGGTATCAAAATGTCGGCTAAAGTTCAATTGTAAGCTAAGTAAATGGTCCCTGCAGCCCCCACAGCCCTCCCCTCTGGCTACGCCCCTGCCTGTAAGCAACGCCTTTTTTGGGGGGGGAGAAGGGCTGAAGTCCCTGATCCCCTCCCCTGGATCCGCCATTGTGAGCAGGACAGAAGATCAGAAATCCTTTTCTTCCCAAGGCCTGAGAGTATAGACACATCAATATATATCATATACAGGGTGTCCAGCCTTAATGTGACCCAATAGCTAATTCCCGAACCATTCGGTTTAGATATGCACTTCCAATTTGAAAAATGTTTTTAAAAAGGTAAAGAATGTTTTTACGTGCTTTTCGAACCAAAGAACCCATTTAGAAAAAAATTACAAAAATTAAATTTTTATACGGTCCCCAGGTCCTATTACTTATATTTAGGAAAAGATGCAGTACACAAAAACAAAGTAAACACAAAAAGTTTCATTTTATTACGATAAAAACTGACCAAGTTATGGAACTTTGAAAATCATACATTTCATCCATTTTCTCGGCCAATTTCAAGAAGCTAGTAAGAGATCGTCTCCAAAGTGAAATTAATTGGAACTCTGCCAGGAAACATTCGCTCTTGCACGTCACTCTTATGTAAATCGTTTTTAAATTTAAAAGTACACAGATTACGTTAATATTACAATAACTGAGTACTTAAGAAACAAAATTTATTCTGTGTACGTGTAAAGCATAGATAAAATAAAATATTTTGGACGAAGAAAACTTTTCAAAAGCAGTTCCAAAAAAATAGACTTATTTGCCTGCGGCTTCAGACTGATTGGCTGCGGTACTGATCATGGCAAACGTTAAAAATCTGTTGTGTAGTCGCTTGCAATTGCATACAGTCGTATTCTAATATTACGAATTCTAGTACAGGAGAACGAGATGTATACAAATGAAGAATACTGCAAAATGGTACTGTTGTATGGGCAGTGTAATCGAAATAAGAGAGAGGCGGCAAGACTTTATGCCATTAAATTTCCCAGTCGAAGACATCTATCTTATTGTACAATTGCCCGCGCTGTTCAACGCTTGTATAGAACTGGGAGTTGTCATAGACGTATTCCTTTGTCTCGTGCCACACCTTCAAGCTTGCGAATACCCGCTGAGGATGTTCTAGGATATGCCCTGGCTCATCCTGAAAGTAGTGTCCAGGATATTAGCAAGGCTTGTTCCTACTCAAAATCGACGGTGTGGTACATATTACATACGTACGGTGCATTTCCTTATCGTCCAGTCCTGGCGCAGGAGCTAATGCCTGGAGACCAGTTGTATACATCTCGTTCTCCCATACTAGAATTCGTAATATTAGAATACGGCTGTATGCAATTGCAAGCGACTACACAACAGATTTTTAACGTTTGCCATGATCAGTATCGCAGCAAATCAGTCTGAAGCCGCAGGCAAATAAGTCTATTTTTTGGAACTGCTTTTGAAAAGTTTTCTTCGTCCAAAATATTTTATTTTATCTATGTTTTACACGTACACAGAATAAATTTTGTTTCTTAAGTACTCAATTATTGTAATATTAACGTAATGTATGTACTTTTAAATTTAAAAACGATTTACATAAGAGTGACGTGCAAGAGCGAAAGTTTCCTGGCAGAGTTACAATTAATTTCACTTTGGAGACAGTCCCTTACTAGCTTCTTGAAATTGGCCGAGAAAATGGATGAAATGTATGATTTTCAAAAATCCATAACTTGGTCAGTTTTTATCGTAATAAAATGAAACTTTTTGTGTTTACTTTGTTTTTGTGTACTGCATCTTTTCCTAATTATAAGTGATAGGACCTTGGGACCGTATAAAAATTTAATTTTTGTAATTTTTTTCTAAATGGGTTTTTTGGTTCGAAAAGCACGTAAAAACATTCTTTACCCTTTTTAAAACATTTTTTAAATTGGAAGTGCATATCTAAACCGAACGGTTCGGGAATTAGCTATTGGGTCACATTAAGGCGGGACACCCTGTATATATCAATATAGACACATCAATATATAAGACCAACTGAATAGGCTGCCCAACTCCGAAAAAGGGCAGCCGTCGCCATCGATTCATTTAACTACTGATAACATGGCGGTCGATCGAATACCCATCTGGCACCACAAAGCTATGAAGATGTTTTTTGACACAGCTGTTGGCATACCAACAAGATTTCAAGATTTCTTTTACATCTGTTGTTGGTAGTTAAATGAATCGATGGAGACAGCTGCACTTTTTCAGCTTTGGGAACATTTAACCCTATTTTTTGCGACTAGCAGTGAAAGCGCTGAAATAAGGTGGTTTCACGGTACAATCACAGCGTGTCAAAGGGTTAACCCTTTAACGCGCAGTGTTCCCGCTCTGGGAACACCAAACTCGTTTCGACGAGTTTGGTGACTGTTTCGATCACCAAACGTTTCGACTGTTGCTAGTCGCAAACGTCTCGACTGTTGCCAGTTACGAAGAATAGATTTTATTTCTAAAAAAAATAATTGCGGGTGACGTAGCTCCATGAGAATCCTTTACTTTTTAGCACATCATTGTTGCGCCTCAAAGGGTTAAGAGAAAGAACGCAGCTTTGTTTGTTTACTGTCAGGGGCGCTACTTCACCTAGGTACGCCGGTGTTCCGATTTGGCTTAGAGTGTAAGATCCCCGGAGTTGAATTACAACACCAACAAAAATTTCTACGGATCTAATTCAAAACTAACTGCAAAATCAAGGATCAACACGGAGCCTTTGTAAAACACTCTTTCGAAGTTGCTAAATTATTTAGTAAATTATAAAATCTTTGTCTTCAGCAGTATTGTCAAATCTTCTTTTTCAAAAATTTCAGAATTATTTGGGAAAAGTAGTTAATTTGTTTAATTCGTTTTCCTAAAATAAGTTTAACTTTTGAATATTTAAAACTGTTCTTATACAAACTAGAAGGATGAAATATTCTAAATACATTGATTATGATGCCCCCTCCCTTCAACTCTAGCAGCTCACGTGTGTGAAGGTCTTTGGTTCGGACCCATCGTGCGGCTATTGATCTAACGGAGTTTTTGTGGGTTTTCTCCAGATGTACCGCGAATACGCGTTAGAACCAGGGAGCAGATATATCAATGGAGTGAGCAGCAACTCGATTTTCTTCTACCAAGTCCCAGTGGGGTTGGTCACGTGACAGTCTGACAAACTTGTCAGCATTTCGAATGCTTTGCATTTGCGTTCTTTGGTGAGTTCTAAATAGTGACGAATTATTCCAGAAAACATATTTACATATTGTTGTGTTTATAGTTTCAAACATAAATATAATCCAGCGAAGGAACCTGGTCAACACCAAATTAAACTCACCACAGCCACTCAGCAACACCTAATAGGCCACAGCATCTACACTGACGGCTCCAAGACTGAACAAGGCACGGGTGCAGCATTTGTAGCATTTGAGGGAGAGATTGAACGCCACCACGAGTGCATAGGGCTATCGACCTTCAACAGCGTGTACCAGGCAGAGCTGCTTGCAATTCGAGAGGCGCTGAGCTGGATCAAGGACAACTGGTAAGGCAAGTACGTAGTCCTGCACAGTGACAGTCTCAGCAGTCTTCAAGCGATCTCCTCCCACAGAACAAGGAACCCACTTGTCCTTAAAATCAAGCTCCTTCTTAGGGAATTCGCAAACACTCGACTGAGCCATGTCAAGGCCCACAACAACATCAAAGGAAACTAGAGGGCAGATCAGCTAGCGAAGCAAGAAGCTACGTTAACAGAGGGTTCCTATACCCTAGAAGCACAATTCTCCTACGTAAATCAGATCCTTCACAAGGCAAAGCTGGAGGATTGGAGAAGCTTATGGGAAACAACGGACAAGGGACGTCACACGTTCAGACTTCTCCCTAAACCTGGCTCCTATGGCTTTAAGCTGGAATCGTCAGCAACAGTTTTCCTCACTGGCCATGGTCCATTTCCGTTGTACCTACACAAGTTCTACCGATACCCAACGGGCAACTGTCCCTGTGGTGTAACAGGCATCAGCGACCATTACCTGTTCTCCTGCGAACTAACTAAAGAACATCACCTCACTCAACCAGCGGAAGAGTGTATGGCGGAATGGACCAAAAGCGTGCTGAGAAGCAGATCTGCAAGAAGAAAGCTCTGTGCAATTTTCAGCCTACTAATGGACATATCCAATTTGACTTAATCTCCCACGCAACCATGAACTCTACCCTCTGTGTGAGCCATGGCCTACGTGCTCACGCCACGAACTATTCTGCATTTCTGTTTTTTTTTTTTTGTGTGTGTGTTTTTTTTTTGTGTGTGTGTTTTTTTTTTCCCCTCCCAGCGAACCTCCACGCTTTCTGGAGTGTCCTCCATAGAGGCTACCTGTAACTTTAAAGCTGCTCAGCAGCTAAGCTGGCCTCACACGGTTATAAATAAATAAACATAAATATATGAAAGGAGGAACCAGTAGCATTTTACCATTAATAAAACTTTGTTGTATTACACATTTAATTATATGATATTCGTCTTATAAACTCACGAATATTTGGCGACATTACTAGCCTGTAATATCACTGTTGTGAACAAGACAATTGTAAGGTCTTTTAACTTATGAGTTCTTTTTACTTTCTGTACATGTACAAGAATTCGACTTCGAGATTTTGGTGTATTTACACATTTCGAGGTATTCTGAATTCATTTATGCTATTTTTACGAGATGTATGTGTGTGTGTGAGAGAGACGGAGAGAGAGAGTACACGATGGCTCCTAAATGGAGCATTCGATTGAGCTCAAACTTGGTATGTATATTACAGGTCACCGTCGCACGACCGGCATTGATTTTGGTGTGTACGAGAAATAGTGATGCTAGAGCTTAGCTGACGTCACTCTTGAGGACTTAGGTTTGGCGCCAAATTTGAGATATTTCGCCCAAAAGTCGCCAAGCTTGGCGCTATTTTACCAATGGGGCCTGTAATGTCTGTTTCCCTGCCTTAATTGCGTAATTGCCAAATGATTCAACTGTATTCCTATGACAGAATCAAAATTCGCGCTTTAAAGGGGACCTTCGAGAAATTTCTCCTAGCTTCTACGACACCTATAAATATGACAGCGCGTTGCCCCGGTGGAATCAGTCTTGCTGTAGACTGCGAATGAAACGCATGTTCGTTCTGTTCACTGCATTAACCTGAGAATTGTGCTATTGTAAGCAATATTTTGCTTTATTCAACTAGCTTGTTTTCGAATGCTGTGTGTGAATTCTTCATTGAGGAATCGTTTATGATTTTCCTCGAGTATTTCCTCTGAATTTTAGCTTGTCGAACTGTTTTATTTTGTGTGTGAATTACAGCATCTGTGAAAGCTTCTGTACTAAACGGACTACACGTTACTGGCCATTTTAGTGCCTGTGAATTTTGTACAGCTGATTGTTCGACGAAGCGCTCTAGAAGCAGTAAAGTTCGAGTTCCATCTTGACAAATGGACTTTTTACTAGAACTTTCTACACATACTGGACTTTAGAATGGCGAACCCAAAAATTAAGCAGACTTTTCTGCAGAAATAGTTTGTTCACGGGATTGCAAAAAATAATTCTCATACATTACGGAATATGGACGTAAATCATTTAAAATGAGCTAGTGTCTAAATGGTGCATTCGAATAAATTCAAATTGGGTATGTATATTGCAGGTCATCGTCACACAGCATGTATAGATTTTGCTGTATCGGACTTATAGTTTTTTGACAGGTCAACAAATCAGTGCTCTTTTACATTATGTCTAGGGATGGACGCGATACGAGACGAGACTTTTCGCGGTCTCGCAATTTTGAGAGACGATTCTGCAAGACAATACCTCTAAGTGTGAGACGAGACCGCGAGACGATACCTCGGGTCAACTCTCGCGCGAGACCGTAAGATTAGTCTCGCTGTCTCGCGCTGAAACAGGCAAAGCTGAGGCAGTCAGTACCTCAAGTGTACAAGGCATTGCTTTCAGTCGGTACTCCAAGGAAAAGGGAATTTTAGAATTAACTTTCCAATGGCATTTTTAATTAGTGGTCGGTCTTAGAGGTGACCGGTCTTCGAAGGTGACAGTTATTAGAGGTTTTGCTGTATTTTTGTCATACGCAATATTCTCGCTGGCCTCTTAAAATTGTGGTTCTTATCGGCTAGATTCAAATGTTTAAGTATTGGTTCCTATACTGAATTTTCTGGGTCCTTTTTGCAATAACATTAGAAAAAACACATAATTTTAACATGCAGGCGTAAAAGTTGGTTCGCAAGTAGGTCGAACTGGACCCCTGAAACGGCGAGGGCGATTCGATCAGACCGACCCCATCTTCCTTCGTGTACAACGAGAACCGAACAACTTAATGGAGTTTTCAATAGATCGCATCTCATTAATTTAGTAGGAAGTTTTCCAGTGCTGAAAAATTACAGAAAATTGGGGAACGGGTGAATTTACAGAATTTTAAAGTAGCCTGGGGCTGGGCTTCTCTGTACCATTTATTTTACAAACCTGTTCAAAAGTTCAATCCCATCATTCATCGTTGTAGAATCGTATACTGGGCAAATAAACAAACTTAATGTATTGTAATACATATAAGAATAATTATAACTCGGCTGTTCGAGCCTCGTCAGGGGGAGACCCCCCCAGAACCCCTAATATTTTAGTTTCATTATTGCCATATTAAAACGATATTAATTGACTATGTCATTTTATCTCTCATCTTTCGTGTATTTCGCCTGGTAACCCTATGTTGAAATTTTTATGGGTGTAACCTATTTATAGAAAAATACATGCGATGCATATTCTACAGTTTATGGAATATTGTAACAATAGATTAAAGCTGTTTGGACACATTTTTCGGACAATTTTCAATAAAGGGGGTGAGAGATAAAATGACATAGTCATCAGGGGCGTAGCTAAGGGGGGTCATAACACCCTCCATGAGGAATTTTTGCCATACAAAATGTATATTCTTCACTCCCTTATCACACACATGTATGTGTATATGTGAGTTGCAGTAGTCGTAACCCCCCCCCCCTGATAGTCATTAATATATAACATAAAACTATTTATATATTACAATAAAGATAGTCTAGATGTGGGAACCATTGTTGAAAGATATATCCCCTTGCACATTTTGCGTCGCGATCTTCATGGTCGCTGTCGAATCTAGAGCTTCGCGAAACTGCCCTTAGCTCGAAACTAGAGCTACCCGAGGACAGCCCTTGCAGCCGACCAAACCACCTGCCCATCGGGCGATCACCCGACCTCCCGATGCCCTAGTCCGGCCCTGTTCTCAAGTACGCCTCGCAACCATCCCTAGTTCGTGTTAAAAGTTATTTGCAAGGAGATTCCGTTTCATGCAATTACATTTTGATACTTCGTACCCGGAAGTAAATATGAAGTAAGGGCTCAACCAAGGGGAAGGCGCAGGGATCGCGTGTTCCCTCTGACCTGACAATTGCATATTTCGTGCAATTTAATGGTATTCAAGTTTTGCGCCCCCCCCCCCAAAAAAAAAAAAATCTAGATCCTCAATAATGATATGCGAAACTGAGATAAACGTGAGACGAATGTATATTATTTACTTCATACAAAAAAGTAAAAATAAAGGCATTTGGGCGTCAGACAATGTGCGAGACCGGTCTCTCAATCTCGCGCGAGACGATACCTACGGATGCGAAACGAGACCGCGAGACGATACCTCCAGGTGCGAGACAAAACCGCGAGACGATACCTTAGGGGGCGAGACGACACCGCGTGATGATACCTTAGGGTGAGAGACGAGACCACGAGACGATATTTCGATGTGAAATTGCGAGATGATACAAGACTGGGCTATTTCCCGTCTCGCATGGTCTCGCGTCCATTCCTAATTATGGCAAAGTTTGGCAACAGTTTGCCGGCACTTTTGACGAAAAAATAGTTTCGTGGAAATGACCGCCTTTGTAATACGTAAGTACCAATGCAACCATACTATAAAAGCACCGGATTGCTGACTTTGGCACATTAACACTGGTGTTATTAAACTAGAAAAGCACCTATTAGTACGTACGTATTATCCCGGCGATCCGCCAAGAGGCACGATCATTCGCCAAGATAAATGTTGGACACAAGAAATTTTTGATAGTTTGGAATACGATTGGCAGCAGTTTGTCAGTACATTTGGCAAAAAAATTGTTTGGCGGGAATGATCGCCGGATCATACGTAAGTACCAGAAACCCCTCAGCTTCTGCAATTAAGAAGTGTTTCTGCAGGGACTTGTACAATACGTTATCATCCTAAACTGTATTTTTTTTTATAATCATTTTATGAATGGAAATGTCACTATATATGTAATTATGCCTTTTCATAAACTTTGCAACGCCAGTACTTGGCATCGCTACCATGGCCACCATGAGCTTTTATGATGACACCCAACATGTGTAGCAACCCTAACCTAAATAAATTGAATGACAAATCTCTCTATTCTAAAAAAAAAGTAAAGGCCGCTGGCGTTGTCAAAGCTTGTCAGCTTATCTCCTCCTAAACCGTGGGGATTTGAGTTTCGACTAAGGTGCCCACAGATTCGAAAAATTCCGAGGAACCTGCAAAGCTGAGTTAAATTTCGAAAATCGAATTTTTTTAGAAGATATTAATAAAAAACAAAAAATAAACAGAATGTTTGCCAGATTTGGCATAAAATCATTCATTCCTTTGCAACAAAGCGTTTCCAAGTATCTAAAATCGCGCGAAATTTACAAACATGAGTTAGAATTACGCCCATTTTACGCCAAAATAAAAACTATCTTTCTTCTATATTAATAAAACAACGTGTAAACGGTTAGTTAGTTTGTTTGAATGTGTCTCGCGGTGATCGTAGACCTACCAAATTTTGTACGGAAATTTTCCATGACAGTTCCCGACACAACTCGAAGCGATTTTTTAAAAATTCGAATTATTTTAGGCGATATCGATAAAAAACGTATCGCAAAAGGCTAATTTTTTCTTTCCGCCATTTCGTAATTGTAACCCCACAGTGGAAAAAAAAGCGACATTTAAGCTTATTTAGGTTGCCACATTCAGCAAGTTTATTAAATGACTAGCGGCTACCCGTGACTTCGTCCGCGTCGGCTTTAGAATTAGGTCCCGAGAGAAACGAACCATGTGTGAATAACAAATATGTTTGCGACTAAAGAAACTGCATTTAAATATTATTTGCTTTTAAATGAAGTATAATGCATGGTAGTATACTTCATTTAAAATAACAGAGTATGTAAAATTACTAAATTTAGATTTTTTTCAGGCATTTGGCGAATAGAGACAGTTACGACTGTATTTGCGAACTGTTTTGAGTGTTCTTGTAAAAGAAATATTTATGCTATATGCATGAATTTTAGCCTATGTTAATCAGGAATAGTGCAGCTTTCTATTAGCGAAAAAGTTTTAGAATCGGTTCTATAGTTACAGAGATACCCATAGAGCGTAATGTATTAGAATTATTTTGAGTGTTCCTGTAAAGGAACTATTTGCGCTACATGCATTAATTTTAGCCTATAATACTCAAGAATAGTGTAGCTTACTATCAGTGAAAAAAGTTTTGCAATCGGTTCAGTACTTACAGAGATACACATAGAGCGTAATGTAATTCTTATGAGTATCCCTGTAAAAGAACTATTTGTGATATATGCATAAAAGGTAGCCTATAATACTCAGGGTCCCCCCAGTGTCTAAGAGGGTCTGCTCTCAAACCTGGAAGGCGGGAGGTGCCAGGTTCAAACACCGGTCGCGCCTGTCGACCTAGCCGCTCGCAGTTTTCCGTGTTTTTTTCAAAAACCTCACGAAAATACGGGCTAGGATCCCTTAGAAAATTCCACACAGAGGAATTCTCCATACGCCTAGGACCCTATAGGCCTAGGACCATATAGGCCTAGGGCTTTCAATCAGTGAAGAAAGTTTTAAAATCGGTTTAGTTGCTACAAAATCTCCATAGAACGCAATGCATTAGCATTATTTTGAGTGTCTTTGTAAAAGAATTATTTATGCTATATGCTTGAAAGGTTGCCTGCATATTAAACCAGGGCATAAGCTATCTTCATTACAAATTTTTCCAACCATTTTTGTGTGATTCAGTCAAAAACATCCAAACACATAAACGTACACATTTATATTATTTGTAGGATTTGGAAATTTACGAACTTTAAGAAACACATCTGGACTTTTCTTGCTACTTACCTATTATCCCGGCGGTCATTCCCGCCAAACTGTTTTTTCGTCAAATGAGTTGCCAATCGTATTCAAAACCATTAATAATTTCATGTGCCCGGCATTTATCTCGGCAAAAAATTGCTCGTCTTGGCGGACCGCCGGGATAATACGTAAGTACACTTTTCTTTATTTATGCTTTTTAATTTGGCGTAAAATCAACATAATTTCCATACTTATTTATGTTTTTCAAATGCATGTGATTTTGCAAATAGAATTTCTGCTTTATTTCAAAAGCATAAATCATTTTGTGCGGGCGATAAAACGGTTTTTAATTAATAGTTAGAAAAGTAATTAAAATTTCCGAGCCTCAGGTACACTTTACCGAAGTCATGGGTCCAGGCATGCTCAAATTTTCAAAGCTCTGTTTTCTGTAGATTTGTCTGGAGAACATTAATTTTTATTATTAGAGATAGATATATTTGGCATAAAACTGGCATAATTTCCGTATTATTTAATGTTTTTCAGATGCACGTGCTTCTTTATTGAAGTAATAGCATTCTTGTTAGCTCAAAAATGAATCATATGATACGGGCGAAACTCGCCAAGCATGGCAACGTAAAAACGGTTTTTAATTAATAATTAAAAAAGTAATTAAAAATCTAAAATTCTAAGTAGCCTATAACCAACTCCAGGGTCCCATCTATATCTAAATCGAAATGCATCCTATTCGATTCAGCGGTTTAGGCGTGAAAGCGTCATAAACAAACAAACAAACAAACTCACTTTCGGATTTATAATATTAGTTAGGATTCAGACTCTTGAAGTAAAAATAAAAGAATAACGATTTTTTTCTTTTTTTTTTTTTTTTTTGTCTAGATTATTTGTAAAGCTGTTTTTAAATTAAAATATCGTGTGCGTAGGAAATCAGAGCAGGAATGAAATGTTTTATACTCAAAAGAAACATATTTAGAAATTTTCTGAGACTAAAATGTTTAATTTGGCTAAAAATTAAACGGTTTTGTGCGATTTTGAGGAGATGATTCTAATGCTTGGCGCAATTTATCGTAATTTATCGTCTGCTGAATACACCTGAGAATAAGGTTTTGAAATTTTCATTCAGTTGGAATTGTGCATTTTTCTGTGCAGATTTTCTCCATCTATTAATGACTATGTCATTTTATCTCTCACCCCCTTTATTGAAAATTGTACGAAAAACGTGTCCCAAAAATGCGACATAAAAGTATGCCACATAATTTTACATATATTTAAATACCATTAGTTCACAACAGCTTTAATCTATTGTTACAATATTTCATAAGCTACAGAATATGCTTCACATGTACTTTTTACATATATTTAAATACTATTAGTTCACAACAGCTTTAATCTATTGTTACAATATTTCGTAAGGTGTAGAATAGGCATCACCTGTTTGTTTTTTTTACTTCCTTGTACGTAGTATAAGGAAGTAATGTGATCCCGATAAATTTTGAGGGCCAAATTTCGACAAAAAATCCGATTTTGACTACCTCTAAATTTAATTTTAAGAATTTTTTCGATGCATCTCATCGTAGGCTAGCATGCACGATCATATTAACGCGCCTGCAACTCATTTTGACCAGCGGCGAGTTTATTGTGGTCAGTTTTTCCATGCCGTCTGTACGTACGTACGTACGTATGTATGTAACTCGCATATCTCAAAAACTATGGGTCGTAGAATGTTGAGATTTGATATTTAGGATTGTTCTATGATCTAGTTGTGCACCTCCCCTTTTGGTCGCAATCGAATGAATAGTTTATGTACAGGACCGCACAAAAGATTCGAAATACATTACGCTCTATGGGCCGAAATTCATTAAACTCGCATATCTCAAAAACTATTAGGCGTAGAATGTCGAAACTTCATATTTTGGATAGTTGTAACATCTAGTTGTGCACCTCCCCTTTTGGTTCCATTCGATTGGATAGTTTATCCACAGCACCGCTCAAAACATTCGAAATACATTACGCTCAATGGGCCGAAATTCATTAAACTCGCATATCTCAAAAACTATGAGGCGTAGAATGTTGAAACTTTATATTTAGGATTGTTGTAACATCTAGTTGTGCACCTCCCCTTTCGGTTCCATTCGACTGGATAGTTTATCTACAGAACCGCCTAAAAGATTCGAAATACATTACGCTCTATGGGCCGAAATTCATCAAAGCGTTTTTTAGAGGTATTGGGCTATTTCAAACGACTCAGAAGTGATATATGCTGTAAAGAGTTAGAAAATGAATTTCTCCATTAAAAAAAGTGTCTTTATCATTTACAGTTCTGCTACAGGAACACTCAAAAGATTTCCAATACATTACGGTCAATGGCAATTTTAGGAGATTCATCCATTTCAAGCACAATACCGTCCTACCACATAAGTTAGGTAATGGTCCGACCACGGTCACGTGCCTCCCTCAAGAACTATGCCAAAAGTCGCCCAGCTTGGCGACTTTTTTGTGTACGTGTGTGCATATTTAACTCTCTAATCTCAAAAACTATTATGAAATTTCATACATAAGATTGTTGTAACATCTAGTTGTGTATCTCGATTTTTGGTTAAAATCTACTGGAGAGTTTATTTACAGGACCACCGAAAAGAATTTCAGTACTTTAATGTCTATGGACATCTTCAATATAATACAATTGTAGACAGTCATTGTTTGGTACATGCCCAAAATCTCGCCGTCTGTCCTCGACCTTGGCGAGTTTTGCCGAAATGTCGCCAAATTTGGCGATAGTCAGTCATTTGGTCCATGCCCAAAGTATCGTCATTTGTCATCGTTCTTGGCGAGTTTTGGCGAAATATCGCCAAATTTGGCGATAATCTGTCATTGTTGGTCCATGCTTAATATCTCGCCAAATGTCGTCGACATTGACGAGTTTCGCCGAAATATCGCCAAATTTGGCGCCAAAAATTATTTCGTATTTTGTATAACTCTAAAACTTTAACCCGTAGAATTTTGAACTTTTGTATTTAGAACTATATTATAACATCTAACGGTTTTCAATATCTTTTTTGACAGCAATCGACTGGGAATTTATTTACAGGGTGAGCCAAATGACTTTAAATACATTAAGGTGTAGGGATGCATTCAATTCATTGAAAGTCTGTGGTCAATGACTACTTTGGCTATACCCAAAATCTCGCAAACTATTTCAAGTTTGTCGGCTTTTGGTGAAATATCGCCAAATAAAGTGTCAGAAAGAAATCTTTCAAATTGAACTCAGCTTGGCGATATCGAAATGTTTGGCTAGAAATCGCTATAACTTACTATTATTGATATTTTATATCTTTCAAACAAATAAGTTTAGAGGAAGTGCGTAAAAAACATTTTTGATTTAATAGACGTGCCAGGTAGTCATGTGTTGGACACATCAGCTTTTTTTATAAATAGGTTACAATAATATGAAATAAGTAACTCAAAATGTGTTTCACAAAGTTGACAATTTTCAAATAGTAAGTTCGCTTAGACAACAGGAGCTTAGAATTAGCGATTATTCGTTTTTCCAAAACAGAATAACTAATATCTTGAAAATGAAAAATAATTAAAATGCAGATTATTTTAAAGCCGGTTCGGTCCAGCTGGATTATTTGCTACCAGTAGAAATATTTGGCGGCGTTAACTATACGCAGTTATAGTACACTTTGGATATTTGCTAGCGCGACGAGATGGTATAATTCGTGGTGCTAAGTACGCCAATCTGCAAACGATTATATAAATGAAAATATGAATAACGGTTTTCCGGTAACCTTAAATAAAGAGTAATTATAGGTTGTGAGCATGTGTAAATCGCCAAATAATGAAAAGTCGCCATTGGTGTCAAGCTATCCTATCTGTTACGTAGCTTTTATTAACTTTACATGTACGCAAGTCGCCAAATAATGAAAAATCGCCATGGGTGGCAAATTCGCAAGGTGTCCAATAGGTTTTACATTATTAAAAATACAGCTGAAACAGATGTTCTGATTTTATTACGCTTTAGCTCCTTATTTATATAACTTTTGAATGGCAACATTAAATATCATTGTGTTTCTGGGGAGTGCAAATAATTTTTCCAGCGATTATAAGCGGAGTCCGCACTCCAGGTGGAATATAGCTCAGGACCCCTACAACACGGATTCCCATAACAAAATATCTTCTGTGTTATGAGGGGAGGGGGTCTACTGTAGTGTGAAGTTTAAATTTTTATGTACCAATGAACATGCAAGAACCAAGCAATGTGTAGCTCAGTAACATTCTATCTGATCCAATCTTCGGGTTTTGTCTGTTGAAATTATGTCTTTTTTACGAATAAGCCTTATTAGGGGCCGAATGCCTCATACGAAAAGCGAGCATAGCGAGTCTGGGGGCCTTGGCCCCTAGTTTTATAAAAGAATACAAGTATATCTGCAATTTGTATTTATAAAAGAAAATTTTCTTGAAAATGCTGAATATTTAAATTTGATTAATATCATTCTGTAAGTAATGTATGTGGAAAGAATATTGGAAAACTGATTTTATAATAACATAATTTGTCTTCTGTTAAAAAAAAAAAAAAAAAATAGTTTGCTGCTTTTTTTAGATTCAAATGACTCTGTCTTGCCATTCAGTTTGAGACATTTTTGCTATTCCAAAGTAAGCATTTACTTTTAAGTCATCTGTATTACAATAAATTAACTTTTTGTTTTAGGGTTGTGGTCTTGTAAAAAACTTAGCCCTTATGTCTCATGTTACTACTGATATTGATGAAAAACCTATTACCAATATTGCCTACAACTTTGGAGTAGAAGATATTCATATATTAAGTGGTCATGAATTATCTGATCCTGAGGTCTACATTGTCTTCATTAATGGTAAGATTAGGGGCCTTATTAGGGGCCTTATTAGGGCCCTTATTAGGGGCCGAATGCCTCATACGAAAAGCGAGTGTAGCGAGTCTGGGGGCCTTGGCCCCTAGTACTGTTAAAACAAAGAAACATGATTTTCGTTGATATGAGTCCAATAATTTGGCCAACACTGCACTGAATATAAAAAACAGTAAGGTATAGGGCGGCTATATTACGGCTTAAGGAAACAAATCATTTAAAGGGAGCTTGTGTCTAAATGGGGTATTCGATTGACATCAAATTAGGTACACATATTATAGGTCACTGTCTTGCATACTTCTTAAATTTTAGCAAGTGTACGCCGTACAGTTTTTTGCAGGGCTACAATACATTGCGACCTATACACTCAAATCATTTTAAGTGCCCTAGTGGCTGAACACTAGATCCGATTGAGTTGAATGAAATTATTTAAACGCTTGGTATCGGGTTTCCGCTAAGTCGAGTGCAGTTACTCCAGATTTTAATGTTAGTTTGCGGATAAATTTAATCGAAGCCGTATCCAGGAAAAAATTTCGGAATGAATGTGGGGGTGGGTTCTAGTTATATGCTTCAGTGTAGCATATAGTTTTCTCGATGGATTTGCACAAATAGTAATCTATGTACCAGAAAATTGGGGGGGGGGGGGGAGATCCAAACCCTCAAATCTTTCCCCACTTGGATACGGCTTTGAATTTAATTCCGCTTTTGTGAAATCAGAAATAAACAATTTTAATGAATTCCTTTTCCTTTCCTTTTCTTTTCTTTTATTTCTTTGCGTGTGTATGTGTGTGTGGTCAAATGTAATTTTAAGAGAGTTTTCTATTAGTAAAGAGTTTACGACTTACTAATAGAAAACGTGCGGATCGTACGGCGTATGATAAGATCGTCAATAAATGAATGAAATTGTCAGTAACACGAAAGATATTTGAGATTTTAAAAGAAAAGTTATGGGAAGAACGCATGGGAAAGGAAAGAAAATAAAATTTGGGCAGACAGCAAGAAGGGGGCTGAAATAACCAAAATAAAAGAACTTTAGAGGAGGAGTTTAATGGCCTTATTCACCACACACTTGGCACGGGGATTAATCCCAACTTGCATGTTAAAGTCATCGGTAAGATACCTTACCCATGACGATAACACGCATGTTTGTATTATTCTCATGTCAATTGTTTGGTGAATAAGGCCAATAGAGACCCAATGGAATGAATAAATGTATATGTTGACCAATAAAGTGAATCGATGGGGGAATATGATGTAAGTTAAAAATTTTACAGAACGATCAAATTGAATAAGCGCGAAGAGAGTGGTCGAAAACAGATTATCCTTTGGGGAAAGGGGAAAAGCGAGGGAAGGAGTTGGAGTAAAACCAGGGTGCATTGACGGAGATTACACAGATTTTTTCTAGTGTGCGGTTACTTATCGAAAAGTGTGATTTTTATTTTTGTGCTTTAAAGGATAACGATCTTCCACCAACTGCACTGAATTCCAGGTAAGCACTGTTTGCCATCCCCCATTGTTGAGTGACAATTTTTATTGCATAATATTTACGATATCATATTTATTGATAATGAAACGAAATAAATAATCTAGTTTACCATTAAAGTGTTTTTAATTCAATTTCCTTTTAATTTTCCTCTTTAACCCTTTCCCGCCGACTGTCACGTATACACGCCAACAAGAAACGCACTCTTTACCCGGTCGATACGCTGGCGTGCCAGGAGGTTTTACCGTTCACCCCCGTTTAAATACTCGCTCTGCAGAACATTATTAAACAATGCGTTGATATTTCGATAATTTCATGGATTTAGGCTTAATAGAGAGAAAAAAAAGAACCCTTCAGCCCTGGACAGACACGCGTGAAAGAGACTGCCGGCCTCATCTATGAGAGCGCGTTTGCGCTTCCCGTCGCGAAGGGGTTAAGGTTGGGTTAAACATAATCCCTTAGTATGAAGTGTCTGCCTGCCCTCTTACACGGTTATTCCAGCAAAACACAACGCCAATAGAAATTTAACTGATAAAGAAAATTAATATTAGAAACTTAACAGATTGTATAAAAGGGTAGGGCGGGGTAGCACCACCCACAGAATTGCGTTAATCCGTCTCTGCGATAATGGCTACAAGGACCTTCAGGGGTACGCAGACCATAGTTTAAGAACCTGTGCTATAGAGTTTTTAAAACTGTGCTCCACTAAAAATATATTTTTGTTTTGGTCTCCAATTCACTGTTCTCAAATTTATACAAGGTGTTCTACCCGAAAAAGCTTGAGAAACTCTACTATAGGGGATGTTGTCCATGCTGCTGTGTGACAAAAATATTTTAAGATCTTTGTAAAATAATTTTTTTCTCATTAATTTATATTTCTTGAATAAAGCTTGTTTCTACTTGCCTGTTAGAGTGTATGGAGAGAAAGAGGGAAGGCTGTAAATCTGCACAAACACACAAATCTATAGAGCCCTACCAGTGGCTGAGAGGTAATGCTCTCGAAACTGGAAAGCGGGAGTGCCAGGTTCACGCCTGTCGACCTAGCCGTTTGGAGTTTTCTGTGGTTTTCTCCGAAACGTCGGGTAATTACGTGCTAGGATCCCTTAGAAAATCTCCCACAGAAGGCATTTCCCCTACAAGCCTAGCTGCCTAGCCTAGAACCCTAATGAAGTCAATCGGTCTTCATTCAGAGATCTTCACATTTTTATCAAAAAAGGGATTATGTCTAAAGTTTGGTGCTGACATCTGTTGAGTACTTTTGTAAAAGAAAAATTAATTCTTGCTTCCGAAAAAACATACGGAGCATTAAGACAACAGCTTGTTTTGTTTGTTTGCATGCATTAAGAATACTTGTTCTCCAGTTAAGCAAAATGAATGATTTCGTTGATCACAATGATGCACAATGCAATCAATTTGGCAGTTATTTCAGTTGTGACCGTGGCGATACAGAAATTTTTGGGGATGGGTTAATTTTAAAAGAACTTAAATGGGTCATTCCACGTCAGATCAAACAGTGCAGTTCACCACACCAGCTTAGATTTTCCTCAAATTTTATATAGAGGATTTATAGGCTAAGACATCAACAAATCTCAATTTTGAAGGTTCTACGATAATTAAATACCGAGAAAATAATTATGCAAATTTTTAAGTTTTCTGCAAGATGCGCCAACTTTTTTCTCAATTCCTTAAAAAACTCCTTACCTATAAAAGTTACTGAAGTGAAAATTTGTTTCTAGGAGTAACTTTTTACGCTGATTCCAAAAATGTTATCGAAATTTGAGTATCTTCTATAGTTTATGCATGAATTTTTTTCGGCATGTCTGATCACAGACACATGTTTTAAAATTTTATATGTTGTTAAGATGGAATAATCCTACATCCCAAAATAATTTCATCTTGGCTTTCTGCTCAGGAGCAGAGAAAAAAAATTGTATGTATGTACCCATATATATTAGGATTTTCATATGCAATATTTATACTGAAGATGAGAAAATTCAGAAGGGTTAGTCAATTTTCCTATGTCTTTTAAATTGATATCTGAAATTTAACTACTACTCCAGGCATTTTCAAAAACTAGAAAATATATCAAAGTGATCGGAAAACGTAAAACAAACAAACAACAAAAAATGCATGTAAAACAATGTTAAATTAAAAAGAATTCTAAATTTTAACTTTAGAATTCTTTTTAATTTAACATTGTTTTACATGCATTTTTTGTTGTTTGTTTGTTTTACGTTTTCCGATCACTTTGATATATTTTCTAGTTTTTGAAAATGCCTGGAGTAGTAGTTAAATTTCAGATATCAATTTAAAAGACATAGGAAAATTGACTAACGCTTCTGAATTTTCTCAGCTTCAGTATAAATATTGCATATGAAAATCCTAATATATATGGGTACATACATACAATTTTTTTTCTCTGCTCCTGAGCAGAAAGCCAAGATGAAATTATTTTGGGATATAGGATTATTCCATCTTAACAACATATAAAATTTTAAAACATGTGTCTGTGATCAGACATGCCGAAAAAAATTCATGATATTTTTTAGCAAATGCAGTGCTCATGCATAAACTATAGAAGATACGCAAATTTCGATAACATTTTTGGAATCAGCGTAAAAAGTTACTCCTAGAAACAAATTTTCACTTCAGTAACTTTTACAGGTAAGGAGTTATTTAAGGAATTGAGAAAAAAGTTGGCGCATCTTGCAGAAAACTTAAAAATTTGCATAATTAATTTCTCGGTAATTAATTATCGTAGAACCTTCAAAATTGAGATTTGTTCATGTCTTAGCCTATAAATCCTCTATATAAATTTTGAGGAAAATCTAAGCTGATGTGGTGAACTTTCTCCAATTTTGTGTTTGATTTGACGTGGAATGACCCTAGTGTTCTACAAGCATACGTAAATTACTTTTCAACTTATCCTCGTTAAAATGATATAAAATATTTTGCTCAAAAAATCTTTATAAGAGGATTGTATCTTTTCTAAATAGAATAATCTATATAATAAATAATAAAAAATTCGGATAAAATATTCATTATCGTATTATTTTCAAATGTTTTTGCAAGACATAATCTTAAATGTGACAAGTAATTTGTGAGTTTCTTTGTGGATCTAGAGTATCCGAAAATTCTTTTTGTTTTCAGTTTGCCTGAGGTTATGGATTCTCGGATACCCCGACCGTGCTAAGATCCTCTTGGTTCTAATTATTTTATTTGAACGAACGTATTGGCATTCGCGCTCTTGACCTGTGGTTTCGAGCGGCCAAAAATCAATTCTTTTATATTTAACGTGGTTAATTTCCGAGATTAATAAGATAATTTATCGTAATAGTGGATTCCCCAACTATAAAAAAAATGACTTACATTCTATATATTATTATTGTTTCAAAAAATAATTCGCCTTTGTTTAAATATTGTAAAATATAAAATAAATAATTAAGTAAAATCAAAGCAAGCCAACTACCAAAAGCCTTTTAAGATGGTTTACACCCTAGTACACCTTCGAATTTCGCCAAAGCCACCCACCTTTACTGTAAAACCAAAGAACTTTTGGACTGTCCAACATCCGTTTAAAATACCATCCTCATATTTACTGCAAAACAAAATAACTTTATGTCCAATTTTAAATAAAAATTATTGTTTCGTGGGGGATTATTATTGATTATGGGGCGCGTTTTTCCTACAATCTTAATCCTATGGATCTCAGCTCTCGGGGAAATGCAGAAGGTCAACTCGCGTTCCAGAGAACATCTTCAGAAATAGCCGCAAATATTTCCGTTCTATTGAGTCATTTGAAAAGTTTGATTACAACTTCATTAAAAAATTCTTTCGACTTGTTACTGAAAAGTCCCTGAAATGATCGGGACAGAAAACTAATGAACAACAGCCTAATGAATAATCCGGCCCACTGACGGATTAATACAATTTTGTGGGTGGAAGCTTGGATGGAAGATTCACATAGATATTATCCTATGAAGATGTACGGTGGAAGGCGGTGATCATAAGGAGACGATGGTAGGTATGTGGTATGTAGATCGTTGTCACATTTGGTATGAACAATCGTGAAGAGCATTGCGTCACTATATTAAAAATAAAAAAAGTGTCGACATCCATATTGCGTATTAAAGATATACGTCAGCGAAGTGTAGCACTGTAAAAAGAAAATTTCAGTTAGAGCAACACGACATTCATTTTTTTTGAACGCCAACAAACTAAATCCGATTTCACGAGAATGCTGGGAATCATCACAGATAGCGGTACATCAAAGCAGGTTCACAAAAGAAGAAAAGGAGGTGGTCACCTAATTGTTGACCCATAATGTTGTTACAGAAAGACATCTGTCTTCCTAGCGCTCGTCGTTTCATTTTTCTTTTGAGGAGAGCACGCAGAAAACTGGAACACAAAGCACAGACTTTGCGAACAAAAATCAGTAAGTCGACTATAAATAATTGGCAGGACTCATCTCCATTTTAGTCATATCTCTTTATTTCTACACCATCTGAAGATCAACATTTTGAAACTTTATAATACACCCTCAAATAAAAAGGAAAACTGGGAAAGCATTCTTCTAAAAATTATTATGGCGAGCATGGCATTTTGTGCCTACGTTCCGGTGGCGAAGGTTCCCCACTTAAAAGTGAGGACCTCGCCACACAAGTACCAACTCCGCAACTGCTAAAAAAATGACCGTTACACCTACTGCTATAGAAAAAGGGAGCTCGATTTTTCTGGAACAATTTTAGCAGGTGTTTTTCGAGCAATATGCTTCTTGTGCAGCAGAGAAAAACCGCAAACACATCTGCTTCAGCGGAGCAAAGATATATGCGAGGAAGTGATGTTATGATTATTCTTTTAGCCTGCGTCAACTGTTATTTTATTTCAAAGCAGCTGATAAGAGGGAAATGATTTAGAAGTACGTTAATGCGCTGTAATTGAGAAGGCCAAGAGGAAAAATGAAAGCTTTAAAAGATAGTTATTATTAAAAACTTTTAAATTAGATTTAAAATAGATTATTAGTTTAAATTTAGACAATATTAATTAGGATTTGTATTAATAATTTTTCATTAAAAAATATGCACGTTGTGTCAACGTGACATATACTCCCCCAAGTTTTCAGAAAAAAATTACATGTTCAGCATAAATATTAAAACAGTATATCAATCAAAGTCCAGTAATATTTAAAAAATTGCATAAAGTTCTTGCAGAAAACCTTAAAATTGTCCGTCTTGATTTTACATGGTTCAGTCTATTGTTATACTAAAAAAAATCACGAAATCTAAAACTGTGATGAGGTTCTTGCATTGCTGATATTGTCAGCTGAAAAATATTGTCAACAGTTCTTGCATATACATATTTCAATAGTATTTGATATCAAAATAAAGATAATATTTCACACAAAAATTCAATAAAATTTTCAATAAAAAGGTAACCCGGGATTTGTTATATCAAAAAGAAAGAGCTCTGATTTTTTTGAAGTGGTACCACTTGTAGCCATTCAGAAGGATTTCAATACAACATTGTTCTTATTTAAAAATGTAAAAAAATTTGCCATCTTGAAACATACAAAATATATACATTTACTTTATCTCATATTTCACATTATAGAAACAACACAAACTTACTCATGTCTTTAATTTATTTTATTTTACTTATTTATTTATTTAAATAACATTGTGAACAAAAAAATTTAAACTTCAAAACTGAAAGGCTTTGGTATGCATTGTACCAAATGAAAATTGCAATTATAGCATTTCAAGGCTAAAACTTTTCGCTGAGTTAGCTTCCCAAAAAGGAAAGCAAAAAAAGGAAAAAATGAAAAAAATGAGTGCAGTAGTTTGATTTCACTTACATTAAACGGGATTTCTTCCAATTACTAGAGGAGAAGGGGAGGATAGGACAGTAGAAGGAAAAATGTCAATGTTTACCACATTGGGGAATCTAAACTGCCACACCAACATGTCACAAGAGAATTATCGTAAATTAAAAATTATTTTAAATATATTACAGCAGTTAAAAGAAGAAAGGAACAGGTTCAATACAAACAGTTGATCAGGATGTTCGCATTGAAAGTGCCCAGTAAAAAAAAACAAAAAAAAATTAATTAATTTTTACGTGGCCTAAATTTATAAGAGTGCGAAGTAGGAACCTGATAGTGACTATCAATAACAGGCAAGTCATTAAGTAAAGACCTTCGAGGAGGAGCAAGTTTTAACCTATCAATATGCATTTTGCGAACAGAAGTGTCAGGATTATCTAATAATTGAATTGAATAAATAACAGGAGAATATTTTTGTATAACCTTATAAGGTCCAGTAAGATGTTTATTATATTTATCTTTAGACTTTAAGTAAACAATATCACCAGGGAAAAGAAATCTAAGTTTAGCATTTTCATTTTTCTTTAAATTTTGTTCATATTGTGCAGACTTTAGATTAGAATATGTGTCAGCATAAATTCGCTTCAGGGTGGACATTACTTGAGACAAATAATGAGCTTTATCTAAATGTTGAAACTGTATCTGTGGGTCATACGTGTCAAGGATCATAGGTAACTCTCTTCCAAATTGTATTACGTTAGGAGAAAATTGAGTAGAAGAATGTGTAGAAGCATTATACATATTTACATGAATGTTTATAGCATGAGCAAAGTTATAAGCATCTTGAATTAGAGCATTTACAGTTGATTTAATTGAGGTATTGATTCTCTCACTAATTGAATTAGCCTGTGGGTGTCCAGAAGTAGTATGTCTTAATTTAATTCCAAAAACTTTTTTAAAGGTTTCAAAAACAGCACTAGTAAATTGAGTACCTAAGTCAGTAAGTATAATGGCAGGTCTGCCAAAAGTTGAAATGTATGAAAATAAACAGTTAGCAACAGCATCAGTAGTAATAGAGTTTAAGGGATAGAGCTGTAGAAAACGAGTAAAATGATCAATTATTGTAAGAATATGTTTTCCATTATTTAGAGGTCCAAGAATGTCCATGGAAATTACTTCATTAGGTTTTTCAGGTATGTGATTATTTTGCAAAGGAATAGGTGGAGTAGCATGAGATTTTAAAGTTATGCATTTAGTACATGAAAGTTAACTGTATCAGCATACATACCAAACCAAAAATAACGCTGTCGAAGAAATTCATATGTTTTTGCAATACCAAAATGTGGTAAATGGGCAGTAGCCAAAACTTTTTTCTTTAGAGAGTTAGCAACAACAATAGTAGGATGAATTTCCAAAGATGAAGATTCTTTAGCATAGTACAATAATTTATTATGAGGATGTAGAAAATAACATTTATTGTTGTTGCTGTAGTTATTGGATTTCAAATCATTTATAATTTTTAAAGTAGTTTTGTCTTTTTGTTGTTCATTAAGAAATGTTTTACAAGAAATTTCTAAAAGTGGGTCTTGTGGCGAAGACTGAGAAACATTTAAATAATTAATATGTTCAAAATTATCAGGTGTTTCAGAAATTGCATCATCAATGACAGGAAGTACATCATTATTTAAATTTAAAGTACTTGGTTGAGAATTTATGTCATGGTGTGGTGGCGTTTCTTCAAGACGTGAAAAGTAATCAGCCAAAAGATTTTGTTTACCAGGAATGTGTTTGAAATTAAAAGTATATTCACTTAATTCGCATAGCCATTTTGTAGTGAGATCAGCAGGAGAAGTAGCTTTTCTATAGTGCTTTAATGGCTTACTGTCTGACATAACAATAAATTCTCGATTGTATAGAAAATGTTTAAATGCTAAAACAGAGTCATGTAGAGCCTTTAATTCAATTTTTATGGCTGGATAATTTCTTTCAGATTTAGATAAAGATTTGCTAAAGTAAGAAATAGGATGCAATTCACCATTAAATTCTTGTAAAATGACACCAGAAATTGCTTGATGACTACCATCAGTATTCAAAATGAAAGGTTTAGACCAGTCAGGTAAACAAACAAAAGGTTTAGTGAAGAAAATTTTCTGTAGTTTATTGAATGCTTCAGTGTGAATGTCAAGCCATTGAAAACTTTGTTTAGGACAAGTTAACTGGACAAGAGGATATGTTAGTTCAGCATATGAAGGTATTAAATTTCGATAAAATCCACAAACTCCTAAAAAGCGTTTAAGTTGTCTTTTTGTTTTAGGAATTGGAAAACCAGTAATTTTGATAATATTGGAGGAAATTGGTGAAATTTTATGATTTGATAAATGAAAGCCCAAATAATCTATTTCGGTAAGATGGAATTGACATTTATTTGGGGATAAAGTGATGTTATTTTTGATTAGAGTATTAAGTAAGGCGTCAAGTTTTTGAAGAGTTTCCTCAAAAGAATTTGAACCAATAACAATATCATCTTGATATGCCATAACTCCAGAAACCTCAGACTCTTGTAAGATATTGTCTATTAAAGCTTGAAATGTGCTGGCAGCAGTTTTTAAACCAAAAACAAGGCGGCTGCTGCGAAAAGTACTCCAAGGTGTAGTAAAAGCAATAATATCTCTGTATTCATGAGGTAAGTCAATTTGCCAATATGCACTACATAAATCCAGAACAGTAAAATATTTATAGTTTGATAAATTGGAAATAATTGTAGAAATTTTTGGTAGTGGGTAAGCCGGTGGTTTTAAGATAGCATTTAAAAGTCTTAAGTCGAGTGCCAGTCTGAATTTCGGTTTAGAATTAGGATCTAGAGCTTTCTTTTTTACTAAAAGCATAGGAGATGCCCATTCGGTGGGAGTTCTTTCAATGATACTGGCTTCCTGCAGTTCATTTAGTTGTCTCTGAGCCTCATCTTGTAAGGATTGAGGTATGGGAAATGGTAAAGTCCTAATTGGGAATTTATTTATAAATGATAACTGCGGTTTAATTTTATCTGTGTGTCCCAAGGTTTTCAAGGATTTTGAAAAAGCAGAAAAATGGTTCATTAATATTTCTTTTATTTGGTTTTGTTCATTGTGAGTTAAATGTTTCAACTCAAAGTCATTTTCTGTAAGCTCATTCTTTCTTTCTTGAATTATTTCATCAGAGGCAGTAATAAGATTGACATGGTCATCAGGCATATTTGTGTGAATATTTAATTGAGCTTCTTCAATAGGACTTATAGTTCCAATACTCATTGCTTTGTTTAAGTGTATGGTTTCATCAGAATTATTTTTTACATAGATATAAAAATGGGGATTATTAATATCAGAATTACTAATGGAATGTATTGAATCATAAATTTCTAGTTTTAATGATTGTATATTAGGTTCAAACAAAAATTCAGTATACGGACAGTTATGCAGATTAAGTTTTACATATTGAAAGTCATCGGGATGTAAAATGATTTTCTTATCAAGTTTAATTGTAAGAGGCGTGTCATTACTTAACTCTTGTGTAATAGGCGATTTAGAATTAGTCATGTTATTTACAGTGGTTGTATGAACTTCCCTGTTCAGATTCTGATTTTTCATTAAGGGAACAAGCACGTCACCAATGGAAACAGTTCCAGAATGTGGATTTAATTGTAAATTAAATTTCTGAATGAAATCAAATCCAAGAATACCCTGAAATTGAGATGAAATGGTCGCATTGGTGATGAAAAAGTGATGTCTAAAATGTTTATTATTTATTTTAAATGAAATTTCAACACAACTAGAAAAGGCAACCTCAGAGTTAATTGTACTAATTTTAACAGAACGTGAAAGAAATTTATAATTAATTGCATGTTTTAAATTATTGAAAACATTCTGTGATAAAATACATAAGGATGAGCCACTATCTATGAGCATAGGAATATTACTATCATGTAATTGAATTGGAATAATTGGAAGTTTAATTGAATTATCAGAAACACTAGCAATCATTTGGCATTCATCCATCACAAAATTATCAGTTTGAGATTCAGAATTCTTACAAATTTTTATAGGTTGCACGGTTTGAGTATGTGTTGATCTTTGTGAAGAAAAAGTCTCTGGATGAGAAAAGGTCATAGGAGAAACACGAGCATCAGAGTTCTCATAGGTGGAAGTTTTGACGTAGCTGGTTGGGATAAAGTCACTTGAGAATCTCGAGTACCAGCACCAGGAGTTCTCATTAGCAGTTTAAATGATTCTTACTGGGTAAAAAAGAAGTAGGATACGTATTAGAAAATTGTGATACCACATTTTGTTGAGAGGCATCACTAGTAGGCAAATTTTGGAACATAGGATTAGGCTGAGTTATGGTCTGAATTGGAATCAAAGAATTTTTCATTTTGAAACATTGGTGGACATTATGCCCTTTTTTGTAGCAGAACTGACATGTTATAGAATATTTCTTAAAATTATTTGCCTTTGTTTGTCGAGGAAAATAGTTGTTGGAATTTTTGAAATCTTTATTATTAGGCCTAGATCTATATTGAATGTTTCTATAGTTGTTATGAAATTGTCTATTATAAGGATGACTACGTTGAAATTTAGAGTTATTGTGTTTATCAGAAACACTATCCTTATTATCATCTTCGAGTTTATTGATTTGTTCTTTTAGCGAGTTTACTTCCTAGGTTAATGATCTTATTTGGGAGGACTGAGCTCGAGGTGGGGAATCAGCAGAATTAATTTCCTGCAATTCATGAGCTCGGGAAACAGCCTTATCATACTTATTTACTTTTTCGATTTGTAATATTTTTCTGATATCACGAGGAATTGCATTAAGAAAATGATTAAATTTTATCGCATCTAACGCTTCTTTGTCAGATATCTTGCTGTAAACCTTCTTAGTAATTAGATCTAAGCGATGGGATAGGTTCAGCATGGATTCATTAGGAAGTAAATTTAGACTATGTAACTGGCTTATGTTAGCCTGAGTATTTTTAGTTCCAAAGAAATTTTGAAATTGTACATGAATTTCATTAATAGTTTTTGCCTCAGCAAAAAAAGGAGATTCTGCATAATATTGCAGAGCAGCACCTGAAAGCTTAGTACTTAGAAATAATTTTGTTTGTGCATCATCCCAATTATTTAAATTCTGTATGTCCTTTACTTGCTTAAAGAAAAATTCCAATAAATGAGGTTCTCCTTGAAAAGGCAGAATATTAAGAATGGCTGTATTAGACATATTTGTCGATTTGGCTATTTTATTTTTACCTTTAGTACTCATTTAAAATTATGCATAGATAAAAATATGAAAAAATATATAATTGCTACTTATCAATTCTAAGTGCACAAATAATCATTTTTTAAATCTGCTTAATTTATTTAACTGGTTTCAGCAGTATACTCAGAAATAATCAACTATTTAGATATATGCAGAAAAATATAAGATAAATAAATGCAAAAAAAATGTAAATAATGTTCATTATTTCGAAGAAAATTACTTTTTATGTAATGTATATACGCATATATTTATAGGAAAAAAATCAATCATAATAATATGAATCCCTTTAATCAAAATTCAAATAATGCATAAAACTAACTATAATACTAGATATATTCATATGAACACTTACTCGTAATAGAAAAAAGGTATTAACACATAATACAATAAAAAAATTAAAAAAAAAGTTGGGATCCCAGTAAACAATAAAAATAAAAAAGCATGAAGTGAAATGGAGAGCTCTTAAACGCAATATTTTTTCTTTTGCTTCGTCACCACGCCGCAATACAAAAAACAAACAAACACACTCGGTAGCACGAATATCACGACGATTTTAGCACATAATTTTATGAAGGGACGTGCCTGGTTCAACGGCACCAATTTTATCCTATGAAGATGTACGGTGGAAGGCGGTGATCGTAAGGAGACGATGGTAGGTATGTGGTATGTAGATCGTTGTCACATTTGGTATGAACAATCGTGAAGAGCATTGCGTCACTGTATTAAAAATAAAAAAAGTGTCGACATCCATATTGCGTATTAAAGATATACGTCAGCGAAGTGTAGCACTGTAAAAAGAAAATTTCAGTTAGAGCAACACGGCATTAATTTTTTTTGAACGCCAACAAACTAAATCCGATTTCACGAGAATGCTGGGAATCATCACAGATAGCGGTACATCAAAGCAGGTTCACAAAAGAAGAAAAGGAGGTGGTCACCTAATTGTTGACCCATAATGTTGTTACAGAAAGACATCTGTCTTCCTAGCGCTCGTCGTTTCATTTTTCTTTTGAGGAGAGCACGCAGAAAACTGGAACACAAAGCACAAACTTTGCGAACAAAAATCAGTAAGTCGACTATAAATAATTGGCAGGACTCATCTCCATTTTAGTCATATCTCTTTATTTCTACACCATCTGAAGATCAACATTTTGAAACTTTATAATACACCCTCAAATAAAAAGGAAAACTGGGAAAGCATTCTTCTAAAAATTATTATGGCGAGCATGGCATTTCGTGCCTACGTTCCGGTGGCGAAGGTTCCCCACTTAAATGTGAGGACCTCGCCACACAAGTAACAACTCCGCAACTGCTAAAAAAAATGACCGTTAGACCTACTGCTATAGAAAAAGGGAGCTCGATTTTTCTGGAACAATTTTAGCAGGTGTTTTTCGAGCAATATGCTTCTTGTGCAGCAGAGAAAAACCGCAACCACATCTGCTTCAGCTGGAGCAAAGATATATGCGAGGAAGGGATGTTATGATTATTCTTTTAGCCTGCGTCAACTGTTATTTTATTTCAAAGCAGCTGATAAGAGGGAAATGATTTAGAAGTACGTTAATGCGCTGTAATTGAGAAGGCCAAGAGGAAAAATGAAAGCTTTAAAAGATAGTTATTATTAAAAACTTTTAAATTAGATTTAGAATAGATTATTAGTTTAAATTTAGACAATATTAATTAGGATTTGTATTAATGATTTTTCATTAAAAAATATGCACGTTGTGTCAACGTGACATATATATATAAATTTTATGGAAGTAAGTTGGGATTGTTTACATTAATTTCATTTTTCTCGGGAGGGGCGGTCGCCTCCTCCGACCCCTTCCCTTTAATCCGCCCTTGATCAGACCCTGAGTCTGTTTTTTTTTTTTTTTGTTTCGGCACTTAGATTTCTTTCTATATTTTGTTTATTTCTGGATTCATTCTTCAAATAAAGACAAAAATGTAACATTATTGGTAAGGAATCCATTTTCTAAAGACCATACGTGGGTGGTGCAAGGATCTGGATACCCCCCTCCTCCGTTTGTCCGAGTGTCGCCTTTAGTCAACGAAAAGATAATGATACAGCCTTTCTTTCTGTCTTTCTTTTATTTCACCCTTTTGGATGCTCCCTGAAATTTTTCTCTGAGAACCGTGTTTTTGTTCCACAGTATTGTTGAATACTGTGTGTGTCCTTATTGCTGACTTTAGAATACTCATTGAGTTTCGCCTAGATAATGAGTTCACTAAATAATGCAGGTTTGCAACAGCCACATTAAATATATTAATGACTATGTCATTTTATCTCTCACCCCCTTTTGAAAATGTGACATAAAAATGAGACACGAAAATGCGTTACGAAAACGCGACATAAAAGTAAGAAATGTCCGCTGAAAATGTTAGTATGTGTTACGTAAACCACCGATTTCTATAAGCTCCGTAAGGCTGCATTTATTTGATAAAATGATTGTTTAAAAATTTCATCCGTTTATTTAAATACTATTAGTTCACAACAGTTTTAATCTATTTATACAATATTTCGTAAGCTGTAGAATATGCATCACATGTATATTTTACATATATTTAAATACTATTAGTTCACAACAGCTTTAATCTATTGTTACAATATTTACTAAGCTGTAGAATGTGCATCACATGTATTTTTCTATAAATAGGTTACAATCCTAAAAAATTCAACATGGGGGTTACCAGGTGAAATACACGATAGATGAGAGATAAAATGACGTAGTCCATTAATATCGTTTTAATATGGCAATCATGAAACTAAATAATTAGGGGGGTTCAGGAGGGTCTCCCATAGACGAGGCTCGAACAGCCGAGTTATACATATATTCTTTCAATGAGTTGTCTACAACTGATTTACAGTTCCACTATATAGAGCTTCAGAAATTGTCTTATCCAAAATTAAATAAATAAATAAATAAATAAATAAATAAATAAATAAAAAATAAAAAGAAAGAAAAAAAGAATTGCAAGATTTGTCTGTTGCCTTAAAAAATCAAGAAAGATAAATCATGCCAAGCTCATAGATTATAAAACACTTTCCAATACAAAATATTTTTGCGCCAAATCTGCTATGTATTTTAGTTAAAACTGGCGAGATTTCGTAGATAAAAAAATGTTGTATTATCACTATAAATGCAATTTTATGAGACCCTGTAAAAGACCTTTAATTTTTTTTTTTTTAGCGCTTAACTGAAGAATATAAAAATTTTATACTCATTGTCTTGTGCTAGAAATGCGTTAGTGTCTCTCAAATGCCACAGACTGCAATGTATGGGAATTCTTTTGAGTGCTCCTGTAGAACTATGAATAATACGGACGTTATTCTCAATGAAGAGCATCATTTTGAGAGCCTTAGTAATATATATGCCAACTTTGTTTTCTTTCAAAAATCGAATATCTCTAAAATATGTTTTCAAGAATGACTGTTGATTCAGTCATTCCTGTATCAACAGATACAGGGGGAGACCCCCCCCCGAACCCCCCTTTTAGTTCTGTTTTTTAGACTGTGCTATACATTGGATTTTTTTCTCCTGTAAAAGAACTGTCAATGCTACATACACCATTTTCAATATGGTACATGGTACTGTACATTGAAAAAACATAAATTTCGCACAAATCGATGTATATCCACAGCAGTTAGAACACTGGATGGGTGGACATCAGAACAGACAAATAACCGAAATCATAAGGATGTTAACCCGTTTTGAGTTCTAATGCATTAACAAATTTTCGTCGGTTGGAGACCCCCTCCTACTCCTAGGCAGATAGCCCTTAACAAAACACAATACAATAAATCAGTTAATTAAAGTGCGAGTAACGAATTTTCAAAATTCCCAAAGAAATCGACATAGCTTAATATAATTACATTAGACATTTTTCGAGGTACTACATATTTATTATCTAGGCGATCCGCCAAGACGAGCAACTTTTTCGCCAAGATAAATGCCAGACACATGAAATTATTGATGGTTCGGAATACGATTGCCAGGAAATTTGAGGAAAAAATAGTTTGGCGTTAATGACCGCCGGGATAATACGTAAATACCTTTTTCGATTTATCGTAAAATAATAAAAATATCGCCAAGTTCGGTTCATTTTTCAAAGCATTTTTTTCGCACCCTATTTGGCAATTTATCGCAAAAGTCGCCAACATTGCCGGCTTTTGGCTCAAATTTTGAAGGAGGCACACGATCGTCGTCGGATTATTAGCTAATCATATTGTAGGATAGTGGGTCATTCCACGTCAAATCAAACACAAAATTGGAGAAAGTTCACCACACCAGCTTAGATTTTCCTCAAAATTTATATAGAGGATTTATAGGCTAAGACATGAACAAATCTCAATTTTGAAGGTTCTACGATAATTAATTACCGAGAAATTAATTATGCAAATTTTTAAGTTTTCTGCAAGATGCGCCAACTTTTTTCTCAATTCCTTAAATAACTCCTTACCTGTAAAAGTTACTGAAGTGAAAATTTGTTTCTAGGAGTAACTTTTTACGCTGATTCCAAAAATGTTATCGAAATTTGCGTATCTTCTATAGTTTATGCATGAGCACTGCATTTGCTAAAAAATATCATGAATTTTTTTCGGCATGTCTGATCACAGACACATGTTTTAAAATTTTATATGTTGTTAAGATGGAATAATCCTACATCCCAAAATAATTTCATCTTGGCTTTCTGCTCAGGAGCAGAGAAAAAAAATTGTATGTATGTACCCATATATATTAGGATTTTCATATGCAATATTTATACTGAAGATGAGAAAATTCAGAAGCGTTAGTCAATTTTCCTATGTCTTTTAAATTGATATCTGAAATTTAACTACTACTCCAGGCATTTTCAAAAACTAGAAAATATATCAAAGTGCTTGCATCGGAAAACGTAAAACAAACAAACAACAAAAAATGCATGTAAAACAATGTTAAATTAAAAAGAATTCTAAAGTTAAAATTTAGAATTATTTTTAATTTAACCCTGTTGTTTTTGGCAGTCATTCATCAGCCAATAAATCTTTGGAATTCTGTATGACATTCAAGTCAATAGAAGGAACAAAGTTTATTGAAAGAATTGAATTCCTGTAAGTTACAGTACTTATTTACCTTTAACAGAATGCGCACAAAATTGCGCTTTGGCTAGTTTTGTGGATACAGCTATTTGAAATAGGTTTTACTGCATACTGTATTAAATTTTTATTGTTACAACAACTAGCATAGCAATGTCAGGCACATTGTCAAATTGCACATTTGGTGATATATTGCAGAATAAATGTCATGTAACCAGTTATTCACGGCAAACTTTTACGTCTACCCTCCTAGGAGGATTATATTCGAAATGTTCTGAAATCGATTTTTAGGCTTTCTTGAGTGTTGTGTATTTTACAGCAAGAATTTTATCGATATCTGTTTTCTTCTTTGAGATCCCGCAGAATATGTGAAAAGAGCATTTTGGGCCTTTATCCTCCATAAATTACGAATTTTGTAAAATACTCTCTAATCTAGCACCTACGCTATAAAATCCCACTCGTGCTAAATTTCGTGTTATTAGCTTCAGTAGTTTTGGCTAGGCAAAATATTGACATACGAAAAACAGATAGAACTTTTCGGTAGACCTAATATATATATATATATATATATATATATATATGTTTTATTAAACATTGTTCTTTCTTTTGAGTTCAATATCATACAGAATTCCAAAGATTTATTGACTGATGAATGACTGCCAAAAACAACAGGGTTAAATTAAAAATAATTCTAAATTTTAACTTTAGAATTCTTTTTAATTTAACATTGTTTTACATGCATTTTTTGTTGTTTGTTTGTTTTACGTTTTCCGATCACTTTGATATATTTTCTAGTTTTTGAAAATGCCTGGAGTAGTAGTTAAATTTCAGATATCAATTTAAAAGACATAGGAAAATTGACTAACGCTTCTGAATTTTCTCATCTTCAGTATAAATATTGCATATGAAAATCCTAATATATATGGGTACATACATACAATTTTTTTTCTCTGCTCCTGAGCAGAAAGCCAAGATGAAATTATTTTGGGATGTAGGATTATTTCATCTTAACAACATATAAAATTTTAAAACATGTGTCTGTGATCAGACATGCCGAAAAAAATTCATGATGTTTTTTAGCAAATGCAGTGCTCATGCATAAACTATAGAAGATGCGCAAATTTCGATAACATTTTTGGAATCAGCGTAAAAAGTTACTCCTAGAAACAAATTTTCACTTCAGTAACTTTTATAGGTAAGGAGTTTTTTAAGGAATTGAGAAAAAAGTTGGCGCATCTTGCAGAAAACTTAAAAATTTGCATAATTATTTTCTCGGTATTTAATTATCGAAGAACCTTCAAAATTGAGATTTGTTGATGTCTTAGCCTATAAATCCTCTATATAAAATTTGAGGAAAATCTAAGCTGGTGTGGTGAACTGCACTGTTTGATCTGACGTGGAATGACCCTGTAATGAAGTTTCCATTTTTCTTATAATGCAGCTGATGCTCAAATAGATTTTCTTTTCTTTTTTTTAAACACATTTTTAAAAAAATTATTTAAATATTACAAACGATTTTTATATAATAAACACTTACTTTTTTTTTTTTTTGTAAATATTTCTTTTCAAATTTAAATTTTGTCCCGACCCCAATACAAGAAATCTGAAGTAAATTATGCGATTAATTCAAGAATTGTTCAAAATTTCCCTTAGATTATGCAAAGGCACATCTAAATTACGCAAATACTTATAGGAATTTGGGTAAAGTGTAAACCACTGGGGACACCTGCAAGGCCCGATGGCTATGCAGCTGCAGTTTCGGATAAGATATTGTTTTTCGGTTCCCCATCGGCAAAACTGCTCGTCTAGATCACTTCTATCCATGAATAAAAATTCATCTATTGCAGACAAACAAAAGTGCACTTGCCGATGACTGAATTCGACGAGTCGATGAGTTAACGATGAGTCAATGAACGACGGAGCAGAAAACAAGCAGTCATTGCTACTAGGGTACCGAAATAAAGAATAACACTTCTTTAACATTTTCGATTTTTAAGAATTTTTTCTAAAAGTTTCGTAAATGATACAGGTTTATTGTTTATTTCAGTGTATAGTGCAGTTTCTAAAACATACATCCTAAAAATATGAAATATTTGACATAATTAATTTTTTTGAATCTGTGTACCAAAATTTCAGGGTTTTTTTTCCCGAACTACAGCGATAAGCTGAAAGTAGCTGTCATTCAGTTGCCTTTAAACAGGGTTTAATTTCTATCCAAAAAAGTGCAAGAGCACTGATTTTTTTGTATTGCAATTTACAAAATTAATTACCTAATTTAAGGTATTATTAAGTTAATTTTTGTTACCTCTGTATTAGTTTGCGATGTAATAAAATTAATATCAACAGAAACAATTACGATGGTAATTAAAAATTTAAATTTAGTGTAAAATTTCACCGAGAAAAAAGTAGTGGAGCTGAGCTCCCTCCCATGCAAATTAAGCACTTCCTTTAAATACATGCAAGTATTTAGCACCCACGAAAACTTTTCTGTGGGTGCTTGAGATCTGACATACTACATAAAAAAAACTGTCCCTCACTAAAATTTTATTTTCGAATTATGCAGTTGCAAAGCACTCGTCGTCATCAGTGGCGTGACTATACCGTCAGAGCCCGTAATGAATTCATTGGATAGGGTCCTTCCTCATTGTACAGAATCTCAACCAACATGCTGCAGTTCACTTTTCCTAGCTTTCTATTTGAGAAAGGCTCCCCCTCCGTCCGGGGGACCGTGGCTTTTGCCCGTTCTACCGCCCTATAGTTACGCCAGTGATTGTCTCATCGAAGTTCCTCATGCGCATCTAAATTATAAAGGACATGGGTGCTCCTATGGGGAAGTAGGTAGGGGCTCGGGTCCCTCCCTCTAGCCGTCGGTATAGTGAACATTTTTATATTAGCTAACTTTTTTTTCACTTTTCAGTACTAAAATGTTTGAAAGAACGATTGCCGATGACCTTACAAATGCCAGCAATAACCCCTCCCCCCCTCGTCTTAAAGTACTCATATGGACGTCCATGCCGAAGCACGCACATACATTTGGTCTCATTAAAGATTTTCTTTTAAACTTTTAAAATATCACACAACTAATAAGCAAATAAAGCATTTTAGTACTGAAATAATGCAAAAAGTTTCGTATGCTCTACAAATATTCATATTACGTAATGGCATAATTGGGGCGGGGGGGGAGAACCCTCCTTGAGTGTACATCACTGTGTTGGGGTTATAAGACGATTGCTGGTGCTCAGGATCCAACGTAATTTTTTTTACAAGCCCAAAGCACCCACATAAACGTCTTTTCCTAGCCCTTTCTGGGAACTTCAAATTATGACTTGGCACTAAAATTTCTGTGGGTGCGGAGCACCCACAGAATTTTTTCAGTGGGTGCTTGAGCCCCGGAGCACCCACGTAGTCGGCGCCACTGCGCACGGAATCTTTTCGCAGTCGAAAGCTTTCGTTTTGTACATAAACATTCGAATATCCAGCAGACGATTTATTTGTGGGGGAAAAAATAATAATAAACTGTGTAATCGGGAGAAATTATTTTAAAGGTATTGGAATCCCCCAATTGTATGACGTCATTTTCACTTAAAATAAGTCATTTTGTCACGCAAATGATTCACTTTTTTTGACTCTCGGAAACGAAGTGGTGCTGAAAATAGCGAAAAATCGCTTAAAAATGAGGGAGCGGGTGGATTTTCGGATTTTTAAAATCGACAGCTTGTTTTCTATATTTTTTTACAAAGTTGTGAAAATTTTCAAGCGGATCGTACAAACGATGTAGAAGTTGTTAGGCTTTTTGTCCTTGACTTTGTAATCTTTTTGCAGTCATAGAGGAAAAAGTTTTATCTTGAAGTCAGTGTTCAGCGCAACTACAAGGGGTGATCAAATGAAAAGGTACGAAACGTCACAACAACCTAACCGTTATCATATCTGTCCATGCAACTATGAGAGCACGTAGTGAGACATCTAGGAATGCGATTGGAGCCTTTTGTGTGGATAGGAACATGCGGGGGCCCGCAGGAGAGAGCAGAAGTTCTTGTAAAAAGCACCCTCCTACGTCCAATTGATGCGGCAGTGCGTGTGAGGACAGGATGGCGTTCACATTGCAAAATTCGACGATTTAGAAGAAGCGAGGCGTTATCCGATTTCTGACAGCGGAAGGTGTTAAACCGGCCATTATTCATCGCGGGTGATGATCGTATACTGGGAAGGCTGTGTGTCCCACAAGTCAATGAGAAAATCGAACGTCCGTTTTCGCCAAGGAACTGGCCAAGTTCAAGTGGGAGACGCTGGACCATCCGCACTACAGTCCGAACATGTCTGCGATTTCCATGTATTGGTTCCACTGAAGAAACCCAGAGGCGCAGAGAGCCAAGTCGGGGCCCCGGGGATAAAATCTTTGGGGTCCCTTTGCTATCCAGAAATCCTTTTGATGTCGTATTAGATCAATCATTTATACCTTATTAAAATTATTAATCATTTAGAGAAACTTTAAATTAATAGTAATTGGAAAGTTATTAATAGAATTAAAAGTATTAATTTAAAACAGTATTATACTTTAATAAACATCCATGCTCTAAAAATATACCAACATTTTGTTTTGAAGGTTTCGTCACCTCCATAGAGAAACTGTATTTGAAACGTTAACGTTTTTGCATGGCATGTTTCCACAGTATGAATAAAAAATTAATATTTTTATTCATACTTCCATGCAAGCAGGTATCCAAAAAAGTGGAAATTTCAAAATTTCTCATTGAAAGTCTTGATCTTTAACATTTTGTTAAGGAAAATTCAAATTTTCGGAGGCTGGGTGGGCCCATAGTCTCTCCTCTTGCTATACCCTTTCTTCTACTATTTAACAATGTGTCTCGGGAAAAAAAAGATTTCTTGTTAAATAAATCCTTTCTACTTTTAGTCATGGCAAACCGTTGAATAACACCGTCAATGTTTACTTTTCTTGCAAAAGGAGACTCAATCACTAACATTCCTCGCTTTTGTCAAGTGGGTGGTTTATGCTCTAGCTGGCTTTTTGTAATTTTTTTAAAAAATTATTTGAAACATCCGGGGACATAATATGAATTCGGACTTTTTTTTTCACAAAATTGACAACACACAATTAAGTATCATATAAACCGCAAAAGCGGGGGCCCTTCACAAGCTGAGGCCCTGGGGATTTTTCCCCTGCTCCCCCTCCCTCTCTGCGCCACTGAAGAAACCACCTGAAAGGGAAGCACTTCAACTCGGACGACGTACTCAAGGACGCTGTGACGGACTGGGTCTCGTCACGACCACAGGAATTCTGGGAACAAGGAATCCTGCGGCTTGTTCGTCAGTGGGATCGTTGTGCTCAGGCCTATGGTGTATATTTTGAATAAAGTCTACATTTGTACCCACCGTGTCGTTTCGTACCTTTTCATTTGATCACCCCTTGTAGTTAGTAGGATGATACGCTTAAAGAATAACTTCCCATACAGCGCAATGTATTGGGACTATCTTGAGTGCTCCTGTAGAAAAAAATCTATAAACTCTACATAGATCCTTTACAATAGGGTACATAGTACTGCAGATAAGAATAACATATATAAATTTCGTAGAAATCAGTGCCTATTGACGCGAGTTATATCAAGGACGGACAGACAGACAAACCGAAATCTTAAACACTTTTCTACCTTGTTGGAAAGTGTCAAAAAAGCTAGATCTTGAGGGGAAAGACGAAAACTTTCAAGGTAAAGGTGCGGGGCCCATAGCATTTGCTACATCTGCTATATTGTTAATCCGGCACTGCTGTTTCACCGTTTTGGATCGTTGGCTGTCCGTACGGCGAGCTTGCGGTGCCGCAAGTAAATACATCAATGCTCTTCTGTAATTGGCTGTAGCCGTAAAAGCTCTTCTGTAATTGGCTGTAGCTGTAAAAGCTCTTCTGTAATTGGCTGTAGCTTTGCGGTCGCTGCGGAATATCTGTTCTCGCCAGATAATGCGCAAACCCTCTGCGCTCGCTGCGCGGGCGCCGTGTTGCTCCGCCACGTGACGTCGTTGCGGCGTCTTAGCGGTGCGGTACGGCCAGTATTAGAGACCCTATACTTCGTCAGAGACCCGACACGAGTGAAATAATTTCTGATTGGCTGAAGCGGAGAATCAGCCGCCGCGGGCTATGGATGAAAATCTTCCGTAGAGTTAGCATTGTGGAATGGAGTGACTTCGGAAAAACTGCTATATCTAAGCATTAAATAATCAGTCTTATGTTTTTCCGTTCGATTTTCCTAATCTGAAATACTTACTTAATGCATAAAAATCACTTTTTAACTAGAAATCCGAAATTAAGTACTATTTTTAAGCGATTATTTACGTAGTTTCGCTTTCGAGCTGTCATCGGAAGGTTGAATTTTAAGTCTTATCTTACACTTTCCTTGTTTGAACTTTACAATAATATTGTTTTAATATTTATTTATGTCATATATGCGCATATCATGCTTTAAATTAATTAAAAAATCCTTCAAAAGCTTTCTATTTTGTACTTTTTTCCATGAATGCGCCGGACTGCATTTGGCGAAAAGAATTCAGACGCCAAACTGCTGTTGGCTCCCTTTTACTCGGCGCGTTTCATCTGGTTTTTCGCTTTGAGTCAAAATGTTTCACTTTCAGTTATAAATATTTAGATAAAGCAATATTTTTCTGAGATCGTAACTCACTAGATACAAGTCTCTGAAAAATATTTACTGGCATGAGTTATTTTAAGCACTCTATGCAGAAGTTATTCAGCTGTTCAAAAATGTACGTGATATTGAGGTGTAATTGAATATTTACTATTTACTTTTCAATTTTTGCTTTTTGTACTTGTAATGGTCCTTTGGTGTTGTGTGACTGATTTTTACGGGGGTTTTTTTGGGGGGGGGAGAGGGAGAGGCACAGGAAAGATTTGGGGGGATTTTTCTTCTATCGATGGTTCCTTTTGAATTTCCAAACAAATATTCAAAATAAAAAGATCTTGACGCAAAATTGGGAGCATGTGCCCCTTTCTGTATATTCTAACGGCATATTGCACTTTAACCATATTATCGCAACAAATCTACTAATAATACCTATTACTTTCATCTTCGTTTCTTCCCCGTAAATGCACAATTTAAAAATTTAAATCCTCCATGTTTCGGCAGAAGGGAATAGTTTACTTTAATCTCGTTTCTTTGAGAATTTACTTTGATATGACGTAAATTTTATGGCATGCCGTGTTTACTCGGGTAATAGTCGCACTTTTTTGCCATTTTTCTTGGAGAAATTAAACTATTATGCGAGGAAATATACTACACAATATTCTACACTCTAATGTTAAAATACTGGTATTATAATAAAATTACTAAGTTACAAAATACTTCCAGATTATCTGCCGTATGCCGTATGTTAAATAGTCCTTTCGTCAGTTGCACACAAAAAAGAGGCTTTTTTCTTTTTATAGAAATATTTTTACAGACATAAATGAAGATCAAATACGTGGCTGCGACCTTTATGTAGGGAAAATATTTTGACGATTTTTTTTGCTTCAAAACTGGTGCGACTGTAATGCGAGGGCGACTACTACGCGAGTAAACATAGTTTTAATCTCACGCTATTTTTAATTTAAGAAGTCACGTTTCTGACTGCCGTAAAAGGAAAACGCAGTTAATTCACCCAGTTAGATTTTTTAACGAAGTATCATTAAAACTTACCAAATATTAAATTTAAAAATAAATCTTCTGTTAATTCTTAATATTTCACCTATCATTTAAACTATCCATCAGCACAAATATATGTATTTGTATACATTTAAAATTGACAAATGAAGTTATTCATGTGAATTTAATCATAATTTTCTTCTACAACAACATTATAGGAAGCATGCTTGAAGAAAATAAAAGTCAGTTTTCCAATATTTAAAAATCAACCAATACCAATATTCATATAAAGTAATTCATATAAAGTAAAGGTTTTATGAATGATGTACTACAAATATGAATTAATAAACAAAAACAAACAAACAAACAAAATGTAAGGGGAATAATAATACATCGTTAATTTGCTGCACTGTAGTTATTTCTCCGTACTCATTGCATCCATAATTGAACGATATTATGCATGCTCAGTTCGCACCCTTTAACAGGTAGAAGTAAAATGCGAAAAATAAAACTCTCCTGCTTCGCGAGTAACGGCCAACTGAGGGAAAACGGGTTGCCGTAGTTTGGATGATTTTTTTGCCCTGGATGATTTTCTGAGCATGCGCACTAAGACCGTGTCGTATCTCTACGAAGTTCAGTATCTCTAGCCAGTATGAATCCGGCTTTAGGCTAAGGTGACCAAATGTCCCCATTTTCCGGGGACAGTCCCCATTTTCAGGACGTTTTTCAAATTGTCCCCAGAATGTAAAAATGGAACTGGGGACAATTTTTGATTATTGCATTGTTTTTCAATTAAATTACTGTTAATTATTGCATTAATTATAAATGTCCCCAGTTTTGTTTTCAGAATCGGGGACATGTCCCCGATTCTGACTACAAAAATCTGGTCACCTTACCTTAGGCAGGCATGGCTTTACAGCATGGCATGCTGTTGCGCACGCACGCTAGAGCGCTAGAGTCTCATTGTTAAAATTCACTGCCTACGCTAAGCGAAAATCGTTAACCTGCTGTAAATCTCCGTTTCTGGCTATGGGCAAGGGAAGTGGACCTATAGAATTTTTCGACCTACGTCATTGCATTACGTCAGATCATAGCAACCAACCTGGGAACACTTTCCTGTAGGACGCATATTCACAATACCCACATAGTGTTTTAAATGAATGCTCCTGATTGGTTAAACAAATCGCAAGTGGTATGACTAGCTTTGGCAGCTTATCGCCAGTACGGACCCTGTAGGTATTAGCAGTTTATCGCCAATATGTATCCTGCAGGTTTTAAGCTGGTGGTGTCTGAGTATGTACGTATATGTAAATAAACATCGTTCGTCCGTAATGATAGCATTTTTTAGCCGTGTACTAGTGGGTTTTTTTCAATATTTTTTAACGTGATAATGAGTACTTAAACAAAAATTATTAAATGTGCTTTACTTTTGTTTTATAAATTGTTAATTATTAATTTATAGTGTAATTTTTAAAAAGGTTTTATGATGCAGTATAATTTTGCATGATAGTCAGTCAAATATTAGTCAGTTTAGTATATATTTTTTCTTTTTTTCATATGCTCTAAGTTATCATTATTAACAGTAATCTTATCAACAAAGATAATATTTATACGCTGGAGCGATTTCTATTGAAGGAAAAAAAAACTTTTCTAATGTCTGTTCCTTTATAATAATGATATTTAATTTTTTTTATCCTTGCTAGGCTAATTAAATTTATAGCTAATGTAAACTCTTTGTCGCGGTGTTATTTGACATAGAATTAGCCACATTAGAAACTTCTGAATATGTAATTTATATTGAATACAACTATAAATTTCTTATTATCATTGCAAGTTTACCTGTAGTTTGTTAATTTTTTGTGTATTTCAAAATATGGAAATTGTTTTCTCACCTTATGATTTTTTAAACCTATTTTTAATTTAAATGTGCAAATTTTACTATTGCTTGTGTTTAAAACAATAGAAACTGTGATATTTAATTAAAACATAGCTAATACAGAATAATTAAATTACAAGTGCGTTCACCTAAGTCACTGAGTGATTGCACTGCAAATGATTTGGACTTTTGAGTAAGTTTTTTAACGACAACTACTCACTAAGCTTTGTCCATAACTGCCAACTCAACTGGATTTTGAAGATTTATACTGGATTTTACATTAAAATTTTGTTTTACATTTTGAAGTATTAATAATCGGCATATTTATTTCCCCAACAGTTCTGAAAGATTGTCGCTATCAGGATATATTTATTTGGTGCAGCTTCAATATACATCTAACCTTGATTTTTCGTGCATATAATGCCGTTTTTGACGGTGCCAAAGAAAGAGAGTAGCTGCGAAATTGCTTTTCCAAACATGTTTTCAAACTGGAGACACTAGTAAAATTTGAATATTTGTTAAAAAAATTTAGGGTTAAGAATCTAAACAATATAGATTTAAAAAATATTAACTAATAATTGTTTTTTCTGTCTGGGGGGGGGGAGGGGGCTCCAAAACCCTCAACCCCTCGTTTCATTTTAACAACAACAAAAAAAATGTTATTAAAACGTTATGGAAAATATTAAAAACAGAATGTATAACAGAATTCAAGGCCATATTACATTTATCACCAATTTTGGTCCCCCCCCCCAAAAAAAAAATGTAGGATGTATATTGAGGCTTAGCTGTTCATTTAATATGGCTCAACGTACTATGGTATTTTGGTAAAATAATAAAGAGATTTGTGCTTATGTTTAATCCTTATTTGGAAACTTCAAGCAAAGGTGGCTCCAGACTGAATTCTCGGAGGGGTCATTGAACTTTTTACATAGGTCTATAAATTGTTCAAAATACGTATTGAACGAGGGAAATCATGAAGTATGAGAATTTAAAGTTGTAAAAATATTTTCGGAGGGTGCCATGGCCTCATAACCCCCTCACCCAGGGTGCGAATTGATGGGGGGAATGCCGAGGATTGTCCCCGGCTGAAGAATGTAATATCCCTGGCTAGAGAAATATTAATGGATCCCTGCCAGGGATACTATTTATCCCCTGCTGAAGAAATGTTAAACTAGTGAGTGAAGATTTGGGATTGAAGTCAAGAAGTCAAAATGAAGGTTGTATGTTATCGTTTGTTACTATACTCTAAGGCGACTGCCTTAAAATTTCGTCTCTTTTCTAAGCTAAAAACCCTCAAAGGTGGCATCCAATACAGGTACATTGTATGTAGCTTGTGTATCTGTGATTCCATAGAACAGACAATCGATGACTTTTGTTTGAATATAAGTCACTTCCACACGTGCCGGCGACTGCATTTGTCAAGAAATATCATGTGAAAGGAGCATTTGCATCTTCTCTCCTTTTCCTTTTCAAGTGTCCCCCCCTGGAGAATGTTTTCTTTCAAATGTCCCCCCTTGGAGAAAATGTTCAGTTCGCACCCTGCCCTCACCGGAGCCGCACTTGACTTCAAGATTAGATGAGAAATCCTTTAATTGTAACATTTGTCAGTTCAAACCCTCACTGTTTTTTTTTTGTTTGTTTGTTTGTCTAAAAAGTAGATATTTTGTAAAACTTTGAACATTTTGGAAAAATTATTTTGGAATTTTGCATATCTGCAGAAAACTGGGTACTTGCATATTATCCCAGCAGTCATTCCCACCAAATTATTTTTTCATGAAATGTGCCGGCAAACAGTTGCCATTTGTATTCGGAACCATCAATAATTTAATTTGTCTGGCATGTATCTTGCAAAAAATCGCTCGTCTCGGCGGACTACTGCGATAATATGTAAGTACCCAAAACTGCAGATTAAAAATCATCAACAAAGCTGATAATTATTTAACCAGATAACTTTTTAAATTTAATGCAAATTGTCATAAATAGTAGAATGTAAATATACGACATGCAGATACATGATTTTTTTAAAGATATGCAATATTAACTTACAAAATACACAAAATGAAAATGTACAAGTGAAAATAAAGAATAAATCATTAAAAAATAGAACTTTTCATAAGTTTTCTAATATAACAAATTTAAATTACTTGTTGAAAAACATTTTTTTTAATTACAGAATTTTGTAAATAATAAAACTCCTCATGCATCTTGGAGCATTCTGTATTGTTAAAAACAAATTTTATACATCATACACTAAGCACTAAATCGTAGTACTGTAAAATCTTTAAGTCCAAATCGGATGATTTCTAGTACAGTTTTTCGATAAAATATTGATATAGCTTTTTGTGAGGTTTAATTGCCGCCAGGCTTAGAATGTAAGCAAGCATGGAATAAATGCTGTAAAATGATATTTATTTATTTTCTTGGTGTGTTTAGTAAAATTTAACTCAGTGGTTAATTCAGCTCTATTAAACAAAGTTCGATCGTAATTCAGAAAAAATGTCCAGGTCAGTATATTTGCATCATTTTTAATTTTTGCTTTGTTGTTGTCGTGTCCATGATAGACGACGCTATCCATGGAAAGAGGGAAGAGGGGTTCCAGTGCCCCCAAGGGGGTTGGACTTCTAGTTGTTGGTCCCTAATTTTGAACCGATTCCAGATGAGGGACCAACCCCCACCTGAAATCAGCACCCCCAGAGGTATCCTTTAACAACTTGGAGGACATTGGAGCCACGACGGATTTTATGTGCACCAGCTCCCATTAGCGTACACAGACCCACATCAGACAAGCCGAGAGGGAGATGACCCTCCTAAGCATTGGCCAAACTGGATGCTGCTTCACTTGCCGTGTTCTTATGGGAACAGAGTTTAGCGCCCAGACCACTGCGGGACAATTTTTGCATTTGATTATTGTCCTTATTTATGAGTCCAGTTTTATGCTCTGATTCAAGCTTGAGGCAAATATTATTAGATAAGATTGTATTCCATTTTCATTTAAAAACCACTGTTTTAAGTTCAAGATTTTTAAAATTTACTTTTGATTGAAGTTTGAAGAAAGATGCATGTTGATTTTTTTTCTTTTGAAATAGAGGCGAAATAAAATGAATTTAACTCTAATAAAATTTTTATAGAATATAATTAATTTATATAGGTATGAAAGTGTTAACTATGTTAATTATTTACTGAGTAATGGAATTATAAATGTTCAAATTAAATATGTTTGTCATAGGTTTTATGAATTAGCACAGCCAAAGGAATCAATTTTTACTTACTTAAATTTATCCACATATTGCTGTTTTATAACAATTGTTTTCATTGTTTTGTTTACATTATTTTAAACGTTAATTTACATGTTCAGTTATCACTTAATGTAATTAATTTTGTTTAATGAGCAGAAAATTAAAATTCTATGTTCTTTTTTAAGACTTTGAAGTTTTTATCTTTGTAAAACTGTCTATTATTTTAAAAACTGTATAATTCTTTCGAGTATTATTTACCTCTCCATGACACAGGGATTTTATGTCACTGAAAATGGTAGATGGCCAAAGTATTAAGGTCCTGTGTTTGGGTCTCATCGCGTGGCTGTCGATCTAACTGCCTGGAGTTTTGGTAGGTTTTCTCCAGATGTATTGTGAATATGCATTAAAACCCCTTAAAAAGTCCTCCTACCAAGGCACCCCCCATAGCGTAGTGTTACCATAAACACACAAACAATTTCAATAAAGTGTAAATGCATGTCCAAAGTGTCACATTTCCCTTCATGCTTTTTTTTTTTTTGTTTCTATTGGAGTAGTATTTAATAACAATTTATAGTAAAATTTCTTTCCCATTATTGGCACAGTGGTTATGTCACTAAAAATGGTAGACAGACGAATTATGAAAGTCCTATGTTCGGGTCCCAGCGCACGGCTGTCGATCTAACGGTCTGGAGATTTGGTAGATTTTTCTCCAGATGTAACGTGAATACACATTAGAACCCCTTAGAAAGCCTTCCTATCAAGGCATCCCCCATCCTTAGCAGATCGCCCGAGCGTAAACATCTTTCCTGTTATATAGTTAACAGGTTATTTATGTGTTATATAAAATTACTTTTCTTGTGTATTTATACAGTATCATATGAAGTCATTTACTATTCGGCAAGAGGGACAATTTGCCAAGCATGTATCAGTTCAGTAAAAACACTCAAAATACTGGTGTTAAAAGATAAAGTAAATAAAACTTTGTGTAAAAAACACACATATAACGATACCAATTCACAGGTACGATCGTTTCAATCAAAAATTTTTTCAGTCTTCATCAGTCTTTACACTACATTTCACCAAACAGTGGGAACTGGAAAATAAACAAAAGAAGCATGTTGCCGCATGGAAGAAAAGAAAAAGGCGAGAAACTAGAGATTAATGTTACCTTTGTTTTTGTTCTTTGGTTTGATGGTCTGTGTTCTTTTTTTGCTTATTTATTTAATTATTTTTCTTTATCCCCCACCTTCACTACTTTTTTTTTCTTTCCCTTTCTTTAATCTCTACAGTTTCTCGCCTTTTTCTTTTTTTACATGTGGCAACATGCTTTTGTTTATTTTTCAGATCCCACTGTTTGGTAAGACACAGTGTAAAGGCTGATGGAGACTGAAAAAAATTTCTGTCTAAACAATCATACCTGTGAATTGGTATTGTTTTATATATGTGTATTTTTATACTAAGTTTTCATTTACTTTATGAATCAAGCTAGTGTAAGCAATAAGCTATTTTCGTGTCAGCTTAGGAGACCTAACGTTGTATGTGACAGTGTGAAATGTGTGGCTTCTTGATTGCTGAAGACAAGTTGCACATTGGTATGATGCTAAAGAAGAAAAATAAAAGCAATTTTTTTTTCCCTAGAATGTGATCAACACAGTTTGTTTTTTATGCCTAATGAGTGCTTGTACAATTTTGCTGTACATTTGAAAGAGCAACATTGTACTTGTACTTTTTCGGCTTGTAAAATAGGATCAAGAGTCATTTGTACAAGCTGCAAGAGAAAAAAGAAATCAGTTCATATAAGAAAGTGCCGAAGAAAGATGAGAAGTATAATCCCTGTGTGTGAGTATGATGATCCATGAAATCAAATTTATAAATATATTGTATTGCATAAATAAAAAGATGAAACAGTTTCAATAAATTTTTATTTATTAAAGTCTCTTAGAGAAATACTACAAACAAATTGGCTTGTGTAATGTTGTTGTCTTTATAAAATAAAAATATAAATACCCTAAAAGCACACACTGTTAATGGTACAGGGTGTCTACCACAAAAAGTAAGCTTGATTTCTTGACCTTTTCTTGACCATAACAAATACGAAACTAATATCAAAAATACATCGTGCCAGGGATGCAGAATATGTTCTATCCGGCGATCTACGATTGGAGGAAATTTTAGCCACCTGGGGAAATTTTGCAGAAAAATATACAACTGATTTTGATTTTAACAATGAATTAAAAAATTCTTTGAGTTTTTCTTTTCCCTGCCCATTTTTAAAGCGATTTTTTTTTTTAAAACTTTTTCACCGATCAGCCGTTTGCTTTCAGTTATCTTGGACCAATTGCTATTTTAAAAAAAGAAGATTTACCATTGATCGCCGTAAAAAGATTTGCAATGTAGCTTGTACATTGCAAATCTTTTTACATCTATGGTAACACAGAACTTATGGAAGTCTATAATATATCATAAAACTTTGGGGAAATTGAAGTTATTAGCTATGAAACATGGGGATCAGTGATAATTGTAATTGGAATCAAAGTTATTGTTTTTAAAAAAGAAAATGTGGAAAATAATCAAAACACTGAATTTAACAGGGAATGAAGGGATAAAAAAAAACTACTCTTAAATCCAACAATTTTAACCTTTTTTTGAGGAGGGAAGGTGGATAACTGATATACTTTTCTCAAGGTTTGAACATCCATACTTGCCAACTTTTGAAATTCCCAAGGTGTAAAACAACATGCAGTTGACATATTGAACTATTGTCAGTTCAATATACAACTATTTGGCAGACATCATTTTTGATGATTTCTGCTAAATAACATGTAAATGACATTTTAAATGAATTTTATAAATAGCAAATGAACAGTATTTTAAAGTTTTCTTATGAAATAAACACGTGAAAAACTTAAGTTTGTCTGTTTGCATAGTTTAAATAGTATAAAATAATAAAATTTACATAACACACTTAATATATATTTCTTAAACAAAAAAAAAGAAGCTACAGCGAACGGTTTTAATCCTCGCCTCAGGTCGGGAGGGAGAAGAGTGGACACTCAGCAGATGCCTACCTCCACACACACACCATTGTTAAGAGGATAAACAAATCAACTTCCTTTCTGCCAGGAAATTACTCGTGAATCAAAATACAAATTAAGGAAGTTAAGAAAAGATACATAAAATAATTTCTCTGACTGAACTTAGCAGAAAAAATTAGAAACTAAGAATTTGAATGAAATGGAAAAAACGTAGTTGAGTCGCAAATCGTGACCTAGTGCTTCATTTCTTGACTTTCGTGACCTTTTTCCCATTTCTTGACTTTTCTGTGACTTTCGTGACCTTTGCATGATGGTAGACACCCTGTGGTAAATAAATGATCTGTGATTATGTACAGCGGGGCTTCATTTGTGACCAGTCATCTAATGATGTTGCTATCAAGTCACAATGTGAAAGGCGATTCTTGCAATTATAAAGTGATAATGTCACAGTAATCATTTTGTGTCTTAAATCTCATTGGATGGTTGCTCATTTTAACAAGAAATTTTGATATCTCCCACCTCAGGAGAAAAAAAAAAAAATTGTTATGCATTGGAAAGAGTGAACCTCTTAAGTTTTATGATATGTACTTTCCTAGCAAGGCTCCATAATTTTTAGCATTGCTGGGAGAGCATGTAGTAGGAAGCAGCTTAATAATATTTTAAGCAGCACCAATAGTGATTCAAGTTACGAGCTGCCACTAAACAGAAGAAATACCTGATAAGTGGGGGTAAGCCTACTTGGCAATATTTGTTTGCTCGTGGAAGGCCCTCAGCTGCAATGCAACCTGGTGCCTCAATATTGACAATATTGACAAACTTACTACAAAGCAACTCAAAAAAAGAAAGAAAAATCCTTAAACAGTAATTTAATATAAATCTAAAAACATTTCTGTAAATTCCAGAACTTACTATACAGCAATTAAAATGATTGACAATCAGTGGCCCATTTTTAACCTAAAGTAACTGCAATGGATATTTGTGGCATAGCTACTCAAAAATCTTCAATCAGTCTATACACAAAATAAAACCATTTAATTAAACAAAAGCACTTACCTTAACTTTCACAGGCGTATCACTAATAGGTTATTTCATTTACAAACCATGAAATTTTTTTTTATTTTCAACAAAATTCATTGCAGTACCAATTCACGATCAAGATTAATACATAACAACAGAAAATAAGATACTTTACGATCAGTGGCAGATCTAGAAAAGAATTCTGTATTCCCAATAGGTAAATGCTGCACCTAGAATCAGTTGGTTGGATAAAGCAGTCTTCTTTACGATGTGACTTCACAGCAAGAGCATCATCATTCATTTTTTATTTTTAAAAAGAACGGTAGCTTATATTTCCAGCAAAATAGCAAGTGTGAAGCAGAATTACATTTATATCTGCCCCACATGCCTGCTATTCAGCTAGTAAAAGCTCATATAGATACAAGAAATTAACCCATGCCTTTAAAAGAAATTCTATGGTATCATCCAAGTATTTGAGTATTACTATATAGACAGAAATAAACACCCAGGTGGTTTTGTGCACTATGTTAATTATAAACAAGGCAAATTATAATATTTTAAAATCTTTAGTACATGTAGCACATTTTGTAAAGCATGCATAACTTAAAACATAGTTAACATTAAGATGTACACAGAAAATAAACACTGTAAACTGATGAACATTGGGCATTTTAACATGTACTAATTAGATACGACAACTTATAATAGTATATTTGAAGTACTAATATAGTAAACATAAAGAATCTAAATTAAAAACAAAGAAATCATATGAATAAAAAAAATACGGTGTAACCTGTATTAATCAGAAGTAATAGAAAGATATGAGTTAATGTATTACAAAAGTAGAGTATGATCAATAATACATAAAGACGTAAGATAACGAAACTTTAAACGTACTTACAACGAAACAGTAGCATAAGCATCCCAACTCTAACGAAAACAAATACCCGTAACTCGAATTAGATATCCATAAAGTCACCGAGCACATAATCCTTCAAAAGCAAATTTCTTCTTTAATCTGTATACATTTGTATTTGTACAAAAGATTAGCATTTTTACAAACTAACTACTAAGATCAGCTATTTGTGCTGGCGAAAATGCATGGCCAAACTAGCAAAGACAATTTCGCCAAATCTGGTACGCCGCTTGGAGACCTGGAAGGATTGACATCATTCCCTCTGCGGTGCTGTGCGGCTTCGTATTGGATGATCAACTGATCCCTATGTGTTTCCAACGTCTAGTAGAAAAACCGAGTATTCGGTTCGGCCGAATACTTAAATATTCGGCAACCGAATAGTAAACAAATTTAAGTATTTACCAATCGGTAAACAAATACATATTTTTTCATGAATAATAATGAATGAAAGATACAGCATTCAATTAAAACCACCTCTTTACAAAACTAAAATCAATTAAAGCAGCCCCTTTACAAAAATGCAGTCAATTAAAGCAGCCCTTCATTGGCATTTTACCTTACTTTTTAATCTGTTTTTTTCAGATATTTTAGCAGAAGTGTCTTATTAAAAACTGGTATGAAAACTCACAAAAATAAGTGTTTAAACTTACAAAATAAGTTTTCACAAAAATGGGACACTAGAAAAAATTCCTGGATCAAACCCCGAGATAGCATGTCTGCACATTGTTTTAGCAAGTATTGATGCTATTCTTAACTTAGTCAATTTAAACCATAGCAATCAATTTACATACTTTGGATTAAGTAATAAATAACAAATTTATATGTAGGTAATCTGGAAAGCTGTTATGCTAAGCTTTTGCAAAAATTTGAACTTAGTGTTGCTTTTAGTTCAACGTTGTTTGTATTAAGAAAATATAAATATATTTACATACTGTTGCACTACAAGTTTTAGCTTTGCAGGACAATCCGTGTTCTTGACCTGTCGTAAACATTTCCCACGATAGCGTGCATCGGTGTTGTGCTGACACCCGAAATCTTTTCTATAGATTAAACGTTTCCCAGCACATTTGTGAGTTCTGGCCGCTCTCCAAACAGTTTTGCTGGAGCTTATAAAAGCATCGATCCACTCCTGTAATATAGATAAAGAAAACTTATTAAAATGTGCGTAAATATTGTATCAATTTGATTATAGTGAAATGACAGTGGTGTATAAAAAGTAGGAAACCACGTGGTTTACACTTAACGGTCCAAAAAATGAAAAAGTAGGAAACCGCGTGGTTTACACTAAACAATACACGCATAAAAAAAATAAACTTCGCGATTCTATGGAAAGATAAAACGCATTAAGCAGAAACATCGAAATAAAAGATGTAAAAGTAAAGTGTATACAAGCCATAGCCGTCTTTTCATCCCTAACTTCAGAAATACGTAGATCATTCTGAAGTATACCGGACTGATTGACATCCCTATTAATTACTTTATACGTATACCCGTTTGGTAATTTTAGGGCAGTTATTTCATCCATTGCGAAAAAAAACTACAATATAATGTCTCAACTCCACGAACTAAGAGGGTTCAGGACAATCATCCAAGCATTGCGAAAGAACTAAATGAAATTTGCCAAAAAGGTGGCGCTGGGAGTCGTACTCATTAATTTTTGGCGCATGCGTCGTCTGCTAGTAGCTGAAACGTAAACAAATATCAACGGAAGCACCCCGCGGGAGATACTTACGCCGTGTGTCGTCAGAGGGCGCCCGTGCCGTTAATTATTAAGAGGGGGTCGCATATTTTCCTTTCAGAGGATGACGCAGTTTCGCCCGTCTGCCGCTTCCCGATGACCGTCCTAAAGCTTCTTAGTCCGTGCTCAACTCGAAGCAAATGGCAAACACGTACGCAGTGTTGCCAGAAAGTTTTGATCAAAAATCGCAAGAGGTTGATAGAAAAGTAGCAAAAAGTCGCAAAGATGACGCGTGACGTCAGAGTATGACGTCGGATCAAGTGATGCCATGTAAAATCATTGTGCCGATTTGTCTGGTCAGTCCATTGGTTTTGATACGTAGTTTTATACAGTGTAAAAATCCCCCCCCCCCCAATACCACACCCGCATGTCTAAAATAAACATATTACATTTACAGGTGATTTTATTTTTCATTTCTTTTTGTAGGTAAATAATTTCGAATTAGAAACCAAGTTCCATATAATTGTTCCATTTCCTATCATTTCTAAGCCAAGGTCCGATTAAATGGGAGGGAGGAGGAGATAGAAAGAGAGAGAAAAATGTAAGACTGTTTTTTCGTTTGTGATTTTCTTGAGGTTTCTGACTACAATCTCGAGGACTGTCTTATACCACTGAATATCCGGCTTAATATTATATATTTCCAAATAACATTTACAGACAAAGAAAACAACAGAAGTACAAACACAGAAGAAAGTGAAAGTGACAATCATGGGTTAAGGGGATTCGAACCCAAGACCTCCAACTCGCAGGCAGGTGACGGAGATGAGGGCGCAAACCCACTGAGCTATGGACTGTTAGAAGCAAGAAAAGCTCAATGTAAATAAAAATTTTACTAATTTAAAACTGAGAATTATTTTTTTCCTGAAAAATACTTAAAATTCGCGAAATCAAAAAAGTAGCAAAATCGCAAAGTCATAAAATTTAGTCGCATGATGCTTTCAAAAGTAGCAAAATTTGCGAAAAGTCGCAAGATCTGGCAACACTGTACGACAACGACTCAAAGCAAATGGCAGATAACCACACAAGCACAACGCCAACGCCAAATCGTTTGTGCGCCAAGGGTTGCCGAGATCTTGTCGAACTTTGGACTTTCCACCAATCAGAAGACTCGCCTCCAAAAACACTATGTGGGTATTGTGAATATGCCTGTAGCATACACTAACGTTCGTTTAAAGACGGTGATTGGCGGAATACTCGCCTTTCTAAATATCCAAGTTGCCCTGACGTCATGTCGAAATGCTCTATGTAAATGCAGTCTCTGTTCACTAACTTTTATCAAAGGACTTTTGGCAACACTTTCTATATTGTTTATGCTCGACTCGTCCACGGACTACTCGTCTCATGTGCGTTTGCGTTAAGCGCTTATGACTACGATGGTTTTTTGTTCTACATTTCAGTAATTCAGAGCTAGTTATTGTTTGCATTCCTATATCAAGAAATGGAGATAAAAGTAACTTTTAAATTTTATCTTTAGATCAATCCATGTAAAAAAATCCGGTAAAATCATACAAGACGGTGCCCGCTCATGTAAACACGGCGATAGCCGCTAGAGCTTGGCTGTCGCCAAGCACGAGCGGTTAATTCCTAGTTTATGGTGCTTCTTGGCGATTTTCCAAAAATCGCCAATTTGGCGCGTTTTCCCGTCTTGTCTCTGGGAGCCAAGATGCTCCCAAAGACACTACCGGAAAACGCACCCAAACTAGCGATAAATACACAAAATAAGCAAATTAAAAAGCATAAATATTGAAGTTTTAAACAACAAAAATTATTGTACTTACATAACTTGTTGAACAACTGATTTTTTATTTTATTTAAATAATCATATTCGTCGTCTCATAAGTCATAGTGTTTTTTTTTTTTTTTTTTATGTTTGTGGATACTATTTTAGAAGAGATTTTCTTTAATCTAAAACGAATTTTAAAATCTAAACACTAAACCATAAACCTAAAATCAAAACACTAATCATAAACCATTCAGGTAAAGCAACTTTCTGAAATCTAAAACCGATTTTCTGAACTCTAAAATTTTCTTTTAGCTGCAATCAGTCGTTGTTTCGTAATCCATTCAAGAAAAAGAGATTTTTTGAAATCTAAAATGAATTTTCTAAAATCTAATGCTAAAATTTTTCGTTTAGCCACAACCATACACCACGCAATTTAGCAAAGCACGCTTACCTTCTCTCAAAAACCATATAATCCACAGTGAAAATCCACAAACACAATTAACGGAAAAGAATTAGTTTATCCAAAAAAACGGATCCGAAAAATACGAGTACAAGGAACCGAAAACTTTGTCGTTAACCCCTCGGAGTTTCCATAAGAAATGGCTTTTGGAATTCAAACCAACCGCCGCGCATGCGCTCCGTTAACACAACGTATCAAAACGTTCTCGAACCAAAACTAAAATATACCATAATATGATTCTGCTCCCATACAAACACAGCTGCGCATGCGTTAAATCGAAGAAGCGAAACGAGGTAACTCATGTAAAGCAATACCAAAGAAGGCAATACTAACAACATTGACTAAAACATCTCACAAGTGCTTACATGTACTTATAGATTCGGTTAAGTAAAACTTAATTACTTTTTATGTGAGGGGGGGCTGTGCCCCCCCTCAACCCCCCCTTTCTTTTTTTAGTAGAATAAATTTAATAATGTAAACAAATAAGAGTCCCGTCAGAGGCAAAAACGCGCACTACAGAAACAAAATGGCGGATTTCCACATGGTTGCCAGAACGCAAACTAAAGTCGCCAAGGTTGCCAGAATATACCTATTATCGCCTTCTTGGCGAAGAAGCACCATAAACTAGGATTCAGACGCACGAGCGCTACAGACCTTGGCACCGGGCTCCAGCATCGTACCACCAAGCTCCAACGGCTATCGCCGTCTTGTGGCGAATAAACACTAATATAAACCACTAAAATTTTTACAACGAAATACTAATTCTAAGTAAATGACACTATACAAAACAGTCAAATCCACAACAAAACATTAGAAAAACGACACTTAAACAACTTTTCCCACCTCATTTTTTTTCTGGAAGGACCGGGAACATCCATACCAACGACGAAATTCCCCCAGATGCTTACGATAAAAAGTCCGTGAAACGGAATCAAAACCACAAGGAAAATAGAATGCAAACTTAATCCACTCTATCAAAAGGAATCAAAAAGCAGCAAACTTCAATCTTCATGCAATTAGCACTAAATGAAAATTCCATACTTCAAATACAACGCGTTTTATTATCAAGATTGCCACTCGATTTCTGAAAAAAAAAAAAAACTGACTTTTCCAGACCAATATGTGATAAAAAAAATCCAGACTATATTTAAGTTTATGACGTCAACTTACTTTTTGCGCCCTCGAAAATATGCTAACGCTGGCCGCTTTGCGTGACTCACAGGGGTCTGTCCAGGTCGAAAACAGACCCTTCACAAAATTCAATCTCGGAAAAACGGGCCCTTCACAAAATTCAGTTTGACCAAAACGAAACTTTCACAAAATAACTATTGCACTTTTTAATTGTGTTTAGGAATTATTATCATTTAGCGGTCGCCGATCGTCACCCAATAATATCTTGGCCTAAATGTAAACAACGTTGATGATGATGATGGGAGGTAGGTTGATTGGAGGCCCTAAGCCAGGGGGGTAAATTACACCACCTGCGATTGCAGTTTGAAGCAGACGCCTGCACTTGTTTGTTCTTCCTCCTAAGTTCCCCCCACTTGCTATGTAGGCGCTCTCTTTCTGGGAATAAAAATCAGACTAGTAGCGAGTGCTGATTTATTATTTCTTTTCATGTGAGTTGTGTTTATGCCAAAAAATTAAGCATCAAGACTTATTCCACTATAATATTAATAAGGCTCATTGCCAGAAGAAAAGGTGATGACAGCTGTCATTCTCGGATAATTACAACGTTCTTCATGAATAAAGCTAGTGGCGTATGTAAAAAGGGCAGCCAGGTTGGGGAGGAGTTTAAAAGAAAGCACTTTGTTTTCCAAACTGGCACATTTATGCACCATATAGTAAATGTTCAGAAATTGTTTGATGCAATCTCAAAATGATTAACTTAGTCCTAAATCTTATTCTAAAAGACAGACATAAATTCAGATCAATGCATGTTTCGAAATCACGCAAACGTTCTAACTCGCAATAATTCATTTTGCATTTTGAAATGAATCCGTAATTCTCTAATGTTTCGTAAATATCTGTAATAACTATAAAAAATCTGAAGTAGAAAGGCCATGTAATGATTACACTAAAAGCAGTCATTAAGAGCAACTTAAAAGAGTGCATAACATCCAATTCAAAACATTACGTGGCTAAGTCTAAGCTTATTGTTTACTAATTCACAACTGCATACTTATCAAACATAACATCCTTACCCATGAAATCATTTTGAACTCCCTTCTTTCCCCCCCAACTGAAAGCGTAATGTGCCAGATGGCCCTTTTACATTGCTGAAAAAACAAACATTCCAAGGGCATCTTTCAGATCATGCAAATAAAAGAAAACATAAAAAATAATTATTTATAAAAGGACATTTTAACTCATTGCATTAAAAAAAAAAAAGCTGATTGGAATTTTGTGAAGGAACAGTCAGTAGCGGATCCAGGGGAGGGGCTAGGGGGCTTCAGCCCCCCCCAAAAGAGATTGCTCAAGGGTAACATTCAGCTTTATTATACGCTTTAAATAGCTAAAATGATCTTATTTTAATACTTAGCCCCTCCCAAAAGCCTAATACATTGGTTTAGACTAAAATTTTGATTTATAGTACATTTTAATTGGGTGAAATACGTTTTTTAAAAAATTTAGCCCCTCCCAAAAAAAATTTCTGGATCCGCCACTGGGAACAGTTATACCTCCTGTTTTGTAAAGGGTCGTTTAAACGACCCTTTACAAAACCTTTTACAACCCTTTACAAAACCCTTTACAAAACCTACAAATACCCTTTTAAACTTTATTGTATTGTTTCCTGTATAAGAAAACTGTATGGTAAGGAAGGAGAAAAAGTTTTGGCAAATAAGAATGGAAATATGGACCGACATACCCAGGCATAGGGGAGAGAAAAAGGACTGCCAGACGTTAAAGGGTTGCCGGGTGCCGCGCCCTGTTTAATCAGTCGAGAATCCACACTGTGGAATGTGAAATTGGATAAATATAGGTCAATCACTGCTCAAAGCTGGAAAAAGGGGGGGGGGGGAGAAATAGTGTAATACTGCATTTTTTCATTCTTAGGAGTGAACAACAAAGCATAGGAGTGATTTTATTGGGATTTAACCCTCCAAGCGGCTGAGACGTAAAATCCCGTCAACTTTGTTCCAGTTTTTATTGCAATGCATCTATAACTTAAATTATTTATAACAGTCAGTAAAATTAAATATGTTCCAATATTAATGCTTGTAAGTAATTTAGGAACTTGTTTTTTAATAATTACAAATCGTCCTATCAAAATTTTATTTTTTGTATAATTTTAAAGTTGCATGAAAATTTTGCAAAAAATGCAACTTTACATTATTTGCCCATTTCCAGGACGCTTAGAGGGTTAATATCATTTTATAGAGCGGTCATAGGGGTACACTACAGAGAAATGCTATCGGCATAGGCAGGGCCGTAGCGAGTAAAAAATGATAGAAGACTGAAAATTTATAACTTAATTAAATTTTTTAAACTTAATGCATGGGCACATCTTACAGACTGGGAATTTTCTGTATAGAGACCATATAAAAATGTTCATTTGTATTTATTTAGATTTAATCTTCCAACATTTATAATCATTACTGTAAAATTCTGTGCCTCTTTTTTTACATAAATTTGTGATTTACTGTAAAATATTTGTGAAAAATATTTAAGGAATTAAACCCCAGGTCAGTGTTTTTGGGATATTCTGTGTACACTGACAAGTAATTTTTCTTTAATGGTACTAGTTGAAATTAATTTTTAAAAATGTTAGCTAATTTCTCCCATCTGTAATTATCTGCAACTTATTTTTGCTTTCCCTTCAATTGTTGAAATTTAACTCGATTTAAAAATTGCATTTTTCACATAATTAGTTTGAGTATTTCCAGTCGAAACTGACAGACATTGTAATATTTAAAAATTACTAAAGTTTGAATTTGGGGTGTAAATAAGTGTTTAGTACCTGCAATTTAAAATCAGAACTACCATGGCCTACATTTATTATAAAATCTATTTTTTAATCATTTAAAAGTAAAGATTTAAAGCTTTATATTTTTAATTTTAATCAAATTAAAAAAAAAAAAATATTGTTCCAGAGTATGACTATCCCGGATGTTCGGTGAACAGGAATTATTCAGTTTTGGCCAACTTTTTTTAAGGGAACTAACTATACCCATTTTATTTTTAATTTTTTAAAAAATATTCAATTCTATTTCGTGATTGCTTTCTTGCTCAAAAATGAAAAAGAAAATTGGAAGAAGTTCACAAAATAAGGAAAAATTCACAAAATTAGGTATACATTCACAAAATTAATTATAAATTCACAAAATTAGGTAAAATTTCACAAAAATAGGACCCTGGGAAAGAAACCTGGACTGATCCCTGGACTAAAAAAAAACATCAATGGGTCTGGCCATCGCTCCTGCCCCCCCCTCCTTCGAGAATATGCTAACACTGGCCCCTTTGCGAGACCCAAAAAAAAACATCAGTGGGTCCGGCCATCACTTCAGGGGGCCCTCTCAAAAATATCCTAACGCTGGCCCTTTCGTGAGACCCAAAAAAACATCAGTGGATCCGGCCATCGCCTCAGGGGGCTGTCGAGAAAATGCTAACACTGGCCCCTTCGCGAGACCCCCCAAAAAAACATCAGTGGGTCTGGCCATTGCTTCAGGGGGCCCCCTCGAAAATATGCTAATGCTGGCCCTTGAAGAGACCCAAAAAAACATCAGGGGGTCCCCTCGAAAATATGCTAACGCTCGCCCTTTTGCGATACCCAAAAAAACATCAGTGGGTCCGGCCATCGTTTCAGGGGCCCCCCTCGAAAATATGCTAACGCTGTCCACTTTGCGTGACCCAAACAAACATCAGTGGGTCCGGCCATCACTTCAGGGGGCTCCCTTCGAAAATATGCTAACGCTGGCCCCTTTGCGAGACCCAAAAAAAACATCAGCGGATCTGGCCATCGCTTCAGGGGGCCCCCTTTAAAATATGCTAACGCTGACCCCTTTGCGAGACAAGTTGAAGCAAATTAGAATAGTTAGAACACGAGAAATAACAATAACGCATGCAGACAAACGCAAATTAACAGCTTAGTGACGTCAAAATCAGTAAGCGAATTCATTACATTCATCTGCTTACGTCACACAGTAGCTAGAATAAAAAATAACTATTACACATGGGCGAAAGTGCAAGAAATTTTAAATCTTTCAACAGTTCTAAAATATCCAATTTACAATATTTGACACATTATCATACCTCCAAAAAAAAAACGTCGCCAAGCTCTACACATTTCTTGATGGTTGCCAGCCAAAACTACCATCGGCAGGGTACTTTAATCCAGCTGAACATCACCGCATCACCCACAATGGCGCCAGAACCAAGGGGCACTGGATACGGAACATAGACCAAAAATCCAGATCTTGTTAGAACAAATTTTTTTAATTTTAGAGTTGATATTAAAAACGTTACATTTAAAAGGAAGTAATATAAGTTTTTGCTATTTGTTCTTTTCTACAATTTAAAGAAGCGGAACAGCTTTAGTATAAGTCCTTTTTGGCAATGTTTTGATTTGGCGACAAAATTTTGTCACAAGGGAAGACCCGGGTTTGCCGATGGGAAATTCTGACGCAACCCCAATGCAAACCCTGCTTTGCCGATAGTAAACAATGGTGCAAAAAATCGGTTCTCTAAAAAAATTAAATTTTTAAATATAGAGTTTCCGAAAATAGCACGCATGCACAAAACATCGGATTTAGAAAGTGATTTTTTGAGTCCAATTTGACCAAACAACAGGACAAATATTGACAGGTTGAAGCCGTCTGCCTGCGTTAATACTCAGTTACCGGAGTGTGGGACGTGGACCCTGCTTCACATGTCACTCCACAAAATGCATTAAAAACGTTTACGTAAAAAACTATAAAATGTTTAGAGACATCCACAATGATTAACACAAAATTTTGATCACAAAAATGATAAAAATATTCATTGGGGGGGGGGGAGCCCTTTCCCCCCCTGCTTCTCTTAAAATCAAGGAACAAAGATTGATACACTACAAATAAAAATAATATAAATGCAACAATAACAATATATCCAGACTAAAAATCCATAAGCAAAATATGCAACAAATAATATGCGAACAAAAATGCGGTGTATCCCCAAGGTATGCCTATTATTGGAATAGGTACAAAATACCTTGCCCTGCATCAATCCCTGGTATCACAGAACTACACTCATAACGGAAAGCATGATATCACATAAAAATCAAATCAAAAATTCATTAAACCTGTAACAAAAACGCCGTGCATCCCCAAGGTATGCCTTTTATTGGAATAGGTCCAAAATACCTTTCCTGCATCAATCCCTGGTTTCTCAAAAAACACTCATACCGGAAGTGGCAGAGTTTTTGAAACTGAAAAGCCTGAGATTACTTATATATTTTCAGTATAAAATGCATGTACAATTAATATCTTTCTTAAATGCCCTGCATGTCCATATGAACTTAGATAGTATTCTGTTACTTATAAATAACTTAAGCTATATTACATAAATAAATTAAATTTCAAAAATTTACCTAGAAATATTAGAAAATATATAACACCAGTCAAAATAGATACGGGATGAACCATTCTACTTAAAAATTATATTAAAATAGGCTGTGCCTGACAAGCTTGAAGGGAACAAGAACAGATCTTGCAGAACTAACGAAGAAAACTATTCAATTGAAATTTTTCCAAACTTTTAAAAAGCCTGAGAAAATGAAGAAAAATCCTGAGACCCAAAATAAGAACAAAAAGCCTGAGACTCAAGCCAAAATCCTGAGACTAGGCACCTCTGCCAGAAGGCATTATATCAAATAAAAATCCAATCAAAAATTCATAAAACAGAAATGTAAAAACCTGTAAACCTTCCACCGGAACAAACTGCTAAGAATCCCACGTACTTCTGCTTAAAAAATATAAATGGTGTATCCATCAATTGAACCGCGCACGCTGAAAAAATAGGGCTCCAAAAGTAACGGAACGGAACACACGCTCGCTATTCGCCAGAGGAAAACGTCACAGATCAAACGCTCGAGCTTCGTCCAAGAATAGGGTTACCATGCTCGCCATTCTGGTACGTGAAGGTTACCACATTATTCATTTATCTCACCAAAAAAAAAAAAAAAGCACGCCCAAAAGGACTAATGCTAAAGCTGTACCAAAGAGGCAATTGGAAATTGAATTTAAAAGTCACATTTTTCAATGAAAAATTTTTCCCGATGTGACGTGAAAGTTTCAATAAGCGTAATGGGACTCACCTTAATAATTTTATTCTTAAATAAATAGCAAACAGTACTACTCTCAGGGAAAGTATCTATTATTGATTGAAAGCTATTGCTTTTTTTTTTCCCCTCTTATTCATTAAGCATGGGTCATTTGGCAAAAAATACAGGGTCTCAAAAATGATTGTCAAATCAATCACACTGAACTTGCATTATGCCAAAGAAAATCTTTAGAGTAAAAAATGAATTCTGTTCATAATTTTAATATCTATAACTTAAAAAGATACTTGTGCCATTGTTAAAGATATTTTATGCTAATAACAATTGTTATTAATAATTTCAGCAGTATTAATAAGCAGGGGCGTAGCCAGAAATTTTTCATGGAGGGGGTTTACTACTGCAATTCACATATGCATACATGTGATACTTTGAGGGGGGGAAATATAAAAATTTGTCAGAAATTATCACTATTATAATTTTTATCTGATATTGCAGGATAAATGTAAGCTTGTTCCAGAGTTTTTAAGAGCAAGAGGACTTGTCAAGCAGCATATTGATTCCTTCGATTACTTTATTAATGAAGGAGTAAGTTGTTTTTCTTTTGTTTTTAAATTTATTTTGCAGTGGCAGCTCATGGGATACTGCAAGTACAGCCAGGCTGCACTTGAAATTATCAGCACATACTTTAAAATAATTTATTCTACTAATTTTCCTAAATTCAGATTAGAATTATGGAATTCCTATGGTAAATTTAAAAAATCTAAAAAAAAAAAAAAAAAAAAAAAAAAAAAACACGTATTGTGGCCAGATCACTCATTCAGAAAAAAAGCACTTTAATCTTCCCGCAATTCAATTGGGGAAATCTTTAGTTCAGCCCAGAGCGCTGATAAGAAAATTAGCAGCACCGTTGCCATGACAACGGTTACGTAAGCATTTCCTCCGGCATAGGCTATAATGTGGGTATGCAGCTAAGACTCAGCTCATTCAAGATTTTGAAAGGTCGGCAGCACTTGTGAATTCGACTCACTGATTGGCTCGAGAAGTGAGAGAGGGGGTAAGGAGAATATATGTTCGGCAAACTCTGGACTTTATATTGCTGAATTTATTAAGAAGGTAAGCCTGAATAGACGCTTATGAATGGACAATTACCCATCAAAGCAGTATTGTTTTTAAGTAAGCAAGAACTAGCATTTAGAGGACATGGCGAGCGAAAAAATTCTTTAAACATAGGAAATTTTAAAGAGCTTTTAAAATTATTTATATCTGAATTAAAACAACGCCTTTTTATGAGGGCATCACTGACCGATTCGCAAGTTTAAAAGAAAGGAGGATTGATTTGACTTATAAAAATAAGTACGTTTTCTTTTTTTTTTTTTTTCCTTTTCTTCTCAAGTTATCGTTACAAAAGAAAATTCTAAGGAAACTTCGAATCAGACACGGGTTAATGCAATTTTGAAGATAAGAGCGGCTGGTTGAAATTTATGTCCATTTTATAGAAAAGTAAAATAGGATCTCTTACTTTTTTATGTAATTTCTTTTATTTTCCTCGGTGAGGGCTTAATCCGCCAGCTTTCGAATTCAATAACAAAGATTTTCCATTCCTGTCCGGAGGAGAAAGGGGGGGGGCTCATATGCTTCCGGCTGCACTAACAGTTTTGACCACAGGCCGCCACTGTTATTTTGTGTTAGTTAATTGTTGAAACTTAAATAATGAAAATTTTGTTTTAGATTAAGAAAATTGTGAAAGCTAATGAAAAAGTAGTTAGTGATGTTGATCCTTCTGTCTATATAAAGTATGTATCTTAATTTTATATGTATCTGTTACTTCATGCTTTAAAATAGATGGAAGCACTGAGCTACATTCACCTGGAGTGAAGACGCCCATATGATTTTAATGGTAGCATGTGGAGCAAACGAGGCAAAAATTACGACGTGGGTGGTGTGATGTATATCTGATATTTAATATTAATTCTCATTTATTTTATGTTTCTTAAATTTAATCAATCCAAAATCAAGCATTCTAACTTATTTTTCTGTTCTCAATTTCCCTAACTTTGATTTTGTATGTGTATTTCCGTTTTTCTCACATGTAATAGCCTTTTAATTGTTTATTTTCCTTGTCTAAGAGTCACCATCTGGGCTAAAAATAGATTTGGTTATGTCAGATTTGCAATCATAATGAGTTTTTCATTTCCCTCTTGGTGCTTTATTTGGCATAATTATTTTGATCCCCTGCACCATCTTTCAAAATTATTCACTCGCAATTTTGTTACTTTAATTTTATTGGTTTAAATTTTATTGTTGCTCTGTAATTGGCATTGTTTGTTTCGTCTTGGCCAAGGTTTTGTTCTTGCCAACGTGAAGACATAATTTTTAAGTTGCTTCACCACTTTTAACTTGTCGAGAAAACACATGCTTTTATCGATGCTGGGTCACCACCAGACTTAATTATTAAATTGTATATTTTATTCTGTTTCTTCAATAAATAGCGTTTTTAAGCATCCAAAGTCTTTGTGATTTGTGTTCTGCAGTATTGAACCTGTGGTTCAACAGCCTCCAGCTAATAATTTTAAAATAGCCCAAGCAAAAACTACATTACAGGTGACAGTCTCTAGCATGCACGAGATACAGTACAGTATGTAGCTGATTTTCGTGTTTTGCAAATTTTCTTAGAATACTGTAATTCTAGCATTACATCAGATGTTATCTATTACATTGCAAGGAAGCACACTAGTTTTTCAAAATTGACACAATACTGGAAGCAGTGCCCAACTTGGATCAAAACATTTTTTGCCAAAAATCTCTCCAAAAAGTTGGAATTCACATTATCTACAAGGTTTGTAACAATATAGTTTTATCGGAAATCATTAATAATAGACTTAAAATAAATAAAACTTTGTGAAAAAACACACATAAAATGTTAACATTTTATGTGTGTTTTTTCACAAAGTTTTTATTTATTTTATGGTTTAGCACCAGTATTTTGAGTGTTTTTTACGAAACTTAAAACTTGTTATTTTCTCATGTCGATCTTCATAAAGTCTTTTATACATATAGTAGAAATCGGTGATTGTGATAACGCCTCTAGATGCGTATTTCACGCTTTAGAAATTCAGAATACGCCTTAAAAATTTCGGAATGTGTATTTTTACGCATTGCTTTTCCATATAAAATTATGTATATTTTGATAAATAATTATTGCTGATTTTAAATTTAAAAAATCGAATTATTGCACTAGTTTCTGTTGAACTGACATTTATGTACCTAGGCGTATAATCAGTTATTATTTATGTGTCAAATGCAATTTAATTATGTGTTTGAATATTTAGCATAATTGTTCGTTGCTTTAATGACTCCTTTGGAAAAGAAAATACTCTCTCCAAAAAGGTTTAGGAGTATTTTTACTCTTCTGAAAAAATCCTAGATCGATCACTGGTAGAAATAAAATAAGTCCTTTAAAATACACTTTTTAAAATCCTGCTTATGAATCTGTTCACTTTTTTTTTTTTTAAACTCTAGTGAGATTTCTATCAGTGTTTTCACTAGAGCACGAGAAAGCGAGAATCTTTCTTTTTCTTGCATTAAAAAATTTTTACTGAGAGAAATTTGCACACCTTACAAAAGAGTTTCATTCTGCTCAAAATTCTCGCACTTCAAAAAAATCGGGCATTTTTTCAATAAAAGTCGCGCACGCTTCCATTTTTCAGCTGCAAGTTTAACACAGAGTGTGAAAGTGGATTTTCAAAAACTCTTAAAGTCTATGAAAGAAAAAAAAAGAGTCCCTGGGACACGGTTGTTCCTCAACTGGGTTATTTTTATTACATGCAACTGGTCCTGACTTACAGATCTGGATTCCCAGTTACATGCAATAAAAGTAACTAAAAATCATAAATACCCTGATTTTGGGTGTTAGCTTGAGGCAGTGGGGAGTAAACCAGGGTGGAGTAAATACCTTGCCCCCTGCAGGAGTACATACCTCACTATAGATGTGGTGTGGGTAAATACCCTGGGTATTTACCCAAACCACAGCTATAGTGAGGAATTCTCACCCATTTTTAAAAAATCTTAGCTCAGTTTTGAGGAAAGGGTGAAAAATTCTCACCTTTTTTTTTTTTTTTTCTGTAATGAAAACCCTGTTTCTGTGTATTTCCTGTGGCTGGCGGCAGAAGAAATTTTTTTTGTGCACTCTCTCAAATAGTGAGTGAAGTGTTCTGACTGCATAATATACATTCCAGGTGGGATGTAGCTCAGTGGATAAAAGAGACTTCTAAAACAATTTTGATGCAGACCATGATATTATATTCTTTAGGAATATACACTTAAACATGTATAAATTAATAGTGTAGTGTATAAAATGGGTGTAGTTTGTTATAATCTAGAAAAATAATTTTACTTCATTCAGTGCCTAAAGCAACTAACATGATCTAAGTGACCATTGAGCTCATTCCTTGCACTCATGATGAGACTCCTTGCTAGATTGGAAACGACTGTCTGTATTTTAACATCTGTTATCATTCGGATTCTTTATGTAATTTTTCTCGTTTAGCTTTAATAAATCTTTGTTTTTTTGCATAAGTCTTTACTTCTGACTTGGTTAAAATTATTATATAACCAACTGCTAAATTATCTGTAATTATTTCAGATACTTAGATATAAGAGTTGGTAAACCAGTTATTGAAGAGGGCTATCACATGGTGAATGAAACAACCCCACATGAGGTAAGAAATAATCATTTTTCTTGTTTTATTCAAAAGTGCATGATTTTGATGATACTCTGAAAAACGGCTGAAAGGTGTGCTGTTTAGTTTATAAAAAAAAACTTATGTTAAATTTTCTTTTATTGGTTTATTTTTTGCGATAACCTGGAAATGCTGAAAAATCACCCGGAAATCTTGGGGAATTTCATTTTGAAAAATGACTGCAAACTCTGTCTATATATACTGGACCATGAGCTACAAATCCGAAAGCTAAGCAGAGTTTTCTATAACAATACTCTCAAAATATATCCATATGACTTTTTTTTTTTTTTTTACTATGCCTGCCAACATGTTCTCAGACAAAGTGCCTTGCAGTCCAGTATAACAGGGAGACAGTACCAGAATGGGAAAGGACTCCAAAATTTTTACTACAGCGGAAAAGGGAGGGACAACTAAAAAGATGTTCCTTAGTCATAAGCTCGGTATTGCATAGAGGAGAGAGTAGAGAATCCGCAAGTCCAAGCCTGAACAGATGGACCTATAAAAAATCATGTCCAGTGATGATTCTGAAAGATGTCACCCCTTCAACTCTAGGGAGGAAGGAAAGCTGCATTAAGGTCTGGTCATCAAGAAGACAAGCCCATGATTTTCCATTCGCTATGTCTCTGAAAGAGGAAATTCTTTGTCGGATAATGTTCCGAAGAAGTCACTTAGCATTTTGGAGAGGGATAGTATCCATATAACTATGAAGTTTTCATTTCAGAGACATTTTCGTCTATACATTAATATGGCTAAGTTTTAGAGCTCTTTACTATTTCCAATTTAAAAATTGCTATTTTTAAATAAATTTCTTTTTTAATTTTCAGTGTCGTCTCAGAGATATTACTTATAGTGCTCCAATTACAGTTGATGTTGAGTATGCCAAAAGCCAAACGAGATTCATTAAAAATGATGTCAACATTGGAAAGTAAGTTACTAATTGTAAGCAGTTATCAAATTAAATATCTCTACTTAATTATAAAATACAGCAACCTCTGATGTGACCCTTTCATCTCTTTTCCAAAACTACAAAAACTTTTATTTTTTGCTATTAAAGTAAGTATATACTGGCAAGCAAGACCGAAGGCGAGCTCGCGATACTTCCTCGCACTGCTGTCTAAACTTAAGAGACAGACTCCGAGCATTTCTTGATCCATCCCGTTCGTGAGTGAGCTAGAGACCAGTTTCAAGTCCCTTTTTTATCAGGAAGAAACACCAATGGATGAACAAGATTCTCTACTTGCCGCGACTGCAGCAGCAGTTGGGGATCTTCGTAGAAAAAAGAAAGACTGACACAAATGTTGGTGGCAAACCGACAACATTTAAAATTTTTATTTTCAAATGGTACTTTTGTAAATGAAAAAAAAAGTTTTTCTTTTAACGCCCCCCCCCCCCCCAAGAAAAGTGGTTTAAAATTATTTAAAATCCATCTCCTAAAATGTAAAATATTGGCTATATATAAGTGTGATTTAAATTAATAGTCAATTAGTTTTGTTAGAATAGTTTTAATAATTATATTTTTATTGTATTAATAATGCAAAGCTTATTGCCTCTCACCAACTTTGATTAAATATACATGTAAGCCTTTTTATGAGGAAAGCTGAAAGTTTCTTCATCACCTCATTAATGTATAGAGATATTTTTTATTTATTGGGAATTTTTGTAAGAGGGCTGTATAAAAAAATAGAAGTTTGTATTTATTTACATTTAATTTCGTAAAATTTTATTCAACCATGAAGTAACTTAATCTAAATTTCTATGATCAATATTTAAAGAAGAAAACCCTAGGTCAGGGTTTTTAGGACACCCTCGGTAATAGTGATCGGAATTGATTACGATTTTTATTTAATATTAAAAATATTAAACTTTTTGCTTTCACTGTAAATTATCGTGAAAATTATCTAGGCTTTATGGTTAAGGCAGATCTACACGATGGCTGTCTGCTTAATTAAGGCATGCGTTGGGCAGAGGACTTTTTAAGGGGTTTTGACCCGTATTCACGTTACATCTGAAGAAAAATTGGAGCATTGCCCAAGCCCCCTATTTCAAAAGAAGCCCCCAAATTCATACATTAAATTCTTAAATATTCTTTACTTACATCCTCGCAGTTTTATGCTTAAATTTTTAAGAAAGTGTGGGGGGGGGGGAGATTTTTTTTTTTACCCCTTTTCTTTGAAATATTAGATTTTTACAGATACAGGTAAAAATTAAACATCCATTAATTGATTCAAGTGATATTGTTATTACCCAGTCATAGGCGCCCATAAGGGGGGGGGAAAGGTAGGGAACTTCCGCACCCCGGTCTGCAGGTCATAATATACAGCTGAGAATAATATACAGCTTGGTTTCCTATCCATACACTCCCCCTCCCCAAACCAAGAATAACAAGAACAAAACAAACAAAAAGTATAGGTTTTTGTCTTCATTCACAATCAGTAATTAATAACAAAAACATTCTATAATAGAAGTGTCTCTTTTCAACTAGTGAAGATCTCTGTGGAAATGCTGTCAAAAAGGTCACTCACACACGCTCTCAGTACTTTCTCACAGACCCCCCTGCCTTATCTACAAATCAGGAAGTGAAAATTGCCCATCTGATCTGAATGGGGGGGGGGGGGAGTTTCTTTGATGTTTGAGAGAATACTGACTTTCATCGGAACCAGCAACGGACGATGCCTGTGCACAGAGCACAGATGCCAATTAACTGCAGCTTCAGGCAAACTGCATGAAGCACTATTTTCAACAAAAGATCAGATGGCTGTCTTTTTTATCTATTATCTTCGCCCATTTTGCTCAAGTACAGATAATTGTTCCGGCAAACTGACCATGGATATCGAATGGATGCCCTGTAATAAGCAAAACTACAAGCAAAAACTGGATTACTTTATCACCTTTCATTCATCTTATTTTTGGGGGAAAGCAAGTTTTTTAAAAACACGTAGCTTTTTTTCTTTTGAATTTCAAAATACTAAAGCTCCTAGACTTTATTTTATTTCTTTCTACTTAAATTTCTTTTTAAATTTAATGTCAGCGGCCTTGTTCTTTGTGAATAGTATTACCTACATCCTGAAGTTTGGCCCTCAGCTTTCTAAAGGTTGCCTATACCTGTATTAAACAATAGTATTGATCAAGAAAGAACATAATTTCTTCTGGAAAAAAACTACATTGCATCTATTTTTGAAAAAACAGATCTTCTTCCTTTATTCCTTCCTTATAACAATGAAGAGTGGTAAATTATGACAGAAAAGAATTATTAGGTAAGTAATAAAAATTTTAGGAGCAGAGTATCTTGGTTACATTCCTTGATTAGAAAACTTGAAAATGACGTATTTACAGGACTGATTGGTTTCCTATTCATACACTTCCCAAACCAAGAATAACAAGGACAAAACAAAGAAAGAAAGAAGAAGAAATTAAATTTTCAATACATTTTCCTACAAAAATAAAAACTGTCCCTTTGATTTTTGTAAGTACTTCACATGCACCTAATTTTTAAACTGAATGCTTGACAGTTAAATTACAGATTGATTAAATCGATGCTTCAAGATTCAAGCATGCAATAAAATAACAGTAATAATAACAAAATATCAAAATCAAGTGAAAATTAAATGGATGCAGGGACATAAACTTTAAAATGTGCTTACATAGTTCACAATATGTGTTGACCTTAAAAGAAAATTCATTATGTATATAAAATTTGTAGTAAAAATGTAAATAATCTTTGTTTAAGGAAAAAATAATTTCTCATTTTCTCTAATATTTTCCACACCTATTATAATACAATTCATAGTATTGAGATTCTCATATTTTACATATTCAAATGCAAAATTGAAGCTGTTATTTAGTTTCGGCTGCTTTTTGGAGTGAAGAGTTCCACTGTGTTAAATTTTAATACCATTATTGTCTGTTAAATGCAGCTATTTGACTGTACTTTCTCCAAATAGACACAGTAGCACTTATATGAAATGATAATTTTTGCGAAGAATATTTTTGAAAGAAGATAGGTTTTTTCATATGACATTTTATGAGAGATGTTGCATTTGTGTTTTTAGTGTTGCAACTATGAAGACATAATTTTCGTGCCTTGCAACTGCAACGTCAATTAAACTGCTAATAGAATTTGAGGATAAAAATATTAAATCATTAACATCTTTTAAAATTATTACCTCACAAAAACTCTCCCCCCCCCCCAACTCAAGCCCTTCAATTATTTTGTCATTAAAATAATCCAAAAAAATAAATAAATACAAAATTAGGTAATTATACCAGGTATTCAGACCACTATTCAAAATAATGTTTAGTTACATCCCACCCTGATCAGCTTATATCTTGCTTTTCTATAAAGGTGGCCTGATACATGTTCAAATTAGGTTTTCCACACTGTTGAAGCAGTCGTTTTTGCCGAAATTCAAATGTTTCTCTAACTGTTTGGAATAAGGACCCATTTTTGAAAATTATAAAGTTGATACTAACTTTATTTTGCACTTGAGTATTCAATTTTTTATTCCAAAACTTTTTTTTTTCTGTTTTGGTAACATATAAGCATTTCTCAGAAAAAAATGCAAATGAAACATCGCACAAAAAAATAAATAAATAAATAAAACTAGTACTGGTGTATCATCAAACACTTATGAAGGGCACTTTTACCAAATTTTAGCTACTCAACTTAGCTTAATCAACAAAAAATTAATGGGAATGAACCATTTTTAGATTATTATTAATTAGCATATTTAATTATTTTCTTATCGTCTATCCTTGGACATGAGAACAACAACAACATTTATTTTCTTAACTAATTAAATGCTGAGATTAACTTTGAGCATTTTTCATACCTTTGCTACCTTTAGATAATTCAGCTTATAAACAGGCAATATACAAAACGTGACTAGGAATGCCATTAGCTTCTAAGCTAATAGGGCGATCTCTATATAGAGAGAAAGATGTCTTGACTAATTGAATTAAGGTTTACAGCAAAAACCAATATGCAATAGAAGGAGGTTTTCATCTAAGTAAAAAAGAAAAAATTGTCCCTATTCTCAGAACCTAACTTGAAAGCCTATTTCCTAAAAGAAAAGAATATCAGTGTGTGTGTGTGGGGGGGGGGATGCACCTGAAAGCTGTTTTGTCTTAATAAAAATAATATCCTCAAATTCTGGTAGTTTCAAAATAACTTCTAATCTGGTCGTATAAAAATTAATCTGCTGATTTTAACTGGGAACATGGGGATATATGCTCCTCCAAATGAATTAATTTTAGACAACAGGACATACGTTACAGAACAAAACTTCCAAATTGCCCAGTGCTGCACATGCGTGCTATGTCTTTCTTGGTTGTTTGATGATTGATGACTGCTATAACCCTATTCCTCTTCTATGGCTGTACCCCACAAGTACTACTTATTTTAACATAAAATTTTAATCAGATTATCTTTTTTGAACAAAGATAAAATCCTCAATACAATATGATGGCACCCTTCAAAATTTGTCATCATTCAGTGGCATAGCAAGGGGGTCCCTCATGCTCCGAAACCCCCTTGCCCTCCCATGCTCCGGATGCCACTCGCGGATAGGTGTCAAGTTGTTCCTTAGACAAAGGAAATTTGACAAAAAATTGGATGGAATGTCAAAATTTTATCCTGCCCCAGATGCCAGTATACCATTCTGCTACCGTTGCGCCACTGTCATCAGTGGTCCTTTTTAATTTAAAATAATTGTGGGTTGTTAGATTTGGCACTTTAATTTTTCCCCAAAGAAAAAAAATCCCCAGGGAAAAATCATCTCGGGCTTTGTTACCCTTTTAAAGCCACTGCTTTAACCCTGTCACCAATGATAGTGTTAAAGACAAATGGAAAAGCATTTTGATTGCATAGAGCATTTAAACTTGTTGAGATTATAGTTAAAAGAGAGAAAATCATCAATATATTTAGTTAAAATTCAAACACGGAAATTACTCAGTTATATAATTAAAAACATTAAAAGCCATTAAAATCTCCGTAAAAGCTTAAAAACACGAACGATTTTAGCGCTTTCGGCAGCTAATCCACTGCTGCCTTCAGGACTGAGCCCACCTGGCTCGCTCCCCACTTTTTCATTAATTCCAGCCACGACTCCTCTATCTGCGCATGCGCCATGTCGTTGACAGCTCCCTCTTGTGTCATTATTTCCAACGCTTCCCGTTTCAAACCATAACTGTGGTTATTGTAATTAGCTATTTTATCGGGATAAAAAATTATCCCAGCAATATCATTCCCCGCCTAATCAAAAATAGAAGAAAGAAACTAAACATCATCAACGACGCACAGAAAGAAAAACCCACCTTCACTCATCCAATCCCTTACTGTTGCGGTCTCACTGTAAAATTCTCCAACAGTGCCCGTAAAATGAACCTCCATATCCCGATTAAACCTAATTGCAATATCTTTTAAAGACAAAATAAACCCTCTAGAAACTGCAGGTATTTACAAAATAAATTTTACTTATAGAGAATCCAACCTTCCCGGATATTACATCGGTGTTACAAAAAGAAAAATTAGACAGAATTAAAGAACACATAAACGATATAAAATATAATAGACAGAGTACAGCCCTCGTCCACCTAGCCTTAAAAGAAAATATAGATATAGATTTCATAAATGTTAAGAAAATAGCTAATTACAATAACCACAGTTATGGTTTGAAACGGGAAGCGTTGGAAATAATGACACAAGAGGGAGCTGTCAACGACCTGGCGCATGCGCAAATAGAAGAGTCGTGGCTGGAATTAATGAAAAAGTGGGGAGCGAGCCAGACGGGCTCAGTTCTGAAGACGGCAGTGGATTAGCTGCCGAAAGTGCTAAAATGGTTCGTGTTTTTTAGATTTTACGGAGATTTTAATGTTTTTAATTATATCATCAATATAGTTCTTTTCTTTCAGTATAAGGAAGATAATAGTTCCTAGACTTTTTTGTCAGCAATCCCTCGCAGAGACAAATTTTAAAAAATCCTGAAAAGGATTTTTAGATATTTGTGTTCATTAAATTTTCAAGCAAGAATTGTGGTTATCTCTATTTCTCTAGATATGTAAGGCTATGTAAAAACAACGTTTTAGCCCCTTACCTCTTTTTGGATACAAATTAAAAAAAAAAAAAAAGATTTATAGGTACTTATGTTTGTTACACTTTAAAGCAAGAATTTTATGGCTATCTCTATTTTCTTTTGAGATATGAAGGAAAATGTGTAAGAGAATGTTAAAGAACATTTTTGTCTCCCTACCCCTGTTTGGGTATGAATTCTAAAAAATCCTGGAAATAATTTTTAGTTATTTTTGTTACCATATTAGCCAAATATTAAGTTATGGGTTTTGACTGATCAATTCTCAGAAAAGACTTGTGCTAAATTCAAGGCCTAGATATAATATTTTTCTAATTGATGAAAAAATTCGAGGCTGCATTATATTAGAGCTAATACAGCAGTTACATTTTAAAGCAAGAATTTTATGGTTCTTTTTTCCTTTGTTGCATAAAAGGGAAAGGGGAAAGAACATTTTGGTCCGCCACCCCTGCCTGGGTACAGATTTTTAAAATCGTTCCTTAAATGCCGCTTTGGGCACATAAAAATAGCCAACTAAAATTTCCAGTATATTTGGCTGGGCATTGCTCTGTCAGTCAAGACATCTTCCTTTATATAGAGAAATTTTTTTATGTAGTTTGACACCGATGTATAAAAAAATATAGATGTAAAACTGATGATGCATCACAATTTAAAAATTTAATATCGTCCACACCCATACTTAATATATACTACACATAGTTAGCTTTAAAAAAAAAAAAAAAAAATCATGTGAGTGAAAGTATCAATTTTTAAAAAAATTCCATAAGCCTATGGTTTGATAAAATGTAGCTGACATGGTTAAATCAAATAGTCAAATATGAATATTTCACTGTTTAATTTTTCCATATTAAGCAAATACAAGAAAATTATTTTTGAAACTTTCATTAATTGTGTCATTTTTTGCAATAAAATTGCTTAGTTATTTGAATACATTAATCAAGCTTTTAATTATATGTTTGAAATTTTGTTTCTTTTCTGATTTTTCATAGAAAGAAGAATACTAATGTATGTAGATATTTATTTCATCATAAATAGGGCCCTACAAATTATGCAGAAAGTTTTTCGGAATTACGCGGCATCGATGTGGTAGTTTATTATGCTGTATTTACTGAAATTTATTGAAATAATGCAGGTGTGTAGGGAGATACCAACGTTGAAAAGAAAGCAATATTTTAATTTAAAATTAAAAGCAAATAAATGCGTCTTACTTTTGCACTAAAGTTTATGTAATAAAGTGATGTTAGTCTGGCAGCTGATGATTCCTTCAAAAGCGTCTGTTTTGCAAATATTTAGCTGCAATATGAAATTGCTCTTTTACCGTCCACAGAATTGGGTAAAACCGAGAGTACTGCTTTGAGTGTTAGTTCTGTAAACCTCTGTGAAACAGCCTCTGAATTCCAAAATGTTACAAAGTGCTCAACAGAGCATTCCTTGACATAACTCTTGTAAACAGCATGCTCAAGCCTTATTTGTGGATTCATCAAATCCTGAAATATTGTTGAAGACTTCATCCTCAACATTCATGTTGAACTATTAGTTTGGGGCCAAACACTCGAGCAGCTTTCATGAATTTCAAACCAGGTTGAGAAAACTGAAGTCCTCACTTTTTGGAGACGTCCATTTCTGGACAAAAATAAACATACAATTTTGCTGCTTTTGTGGCATTTTCCCCATCTACGGTCCCAAATTGGGATACAAAGGGTTTTTGAAGACGAGAAAAAATTAAGAAATGAAAAGTTTGCCGAAAAATGCAGTGCTATGCGGAAAGTTGTAGTTTATGCGAAGAATTGTACATTATGCAAAATTCCACATTTTCTGCATTTTTACATGTTTTATGGGCCCTAATCATAAATAAATTAGATTTTATATTCACTTTTTATGTCAAAGATATTCTGACCTCAGGTCTGTGTAAAATATTTCTGTTTTCAGAATGCCTATTATGTTGAGGAGTTCAAACTGCAGATTAAGAGGCAAAACACATTTTGAACATTTTGCTTTGAATGAATGTCCTTTAGATCCAGGTGGATATTTTATCATTAATGGAACAGAGAAAGTTATTTTGATGCAAGAACAATTGTCAAAAAATCGTATGATTGTTGAAAAGGACAATAAAGGTTTCATTTCCTGTCAAGTCACCAGGTATGTTTTGTCAATATTGTCCTTGAATGAACTGTTACTATTGGTAATCGCTCAAAGTCTTGTTTGTTTATTATTTTATGAAAATTTTTCCTTTTACTCTGTCATTTTTAAATACATCCCATTTAAGTTTATAGACAAACAGAGAATAAACTAAACTTCAAGCATTACAAGTTGTAAGAACTATTTTTCTGTTTCAATTTTTATTAAAAATTACATATTATAGACTGACTGTACTAAATACAATTATAGATTTACTAGCTGCTACCCGCGACTTCGTCCGTGTCTGCTTTAGAATTAGGTCCCAAGAGAAATATAGCATGTGTGAATAACAAATATTGTTGCGACAAAAGAAACTGCATTTAAATATTATTTGCTTTTTACTTGTTTCAAATGAAATATAATGCTTAGTAGTATACTTAATTTAAAATAAGAGAATTTGCAGAGTTACTAAATTTAGATTTTTTCAGGCATTTGGCGAATAGAGACAGTTACGACAGTATTTGCGAACTGTTTTGTCAAAGAAATATTTATGCTATATGCATGAATTTTAGCCTATGTTAATCAGGAATAGTGCAGCTTTCTATTAGCAAAAAAGTTTTAGAATCGGTTCTGTAGTTACAGAGATACCCATAGAGCGTAATGTATTAGAATTATTTTGAGTGTTCCTGTAAAGGAACTATTTATGCTACATGCATGAAATTTAGCCTATAATACTCAAGAATAGTGTAGCTTACTATCAGTAGAAAAAGTTTAGGAATCGGTTCAGTACTTAGAGATACACATAGAGCGTAATGTAATTCTTATTAGCATCTCTGTAAAAGAACTATCTGTGATATATGCATTAAAGGTAGCCTGTAACACTTAGGATGCCACCAGTGTCTAAGAAGTTCTGCTCTAAAAACTGCAAGGCCGGAGGTGTCAGGTTCAAACCCCAGTCGTGCCTGTCGACCTAGCCGCTCCCAGTTTTCCGCGGTTTTCTAAAAAACCTCGCGTAAATACAGGCTAGGATCCCTTAGAAAGTCCCCCCACAGAGGAATTCCCCATATAGACCTAGGACCCTAGTGCAGTCAATCGGTCTTAATCCAAAAACAAACAATAATACTCAGGAATAATGTAACTTTCAATCAGTGAAAAAAGTTTAGAATCGGTTTAGTAGCTACAAAATTTCCATAGAGCGCAATGCATTAGAATTATTTTGAGTGTCTTTGTAAAAGAATTATTTATGCTATATGCTTGAAAGGTTGCCTGTATGTTAATCCAGGGCATAAGCTACTTTCATTACAAAATTTTCCAAATCCGTTCAGCCATTTTTGTGCGATTCAGTCAAAAACATCCAAACACTCAAACGTACACATTTATATTATTGGTAAGATTTGGAAATTTATTAACTTTAAGAAACACATCTGGACTTTTCTTGGTACTTACATATTATCCTGGCGGTCATTCCCACCAAACTGTTTTTTCGTCAAATGAGTTGCCAAACTGTTGCCAATCGTATTCGAAACCATTAATAATTTCATGTGCCCGGCATTTATCTCGGCAAAAAATCACCTGTCTTGGCAGACCGCGGGATAATACATATTAGTACCCTTTTCTTTACTTATGCTTTTTAATTTGGCGTAAAATCAACATAATTTTCATACCAATTTATGTTTTTCAAATGCATATGATTTTGCAAAGAGAATTTCTGCTTTATTTCAAAAGCATAAATCATTTTGTGCGGGCGATAAAACGGTTTTTAATTAATAGTTAGAAAAGTAGTTAAAATTTCAAAATTCTGTGCCTCAGGTGCACTTTACCGAAGTTATGGGCTCAGTTATGCTCAAATTTTCAAAGCTCTGCTTTCTGTAGATTTGTCTGGAGAACATTCATTTTTATTATTACAGATAGATAGATTTGGCATAAAACTGGCATAATTTCCATGGTATTTAATGTTTTTCAGATGCACGTGATAGTTCATTGAAGTAATAGCATTCCTGTTAGCTCAAAACATGAATCATTTGATACGTGCAAAACTCGTCAAGCATGGCAACGTAAAAAAGGTTTTTAATTAATAATTAAAACTCTAAAATTCTAAGTAGCCTATAGCCTTCTCCGGAGTCCCATCTATATCTAAACCAAAATTCATAATAATCGATTCAGCGGTTTAGGCATGAAAGCGTCATAAACAAACAAACTCACTTTCGCATTTATAATATTAGTTAGGATAGATTTAGCATAAAACTGGCATAATTTCCATGGTATTTAATGTTTTTCAAATGCACGCGCTACTTTATTGAAGTAATAGCATTCTTGTTAGCTCAAAACATGAATCATTTGATACGGGTGAAACTCGCCAAGTATGGCAACGTAAAAACGGTTTTTAATTAATAATTAAAAATCTAAAATTCTAAGTAGCCTATAACCATCTCCAGGTTTCCATCTATATCTAAACCAAAATTCATCCATATCGTTTCAGCGGTTTAGGCGTGAAAGCGTCATAAACAAACAAACAAACTCACTTTCGCATTTATAATATTAGTAAGGATGTATAGATTTTTAAGAAATATTTTTGAACTTATATTGGGATATTTATACTTTAAATTTTGAAAAAAATAATTTATTAGTCATCACATGAAAATATTTTGTTTTGAGTACTATTATATAGTTTTTCATTTGCCACAAAATAAATAGTTTTTTGTTTAATTTTGCATTACTTTTTTTCCCCCAGCTCTACCCATGAGAGAAAGACAAGGACTAATGTTATAACTAAGAAAGGTCGATTTTATCTCAAGCATAACAGTTTTACAGATGTAAATATGTATTTAATGCCTTTTATTTTCCATTTAGTGTTTTATGTAAACTTATTTTACCTGAATTTTAATGCATGTTCACACAAAATGAGGGTCTATGAGTAGTTTGCTGCTTTCATTATTCTGCCTGCTACTGAACAAAATTATTCTTGCACAGAGTTTCTATGTGGTTAAGTAAAGGTCATAAAATGGAAGCATTAGGTCATGGACTTCTGTAAAACGACTTGTAATTCTGTAAAGGACTGTAATTTTGACTAGTTTGTCTCTTTTATATGCTAATTAGAGAAATAAGTGTCATTTAATTGTTGCATTTAACTGTTTAATTACTATTTTAAATGTAATAAAAATTCAAAACTTTTGTTTTTGTGTGCAAGAAAGCTAAATTATCCGTCACATGCAGGTTGAGAAATATTTTCTAAAGTTCTCTGAAAAGTCAAGAAATGTCACTTCTTAAATCTGTGGACTGTGTTGCAATTTACCTTTTCTTTAATTATTTCTATTAGTTTGATACTGTAAAAGTACTTATTTTCGTGAAAATGAGGATATCGGTGATTTTGAAAGCTGAAAATTTTGCAGGTTTTATATGAATAGAACCGAAAGTTGAAAAATCCCAAAACAAAATTCTCAATTACGACTGGCTTGTGAAAATAAGTGCTTTTACAGTAGTTAACCTTTTTTGGCTCAGTCATCCTTATCACATTTTCCAGTTTTTGCAAATGCTTGGGAGTGATAGTTAAATTTCTGATATTTTTAATAAAACATTAAGAATTTTTTAAATATCTGTCATATTGGTTGAAAAATGTGCATAATGCTTCGTCAGCCTTTATCATTTTGTGCAGATTTCGAATGTACAATAGCAAAATTTACTAATTCTTCTGAAGTTTTGTAATAAACTGCATATATGTTACTATCATGTGGCTAGAAAATGTAGCTACTTCTCGCGAAAGGTTTAAGTGTATTGTGATGGTAACAGGAATGTTAATTCTGGGCCGAGCTGTGCCAAAACACAAATCTTGTGCCGAACTGTGCTTTTAGCTGATTTTTGTGCCGAATACATCATTTTGACTCTGTTAATTTTTTGCCATGCTTGCAAACTTTGCTTTTCTTATCTGCATTTATTGTGTGCAGGGTGCAGCGCCCGGCGGCCCTTTTATCGTCTTTTTAGTGTTCGGCAGCCCTATTTCTCTTCTCTCTGCGCCCTCCTGCTTTTACATTTTTATTATTATTAGTCAATAATCACCCCTTTTTATTTCCTACATACCATTTGCGGCCCATCACGAAAATACGTTAATTAAAACGGCCCCTTCACAGAAATACAATTGAGTACAATAACTCCATCATAAAAATAGGTTCGATTGTAAGCGGCCCTTTCATGAAAACCGTCTATGAAATCAGATCTTTCCCACAAATGCCTTTTTCAAATATTCTATTCTTTAAAGTTATCTAAAAATTTCAGATTCAATCTGTCAATCCTCAAATATCTGTAGCTACGTTTGATAAATATGTAGTCACGAATTATCAAACGATCATTATTCCAGAGTTCGTCGCTAGCTGTACATAGTTATTCCTCTTCTCAATGTTTTTAATAGTTTTGCACACTATCAAGCTTTTTTTTTAATTTCCCCCTAAAGAAATTCCTCTTTTTAATCGGCTTTCTTAGTACATATTATTCTTAATGTATAACAGTTATTTACTAACCATATATAATTACGGATGATACAGAAAGTATGCCATAGCAAAACGACATTTAGCCATTCGAAAACTCTGCGGGATTTGCTTGTTTTTTATGGCGGCTTGTTTGTTATGGTTTGCTTGTTTGTCCCTTGCAAGCCTAGGTGCCTTGGTTGGACGGCTTTTTAGAGTTCTAACGTGTATTGACGTTACATCTGATGAAACCGACAGAAACTCCAGACCGACAGTCACACGGCCGCACTTCAACACTTCAGTCGTCTACCATGTTCAGTGGCTTTAGCCACTCAAATTGATCTGAAAATCACGCGATTTGCAAATACAGCAATTGAAACACATTATGCTTTTGCCAAATAATGATCTTTTGCTTTAGTAGTGTAGTGCTAGGGTTATTGGTGCCCGGTGCGGTCCTTCAGTTTGCCGCCCCATTCATTCTAAGTTTCAGCATTCTGCCCCCATTTCGGTCCTTTAGTTTTCCACCATATTATTTTTAAGTATCCCACCATTTTTTTTTTTTTTTTAATGCCACCCGGGAGCCCTCCCCCCTCCCCTCTTATTATGCCATAGTTTTAATTATATAAGTGGAGTAACTGCAGAATTTAGTAAATCAGACTATTGACAAGATTTGGTATTCTAAATATTCATATTATATATCTTCTGTTTTTTTAAAAATTCTCAACATTTAATGAATGAAGAAAAAAATTAAAAGCAAAAGATAGCTTGTTCTGGGAAAGGATGTCTTCAGAAAACAAATTGTGTCATAAGTTAACAGCTAGGTTATTCATAAAACAAACTGTCATCAATTTAAGCTTATGTTCAGATTTTAAAAACTTAAAAAAAAAAATCGAGATAATTCTGGTAGGCTTTTTAATATATAATTTGTTTAGTACTTCTGACAACAGGATGCTAATTATTTTAATTATTTTAAGCTGATTAAAAACATTTGATAGTTAAAATAAAATATTAATCTTTTTTCATTTTCAAAAGATTAAAGCAAGGCTTAAGAAAGAAATTTTTTAAAGAGACCTTTTTAAGTACTATGTTACAAAAAATTAAAGCTTTATGAAAAATAAATTATTTAAAATATGTTAAACTGTATTCCATACCTTTCGACAATTCTGTGAGTTAAAAAAAATATTTATTTTATACCTGCTAAAAAACTTACATGTAGTAATTATTTTTACTTATTTTAAAGAATAGTGCTTTTTAAAAATCTCTTATATTCACTTTTCATGAATAAGCAAACATTAAATTAGAAGTGAAAGAGGAAGAGCAAATATATTTCAGTGATTTGATATGGTGTTGTACATTCCAAACATTGGATGTACACTGCGTAAAAAATGTAGAAGTACATTTAGATTTTTTTAGAAAAATAAGGAATCTTTTATATTTACTGAATTTGTTTTTGTAAGCAACATTTTACAGATCATTTAATAAGGAAATATCAATATCATAACCATGATATTCAAAAATAAATCATTAATGACAACAGAAATATTTTCTACCATTTGAAACTCTGTAAAAAAAAGTAGAAGGACAGTAACCCAATGAATAAAATACAAGCGATGTTAGTAAGGAATACTCTTCCCATTAGATTTTATAATTTCGAATATTCTATTTGGCAGTGAATCATACAAAGATTGAATGTCTGTTTGGCAAAAATGATCCCATTTCAGCAAAAATGATCTATTTCGGTCAGTACCTCGGACTAGTCCAAGGTACACTAACATTCAATTAAGTTACTACTTAGTATTTAACAAAAGAATTTTAATGAAATCGTCTGCTTTCTATTAATTACTTCATTATTATTTTCTATTTTAATAGAATGGCATCTTTAAGAATTTTAGTTATTATTCCAAGATGTTTTGAAGACAGGATTATTCTAGTTTTCCATCAATAAACTCTGTTTTGTGTAATTTCTCTGTTTTTTTCTTGCTTTACATGTGACAAGATTTTCCTTATTTGTTTTCTCTCCAGAATACCAAGAGGAATGCCCTTAAATGATTTTCAAAAAGGCCAAATTTTTACATATAAAAATGATGGTAAAGATGTTAGAGAGATTGCTCGTATACTCAGGGTGTCTACCGCTCTGGAAAATCTGGAAAAAGCCATGAAATTGGAGAATTGGTCCGTAAAGTCTGGAAAAAACCGGGAAATTGGATAATGGGTCTGGAAAATTCAGCAAAAGAATCAATTTTTTTTTTTCGTGTCTTTTTTTTTTTTTTTTTTTTTTTTTTTTTTTTTTAACCCTTTCTCTCTAATTGTCAGACTCGAAACCGAAAGCAACTGCAACTAGCGTTGCCAGGCGTCTGGATAAAGCCGGACATAGTTAGGCTTTTTGATTGCGTGTCCGGCCAAACTTAACGGTGTCTGGCTTTTGTTAGGCTTTTTACTGGTGATTTTGGCTGATTAGTAATAAAGTACTTGAACTGATTTGGCATTCGATGTTACCTATTTATATTTCATTAGAATTTAACGAGATTCGTGGTAATAATCAATAAAGCTTGATTTTACATACAATTTTTTTGTTGTACCTATTAATATCGAGATAAAATCCTCAATATTGTAGGCTGTCCGGCCTTTTTACCCATATGTCTGGCTAAACTGGCTGGTCTGTTCGGCTATTTGGTTTGGCGACCTGGCAACCCTAACTGCAATGCATTTTTCGGAGCGGGAAAGCATCAAGTGATGTGTTTGTATAAGGAGGGGAAAATGGGGGCTCATCAATCGCAACGGGAGGGTAAAAGACAAATTAGCTTACTTTGTAACTTATGGCTTTGGACCTTATTTCCAGCAGGCACGTATCCAGGAAAACAATTTTGGGGTGTGTGTGTCCAAACGGTAAAAAAGGCTAAATTTTTCACAAAAAAACTATATCATTATCATTTTAGTAACAAAAATGAAAATTTCGGGGGGGGGGGGGGGCGGACCCCCTGGACCTCCACCTAAATACGTCCTTATTTCCAAGAACAATTATTTAATTCTATCAAAAAGTGCGACTACTTCTGTTTCTCGATTGATGAAAGCTTAATCCTGTATACTTCAGTTAAAATTGATTTCAAGAAGTTGTACAAAATATGCAAATATAAAGACAAGGGCATCGTGCAATTTCCCAAACTAAAATGCATTGGTAAAGAATTTTTTTCACGGGACCTCCCAAAAGTCAGGAAATTGACTTTCAGAAATTTGGTAGACACCCTGATACTGCACGTCAGCCCCAATACAGAAATCCAGACAGAAACGGAAAGAGAAAGAAGACTGCCAGACCCAACGCCTCGCGATGAAAGAAAAGTTGTTCACGAGCTTAAAAAGTGCAATGGAAGTATTGCAAAGGTACGAATTCAAGCAGGACGTACTTATGTGTCAAAGCAAACAGTTTACAACTACACTAAAAGATCCAAAAATTTCATTTTCAAAAAGCAGAAGCATCATCGAAAGTGGAAACAAACACGTATTGATAACCGTTTATCTTGGGTTAAGGAATACATGTCATGGACTACAGAATGGACGTCTGTGATATTTTCAGATGAGAAGAAATTCAATTTAGACGGTCCAGATAGTTACCAGTACTACTAGCATTGTCTGAAGGACGAAGAACAATTTTATTCAACTCGACAAATTAGGGGAGGAAGTTTGGTCTGGTTAGCAGTTGGATATGGAAAAAGAACAAGTCTGGTCTTTCTGAGTGGTAGGCAGAAGCATACAGACGGTATTCAGCTGCTACATTCTGAGCTTCTTCCTTATGGCTCCGAATTAGGAGGGGAAGATTGGATCTTTCAACAAGACGGAGCCTCCATTCACACCGCTAATGGAGTTAAAAACTGGTTCGTTTCAAATAATGGGCAGGTTTTACCCTGGACAGCTAAAAGCCCTGATCTTAACATAGTAGAAAACATCTGGGCAATGCTTGTTCGTCGTGTATATGCTGGTGGAAAACAGTTTGAATCCATCACTGAGTTTCGAGAAGCATTGAATAGCTCATGGGATCATTTTTGCCAATAGAAATCCAATCTTTGTATGATTCACTGCCAAATAGAGTATTCGAAATTATAAAATCTAATGGGAAGAGTATTCCTTACTAACATCGCCTGTATTTTATTCATTGGGTTACTGTCCTTCTACTTTTTTTTTTTATAGAGTTTCAAATGGTAGAAATTATTTCTGTTGTCATTAATGTTTTATTTTTGAATATCATGGTTATGGTATCGATATTTTCTTATTAAATAATCTGTAAAATGTTGCTTACAAAAAAAAAAAAAAAAAAAATCAGTAAAAATAAGATTCCTTATTTTGCTAAAAAAAATCTAAATGCCCTTCTACTTTTTTTACGCAGTGTAATACAAAATTTGTATGACTATGTCATTTATTCTAGCAATCTTCTGTGTTCTGAATTCAATTTTCCCAATTTCTATAGTTATCAATTGATGGATGAGTTGAATTGTTTGATGCAATTCCAAATAATGTCTAATAGTAATAAAGGTATATATTCAGTAACTTTAAAAATCTTTACTTGGTAATCATTCAATAATTATTGCGAACAAAAGAATTTAAATAAAATTCTGATTTATGTTATTAAATTTTATACATCCTGCACTGCAGAAATTTTATTATTTATATTACATGGTAAACACATCTATCTTAATCCACTTACACTGACAGTCCTTTTCTGTTTAAAAGTTTGTACCAATGTAGGTGAAATATCGTATATGAATGTGATCCAGTAGTGATAGTGTGATAAAATTGAGGAACAAAAATTAGCAGTCCCTCTGCCTTCCCCTACTGCCTAACAAATCATTTCTGGCTAAAAATTTCTGAAACCTTCTTCAATAAATGTACTATTCTTATAAATAATAAACATCTACATCACGTAATTTTGAGGGGGGGGGGGGAATTAAGCAGAAAATTCAAAATTACTTAGATTAAAACTTTTTTTTTTTTTTTTTATCAAAAACTTCTAGTTATGTACAGATTTAATTCACATATTTATGTCATGTTTAGTGAAAATATTATCAACAAATCATTTTTCCTATTTCACTTACACTTACTTCTACAGGCTATTTTCTCAAGAAGGGGGAGAGGGAACTAAAGACAAACTGGAAAAAATCTAACTATGCATTGTAAGTCAGAACTCATATTACAACTCTACATGTTAAAGTTTTGAGGATCAGATTGTTACAAACCAGTTTTTATATATGTTATCTACCTGTACATTCTCATGGAACCCCAAAGTGCCCTTTTTGAAATTTCCTCCCCAGCGGCCCTTTTTTTTTAGAGTCAACATTCCCAAATCTTGAGTTGTATGCTCCAGAATCAAGTTAATTCTGATCCCAAATCTTAGTTTTCCTCTCAGAAACTATATTTTTTGTGCTCCCATATGGAATTTTTTTTGCTCCCGAGGTGCTCCCAAATGGAATTTTTCTGCTCCCGAGGTGCTCCCACATATTTTTTCTGCCCCCGAGGTGCTCCTAAATTGAATACTGGAGTTAACATCCCTGTGGTAACCATGCTGATTGTAATTGCTAATATAGTACTCTAGTGACATTTGTTGTTAGTCTTGTTTTTAAAAAAAAATTTTTTTGGCACACATCTTCCGACATTATATATAATAATAAATAAGTCCTTTTAATTAAATTTTATTAGAAAGAAAAATTTTTAACCAATAAAATTAATGAACAGAATTTTGAAATCTGGAAAGTTAATCTTAAAAATTACAGTCATTTAGAAATTCAAAATTAATTAGGCTAGCATTTTAAAGCACTAGATTTTCAAGTTATCTATTCTGCTGCCAATTTACCGAGAAAAGCTAATTTAATTTATGATACTAAAGCGAAATCAAAATGTCCTGGCCTTTGTAAGTAGAATCTAGTAGATATTTTTTTTCCTTTTCTCTTTTTCATGTACAGTCAAACCTCGTTATATAATCACCTGCTTATAAGGTCATCCCGCATATATGGTCACTTTTGAAAAGTCCTGGCTGACTGCATAGGAATTCTAAATATTTTAATATCGCTTATTTGGTCATGCCATCCTAGCTATACCCGCTTATATGGTCACTTTGGGAAGTATTTCTGATAATTGACAAAACTATCTTTCTGTAAGAGATAAATGATCTAGCCTTTCTTCATTGTGATGATAAGGAAAGGGACAGTTTGCAAGATTCCAAAAGAGCTTAACTGCCTCCCACACTTACTACTGAATAAGCCACTCATTTCATTGAAAAGAAGATTTCACCTTGCTCTATCCACTGTTTTGAAAGGAAAAGAATGTAAGATGCAGAGCTTGTGTCACACCCATCCCTGGAATAAGTTCTAAGTTTGTTTCACGTGTTTGCTCACTGCATATTCGTTGAGCAATGTTAAGTATTTTTTTATGCAATCTGAGGTCTTGGAGGAACATATAATCTTGAAAAAGTAGTGGTAAGGACATTTAAACCAAAAGAAAATCAGTTCCACATAAATAAATATTTTAAATGCTGAATTGTGTTTCAACATATTAATCCAATAACAATAAATAATTGAACTTTTCCTAATATATATTTATATATAATATTACTTGCAAAAAAATGTATCTGAGTTAAAATAGATGGCTGTTTACTTGTATCGCGTATATGGTCACCCCATTTGTAAGGTCACTTTTCTACGGTCCCCAAGCGTGACCTTATAACGAGGTTTAACTGTAATACCTTTAAACTTTTTTAAAACAAACCATTGATATTAAATATTCTTATTTTAGGATGTACCTATAGCTGTAGTTTTTAAAGCTATGGGCTTTGAATGTGACCAAGAAATAGTTCAAATGATTGGCACAGATGAAAATACACTTACTAAACTATTTCTTTGTATTGAAGAATGCCGTCAAGCTCAAGTATATACTCAAACTCAGGTATCTGACTCATGGTTTTTAGACATAGCTTGAAAAACAAAATGTTCATTGTTTTATGTATTTTGATGCCACTTTTCTGCCAAAAGGAAGGTTTCAGTATTTTTATTTTTTATCAGTACTTATTTTGCAGAATTCTAAAAAATCTACTATGTTTTCTGCTTTTTGTGCATCTTAAACCTGTGATTATTTTCTCAATGGGGTTCCTAAAAAATTCCATAGTATTTTTCACTCCTCACCCGATTGATGTTAATTCTGCACCAAAACATAAATATGTGCCTGTATCCTGTTCTGATCTGCACTGAAAGACCATTTTTTTCTGTTGATTCTGTTCTAGAGATGGGGAAAGCATCTCCTTTCACGGATCCAGTTCTGATGATCTGGATCAGGACATCCTGACGAAACCTTTCACCTTGCTCTTCACTACATGCTCCTAACTTTTGGGGAAAATAGTCAATATGGGAAAGTAGAAAATGAACTTTTAGTAATACACTGTACTGTACAGTGATTTTGTAGAAAGGGTCTTTAGTATTCCTGAAAAACCTGTGCATTACATCCTTAAAAGAGTCCCATGCTTCCTTTTCTTTTTCCTCCATTGTTTCTGAAAAGAGAGTATTGAATAACAGTTTTCTATGTCGGGCCATTAAAACTTCCCCTTTCAACTTGGCTTCTGACAGTTTCGGGAACTTGGAACACAAATATCGGAAGCATTCCCCATCTTTAGGCAATAATTTAATAAACTGCATCATAAGCTCTAATTTTATATGTTGGTAATAGAGCCTTTACAGGTGGAAACAAGTTTGCTTTTATGACATTTTTTTCACCGAGGGTTAAGATACCTCAAAGTGTCCAATCAGTCTTTGTTCATGGAGGTCTGCAGTTCGATTGTCCCACAAGCATAGGAAGCAGGGATATTTAGTGTAACCTGCTTGCTGTCCCAACAAAATAGTTAGTACCTTGAAATCTCCGCAAACCATCCAACTATGTTCTTGATAGCCAATTTTCTCAAGAATCATAGACAAATTATTACAGTTTTCTTCAAAATGCACAGAGTGTCCCCAAGACTGCTTTGAGGCTTGTTTTAGAAGAGTCTATGAATAGGCACCACTCAGATGGATCACACTCTATGTCAAAATTTTTCATTAGCCCTTTAACATCATTACAGAAAGCAAGATTTCCCTCTTTGGAGAAAAAACTGAGTGAATTCCTTCTCTCTGTGTCTGTACCAGGAGAATGAAGTTCTATGTGTCAGCAAGTTTTTTACTTTTCAGCCTTGACCTTAGTAATTCAGCTCCATCACTAATGGAGCTGAATTACTAAGGTCAGGACTGAAACATGGATTTGGAATGGAGTGGACAGGGATTTAAGAATGGATTAGACAGGGATTTAGGCTTTTCTATTTTGGAAAGGCCTAAATCTCTAATACATTTGTTAAGCAAATTTTAAACTCGCTCTGAGAAAATGGTTGAGGTCCCTCATCAACAGAAAAATCTGAGCTAGGTTTGTCCTGGTGTCTTCATTCTCAGAATCACCCATTCGAATATCATCCAAACTTTAAGGTTGTTGTGGAACGATATTTCTGAGGAATGAGGCACTGGACGAATATCTGGACTAAGGTATGGGTAAGATATGTTCTTTTTATTTAGTATTAAAACCACTTATATCTACTGATCAGAAATAGCAGTCAGTAGCAGGATTTCTACAAACTGGGAAAGTCAGAGAAATGGGAAAAAATTGTGAAAATCAAGGAAAATGAAGAAAAGTCAAGGAAATGGAAGAAAAATCAGATTTCATGGTGAAATTCAACTTATTAGTTACAGTTTGGACCAAAAGTAACTTATCTGAGTTAGAATGAAAGAGCTGGACCACAAGAAGAATCAATTAAGACTTGAAGCAGAGTCCTTGGATACTGAAATTAACATTAAAATGTAAGATCTGTAAAAATCTTGAATGTACCTATACCTAGATTGAGTTGCCTCGAGAGGAAAAAGCATTTCTTTAAAACTATTTCATCAAGTTTATTATTTTACCAGATTCTGCAGTAAATTTAAGCGAAGATTTTATATTTTAAGGAAAGATGTAGTTTCTGTTTGATTATTGCTGCTTAATTGGGAAATCACAGACAACAAGTTCTTTGATTTACCATATATTTTTTAGACAAACTATTTCTTGAAATCTAAACTTTATGTAATTTTATATCACTGAAATTATTTCAAAACTTAAACTTTTTGTGAGAATTTCTATTATGCAATTTAAAATGTAAGTCCATTTTTGTATCATAAAATTATTTCTTTTATATGATCTCAAAATACTTTTATTTTGATAAGTTGTAGAAATTATATTTTATTTTCTAAACCTAGAAATAATTATAAGATGTGTTATGTGTCATATAATCTTGTCTAATTAAAATATGCTTAATATTTAAATTATTATAAGGAATACTTTTTGTATTGTTGTCAAATACTTTTTTTGATATGTAATGTATCATCAGTTTTTTATTTTTAAGGTAAAATGTATAAGTTTTAAACGAAGCAAAGTAACATTAATAAGTGGAATGTGAAGTTCACAAAAGAGTGTGATATAAAAAGTCAGGGGGATATATGGTAGAAGTCAGGGAAACAGAAGCTTTGAAATCTGTAGAAACCCTGAGTAGTGTGATTTTGCTGTTCACGCCACATCATAAGTATTCCAAAACAAAATGAGATTTTCTTACCCTTAAACCACAAATGAAGATCTTCCTCACATCTTCTGCACACCTTGTGAGGAGCCCATAGTTTGTCTTGATCCCCAAGTTTCAACTTGAAATAAGCAAAATAAACTTCTTTACAAAATTACTTATGTTTCTTTGTTGACTTTTAATGGTGTATTCACCACAAGCAAAACAAAAGTTATCTGTTGAAATTACACAACCTCTGGGAGACATTATACAGAACAAAATACATGCACAGTCATGATTAAATGCAGGATGTAAAATGAGTGTTTACACTTGACTCACCTTTCCCGAGTCTATGACTGTAACCATGGCAACCAGCACATGCACACAGTCATACATGTGTACAGCAAACAAAATCCTGAACTTATTTAGCATACTAAACAGAAGCAAATCTGATTGCAGGCTTCTTTATACTCATTTCTAATTATTGGATATGGTTTTTTGATTCTAGAGCAGGATATCCCATTTCAGCTTGAAAAGGGAAATTTTATGCCTAATTAAACTAAAAGATCAGTTTTGCAAGAAAACCTGACGTGATGGAATTTTAAAAATATTTTCTGGTTTTAGTGAAAATCTATATGAAACAACCAACAAATCCTATGCAGTTTTTTGGTTGCAGACCTGTGAATTAAAGTATTTATTAATTAGTAAACACTGTAATACTTTGCATTTAACTTTCATAAATACTTTAGAGCCCACGAAAAACATGAATTAATAATTTTGAATACCTTAAAAAGTCTTTTTTTTTCTTTTAAGATGTATATTAATTCTGTTAACAAAAAGTATGTCAAATATCTAAATTATGATCTGTTTTAAATGCTGTAATTCTTTTAAATAGGCTCTGCGATACATGGGGAATAAACTTAGATCGAATAAACCTTGGGCGTCTTCTCAAAAGAAAACACCTGTTGATGAAGCTAGAGATTTCTTGACTAACACCTTTTTAGCTCATGTCCCAGTAAGTATTAAATTTATTTGCTAGTGTTACTGAATAATGTTATTTACTGCACTCTGTATATTTAAAATTTTTATTAATTATTTTTATGCCTTGAATTTCTTAAAATCAAACTTAGCTTGGAAAGTTTTTAAATGGTAATATTCTAAATGTTGGGGGTTATGCTGAATCCTTAATCTTTGAGCCCCAGTACTTACAAAATTCAATATTTAAGTGCCTGGTTGAATTTTCTGGGCCTTTTGTTAAAAGATGGGTAAGTCCGATCCTGTATTGATTGGAAAAATTGAATTTGGGTTTTGAAAAAAGAATGGATCATTTTCTATATATGGCATACATATATAGAATCTTGTAATATTAAAATTTGTAGGAAAGTGTCATATAATATGTAAGTAGCCCTTGTGAAAATTCATTGATTTGGAGCCCCTTTTTATATGAAATTTCAAAGTTAATTGAAATTCTTTAATCACTTCTTCCCAGCTTCTAAAACTGACTTATGTGTTTCAAAAGTCATTTTATTTTGTGTATCAAATTGCTCAAGTAACTTTTTGTTGTTGTTGTTGTTTCTGATGCCCCCCTGACAACCACATCAGCAGTGCCAGATCCCCCTCCCCCAAAGGGAGGTGATGGGCAGAGGGGGTGCAACTCCCATTTTTAGGGCCCCAGTGAGAAGAAGTACTATTTAGCCTGTGGTCCCCTAATTTTGAACCAATTCCAGAGGAGGGACCAACCCCATGAAATCGGCATCCCCAGAGGTATCGGTTAACAACTTGGAATACATTGGAGCCACGACAGATTTTACATACACCAGCTCCCATTAGCATACGCAGTCCCACAGTAGTTGAGCCAAGAGGAAGTTGACCCTCCCAAGCACTGGCCAAGAAGGATGCTGCTTTACTTTCCATGTTCTAATGGGAACGGAGTTTAGCACCCAGACCACTGCGGGAGCAGGTAGTTTTAAATCTAACTAGTGGACCTATGATCAGTGAATATATAAACTCAATGGGTGTCTCAAGCAAAATGAGAATCGAACTGACTTATTGTCTGTCCTGACTTATTGTTGGTCCTAAATCTTCTTTGCGTTTAACGTGGAAAATTGGGAAGTTGCTTGCAAAGGTGAATCCAAATAAGCTGGTCGAGGAGAGGAGGAAACGAGCAGAGTGAATGCACACAATTTGTCTTGTTCATTGAATTCTTAAGCTTAGTTGAACTGATTTGATTATATTCAGATGAATATAATCATGACAAATAAAGGTCTGTGTATGGTTTGAAGATTGTCAGCTGCATCTAATGTTGGAGCAACTTTAAAAGCATTTTCTAATTAAATGTTTTCATAATATTGTATTCTTTGTTGTATCTATTTTAATTCTTGGGAAGTTATCTTGCATTCTAGATTTCTCTTCAGTTCACCTGCATACTTAATTATGCCTTGTTAAGTGCTTTTAATAAATAAATTACTGGGAATTGCAGGTTGTGGCTTTTAAATTTAAACGAAAAGCTTTTTATTTGGCAATCATGGTTAGAAGAATTATTGAAGCTGAGAAAAATCCACGACTCCTCGATGACCGCGATTATTATGGAAACAAAAGGCTGGAACTGGCTGGTTCAATGCTTGCAGTTTTGTTTGAAGACTTGTTTAAACGATTTAATACTGAAGTAAGTTAACAATTCCTATTTTTTTTTCAACAGTTATCAAACATATTTTGCTACTTCAATAAATTTATTCTACTATCTGTATTACTTTTTTCTTTTTTTCTTTCTTCTTTTAAACATAAAAAATAATTATTTTTGTATGTTGTTAAAAAATGTAGAGAGAGAAAGAAGGTAACCACATCTCATTTAAATGTGCTTTTTAGTGTAGCCTTTATCGCCATGCTTTATCAGGTATAGCCCCAAATAATACTTTATTTATATTGCAGGGGTCTGTCCAGGTCGAAATCGGGTCCGAAAACACACCCTTCACAAAATTCAAGAAATTAAAAACGGACCATTCACAAAATTCAGTTTGACCAAAACGCCCCTTTCACAAAATAACTATTGCACTTTTCAGTTGAGTTTAGGAATTATTATCATTTAGCGATCGCCGATCGTCACCCAATAATATCTTGGCCTAAATGTAAACAAAGTTGATTATGATGACGGGAGGTAGGTTGATTGGAGACCCTAAGCCAAGGGGGTAAATTACACAGTCTACGATTGCAGTTTGAAGCAGATGCCTGCACTTGCTTGTTCTTCCTCTTATGTTCCCTCCACCTGCTATGTAGAAGCTCTCTTTCTGGGAATAAAAATCAGACTAGTAGCAAGCGCTCATTTATTAATTCTTTTCATGTGAGTTGTGTTTATGCCAAAAAATTAAACACCAAGACTTATTCTCCTATAGTATTAATAAGGCTCATTGCCAGAAGAAAAGGTGATGACAGCTGTCATTCTCGGAAAATTACAACGTTCTTCATGAATAAAGCCAGTGGCGTATGTAAAAAGGGTAGCCTGGTTGGGAAAGGGATTAAAAGAAAGCACTTTGTTTTCCAAACTGGCACATTTATGCACCATGTTGTAAATGTTCAGAAATCGTTTGATGCAATCTCAAAATGATTAACTTAGTCCTAAATCTTATTCCTAAAGACAGACATAAATTCAGACCAATGCATGTTTCGAAATCGCACAAACTTTCTAACTCGCAATAAGTCGTTTTGCATTTTGAAATGAATCCCTAATTCTCTAATGTTTAGTAAATATCTGTAATAACTATAAATAATCTGAAGTAGAAAGGCCATGTAATGATTACACTAAAAGCAATCATTAAGAACAACTTGCAAGAGTACATAAAATCCAATTCAAAACAAGGGGAGCTGCTGTCATTTATGTGGCTAAGTCTAAGCTTACTGTTCACTAATTCACAACTTCACAACTGAACTGCATACTTATCAAACATAACATCCTTACCCATGAAATCATTTTGAACTCCCTTCCCCCCCCCCAGCTGAAAGCGTAATGTGCCAGATGGCCCTTTTACATTGCTGAAAAAACAAACATTCCAAGGGCATCTTTCAGATCACGCAAATGAAAGAAAACAGAAAAATAATTATTTATAAAATGACATTTTATCTGGTTGCATTTAAAAAAAAAAAAAAAAAAAGGCTGATTGGAATTTTGTGAAGGAACTGTTATACCTCCTGTTTTGTAAAGGGTCGTTTAAATGTCGATTTTGACTTCCTTGTATTGTCTCCTGTATAAGGAAAACTGTATGGTAAGGAAGGAGAAAAAGTTTTGGCAAATAAGAATCGAAAAACGGACCGACATACCAAGGCATAGGGGGCAGAAAAAGGACTGCCAGACATTAAAGGGTTGCCTGGTGCCGCACCCTGTTTAATCAGTCGAGAATCCACACTGAGGAATGTGAAATGGGATAAATATAGGTCAATTACTGCACAAGGCTGGAAAAAAAGGGGGGGTAGAAATAGTGTAATACTGAATTTTTTCATTCTTGGGAGTGAACAACAAAGCATAGGAGTGATTTTATTGGGATTTAAAGTCTTTTTAAAGAGCGGTCATAGGGGTACACTACAGAGAAATGCTATCATCATAAGCAGGGCCGTAAATAGCAGCTATCTATATAAATAAAATTAGACTTTTGTCTGTACATTTCTTGGAATTCAAAAATTTTGCGATTTCTATTCGTTTCAAGCACCTGGGAATACGGTGCAACCCTAAAAAAAAAGTTTGTCATTCTGTGCATGACACTTTTTTTGTTAAAGCATCATGTAAAAATGACTGAAGCGAATGATATGAAATTCGGTGACCTGATAGGTGCTCACTCAACTTAAAACATAGGCGTCGAATTTTTTAAAAATCTTGATTTTGAGAAAATCCTTTCAAACTGTGTAAATTTGTGTTCAAGCATCACGTAAAAACGACTGAAGCGATTGAAATGAAATTGAGTGTCATGATAGGTGCTCACTCAACTTAAAACATAGGTGTCGAATTAAAAAAAAATCTTGATTAGATTTTGAGATTTTCTGAAAATCGTTTCAAACTGCATAAATTTGTGTTCGCACATCACGTAATAACTGCAAAGGTGAAAAAATTATATTTGGTGAAATAATAGGTGGTTACTCACCTTAAACTATAAGCATCTAATTTTTAAAAAATCAATCAGATTTCGAGATTTTGCGAAAATCGTTTAAAACTGAGTGAATCTTTGTTCACGCATTACGGAATAATGACTAAAGCGAATGATATGAAATTTGGTCACATAATAGATGCTCAACATAAACTATAAGTTTCCAATTTTTTAAACATTTTTATTAGATTTTGAGATTTTGTGAAAATTCTCACAAAATACGTTTATATTTCTTCAAGCATCATGTAATAACGACTAATACGAATGATACGAAATTTGGTGATATGATAGGTAGTTGCTAATCTTAATTTTTAGGCGTTGAATTTTTAAAATATTTTGATTATATTTTGAGATTTTGTGAAAATCGTTTTAAAATGCTGAAATTTTGTTCCAGCATCACGAAATAAAGACTTCAGGGAATGAAATGAAATTTGGTGACATGATAGGTTGTCATTCAACTTAAATTCTAGGCTTCCAATTAAAAAAAAATATTGATTAGATTTTGAGATTTTGCAGAGGAACCGGCATAAAAATAGTGCAAGCCATCAATTATAAAGGAATTAAAATAGCAATCTAACCAAACATGACTGTATTTAAAGAACTTTGATTTTCTTTTTTTTTAATTTACTACTAAGTAATTGATTCCCTATTAAAAGTTTTTAGGCTGTAAAGCATTCTTTATATATGTTTATTTTTATCATTTAAAAAATATTCTGTTTTTTTTTTATTTATTTATTATTATTATTTTAAAAGATGTTAAATTCATAAGCACAGTGAGTTTTTATGTACAGTTTCTACTAACCAAGATTTACAATATCCGAGGTAGTAGCTGTCCCAATTAGTGCAGATAATCAAGATTTTACTTTATATGTTTATTTTTATTATTGTTTTTTTTTAGCTTAAGTTAATTAATGACAAATTAATTCCGAAAATCAAGGCAGTTCCTTTTGACCCGATCAAGCAAATGAAACCAGATCTTATTACAAATGGATTGGCTATTGCAATTGCCACTGTAAGTATTATTTTAATAATTTATTAAAATCATCATTTAGGAAGTAGTTAACTTTAATACAGTAGTAAAATTATTAATTATTTAATTTTTTGCTGATATATTTTATTATTCAGTGTTTTAGTGCTCCTGTATTCTGCATGCAGGGCCGCTCCTAGGGTGGATTGCGCCTTTGTGCAACTACTTTTTGTCGCCGCCCCCCCCCCCCCCCCCCCGTCTCCTAAAATTAAGATTTTTTTTAAATTTTCATATAGCTAAAATTTCCATATATATGCCTATAACGTAAGTAACATTTGCTTATACTATCAATAAATAGAAAACAAAAACAAATATTCGTAGCATTACGTGTAACATGTTAACTATCACATTAAAATTATGAAGTACTTAAAAAAGAAGCACATTAAAATTAAATAAATTTTTCACTAATATCATAAAAAACTGGTGTTAAAACTAAATATTTGCTTTTCGTGCTTTCATTGCAACAAAATTCTTAATTAAGTTTTTTATATCTAATTTATCCAAAATTTCGTTTTCCATCGAAGTCTTTGATAAGTCTGTAAGTCGTTCTTCAGACATAGTTGAGCGTAAATAGTTTTTTATTATTTTTAATTTTGAAAAAATTCTTTCCCCTGAGGCTACAGATTCTGGTAGCGTCAAATAAATTCTCAGTACCACAGTGTCATTTGGAAGGGTTTCTGTTAAAACATGCTTATATAAATAATCAAGTACATAAGTTGGAGTCATATTGTCTTTAATATCGTTGAAGCAATTTCAGTTCTTCAAACAAGGTTTTCACATCAATATTGCTTTCAGAATTTTTTTCGTCACAGACGCAAACTCTGACAAATATTTAATAAATCTTCATCTTCAAATTCTTTAAGCTTATTTATATTGTGAATGAGTTTAAAATTGTCATTGTATTCTTTGATCAATAGGAACCTTTCTGTAATTGATGCAATTGCGGTATCTAAAATTGTGAAAAAGAAATTCACTTTAAAATTTTCTTTTCCATCGTTAATAGTTTCATGTGGTGCTTCATATTCAAACATTCTTTTCCTATTTCTTCTTCGAATTTCGGGAAAAGAGCTTTCAACATTTAGGTCAGTTGCTATTTTCATTAAAGACGATATGAAATTTTCAAACATTTCATCACTCCGTTGTTCTTTGAAATACTGTAAAATAGAATCAAGACTTTGTATGACGGTTTGAATGCAATATGTGGGAGCTTGCATCATCTTGCTTATTACATTAATATGGCTTAAAATTTCGTACCATATGTTAATTGAACAAATAAATTTAAATGAAAATAATTTCGTTATTAAATTATCTGCTTGTACCCTACTTTCGATGTCTTTGGAGTTATCTTCCGCTATCTCTAAAAGAGCTTGGTAAATTTCTTTGAGGTTATTCTTAAGAGGTTTAATTGCTTCTATTCTACTTTCCCATCTAGTTGTGGACAGTGGCTTTAAATTTAAATTTCTAACATATGTTTTGATTATAGCCCATCGTTTAACAAAGCTTGAAAAATAATTATACAGTTCTTATATTACGCTAAAAAAGTTTACTGTTTCAAATGTTACTTTGTCTGCATCATTAACAACCAGGTTTAATGTATGGGCAGCGCATGGAATTAAAAAAGCCCGTGGATTTATTTCTTTGTTTTTGTTGTAGTCCTTTATGCTTTCCTTTCATATTTGCACCGTTGTCATAGGCTTGGCCCCTTAAATCTAAAATATTGATGTTCAGTGAATCAAGGTATGTCTGTATGAAATCGCATAAACCTTGACCAGTACTATTAATAAAACTATAGTAATGTGATCCAGTAATGAAAGCATCTTTGCAGTAATTTGAGGTAGGTAGACTGGGGAGTTCCATGAAAAAACTTGTCCGTAAATTTTTGAATGTGCCTTGTATACATGAACTTATATATCTAACAGGTTTGCGCCTTCTAGGCCTTCTTTGTAAAGTGTTCTTTCCAGTTCACACATTTTACTTCGTTCCACCCCCCTCCCCCAATAGAAAAAAAATGGTGCAGTACTTCATTTCATTAAAATAACAGCTCATGAGCCCATGGTCTTCGGCAGAATAATTTCCAAGGAGGATGGTATTCAAATCCAGGTATGGCAAAAGGGGCACATGCCCCGGACGCCGTGAGCACGAAAATTGTAAGAAGAGGGTGTAAAATTGAGGTTTGTCCCGTTTGACACAATCTCCAGTTGCGACACTGGTCGTGAATATATAGAAAACAGTCTTTTTCAGGGATAAAAACTAGGAGAGTAGATAGGTGGTTTTGCACCCCTGGCAGAACACTCCAAATTGCGCCCCCTTCCACTACTCCTCTTGAACAACTTCAATAATAAATTTTAATTTCCTCATAATTATTGTACTTAACAAAATCCTACCTATTCTTCTTACAGATGTGCTATTTTGAAAAAAAGTAAATAAAACATAAAACAGTGAAACTCTGCCTACACTTTTTGTGATCCAGCTGATCTTGTGTCGCCAAGGGTGGCCCTAGGGTACGTGTCGACCACCTGCAAAAGTAAAAAAGGCGCCCCGTTTTATTCTCTTGATCAAGTTCTTCTCCCGTTTTTGAGTTCGAAATGGTGTTCCTTCGAATATGGCGCCCGATACTATGCTTACCTCGCTTACCGTGTCGGGTCGCCCCTGAGTCCCGCCAAACCTTTAGCTACGGCCCTGCTAAAAATAATTCTTTATGGGACTTAAAGTCCCACTTTTGGTGATGTGAAAACAGAATCACTAAAATCGCACCTTAACAATATTAGCTTCATATACAAAATTTCTTGTCTGTCTTGCCTCCGTTTGGCGCCCCTAGCACCGAGGCGCCCTTGTGCGACGCACAACCTGCACAACCGTAAGAGGCGGCCCTATCTGCATGTCATTTAACCTTTTTTAATGGTTTAAATCAGATAACATTACCATATATTTTGTATGTAATCTTTTGAAAATAGTATTTTTTTTTTTGGGGGGGGGGTTGACATCAATGTTATAAATCACCTTGATGTATCTTTTGTATTACATTCAATTATCAACTTCTACGTAATCTTATTGTTTAACACACACTTTTATTTATCTCATTAATAATTTGAAAATGATTATTCTTTACATGAAGTGAACTTTTCAATTTTTCTTAAAACTGTTCAATAGATATGGAGGATACCAACAGTTAAATGTAGTTTTGTAACTGTCTAAGCACAGAAACTATTGTTCAAAACATCAAAGTCCCACTTAATTAAGGAAGGAGGAGAATCTTCATGTTGAATAATTTTACTCCTTTCAAAAAGTTAGTACAGCTCTGAATGAGACAAGTTTTTAAAATTAGTCATGATATTTTTTTTTTTAAATTAACCACTATATATGTGTATATATGTTAGATGTGTACTTACTGCCGAGAAAAGAATTTAGTTAATATGAAATAGAATAAGTTGTTAGAAATAAGTTTTTGAATTACCAATGTTAATTGTAGAAGTGTCAGCTGTGCCATTTACATATTTTACAGCCTAATTTACACCATGCTGTGCCATTTTGCCAAAAATTACCCATAACATCATCACAGTGTCAATTTGCCAGGCTAATGGAGACATTTACCAACAGTTAAAAAAAAAAAAAAAAAATCTGTCTTTCTCCCACCCCCAAGATCAGTAGATTTTCTTCTTCCTTTATCTTTTTTTAAACTTCCTCTTTGGAAAAATAGTTTTTAAAAAACTTTATTGCATAGGGCAAGTTCTAATATGTATGACAATGTTACAAAAGATTTTAATGTTAAAGCTGAAATAAAAAATATTTTGGCAAGAAAAGACGTATTTATGAAAGCAAACAAGATTGTAAGTTGATCATGCTTTTCTGTTTATTTGCTTTTCAGATGATCTACCTCAGTGCTCTTTATTCTGTTACAAAACTGCTTTTTCTCCCATTATGTATTTAGAATTGCATAAGTTAAATGCTTAGTCCACATATATAAATGAAAGTTACTATATTAAATTCCATTTAAGTTTTATCTTTCTAAAACACATATTATTTAAGTGTGTTTATTTATTTATTTATTTTTTCTCAAGTTATTTTCTGTTGTCTTCTAAATTTCATATTATTTCCTGGTATAAATATTTTCAGGTATTCCATTATTAAAAATATGTTCAAATCATTCATGAATATTGCTAAGAATTTTCTTCAATCATGTTTAAAATTAAGTTCTTCTGTAATCTACGAACTATGCCTAGGTCTAATGAAATTGGAACCCAGTAGTGTTTTTTTTTTTGAGGGGGGGGGGTCCCTTTGTAAAAAGTGGGTAAAAATGCAGGTCAGTACAATCCCTACTGTAATGAAATTCAATTTTAGCAAAATGATATTGCAGTTCCCTTGCATTTTATTAAAGCGGGATTTGACTGCATATATTTATATAGATATATAGTTCGTAAAGCACATTTAAAACATCAAATAAATTAGATTTTTTTTTAACCCACTTTTTATTGTGTCATACATCAACGATGACTGAGCAAGCCAAACTGAGCCATACAGCTAATTGAGACATTCTGAGCTAACAAACAATTTCAGCTGAAACAAACTGAGCCAAAATGGCATTCATGCTGCAACACCCCTGTTATTATTTTGTAGATTACTTATGTTATGTTGAAAACCTTTTTCTGATATCATTTTTTATTAAATTTAAACATACCTCTTTTAGTATCAGCAGTATGCCTATGAATGCATCAAAATTTGTTCAATGCCATGAAAATGTTACAACTTATAATTTAGTTTTCAACACCTTGAATATCATAAAAAAAATGAAGATAATTAAGAATCAAGCAAAACCCATGAATTTTATTTTCTAAAATGTGTACAACAACAATGTTCCAGTAAAAACTATTTTAATCAAGGTTCTTGAACGCATCATTTTTTGAATGGGGAAATATCTGTTTATGATATCTTGAAATACTTCTATTTACAGGTGCTTTTAATTTTGAAATAAAAGTAAAAGTTTGAAATTGGGACTCTTAATATTTTGTGAAAATGTTATTGTAGGTTAACCACTCAAGGGAGATCTCTTTATGATTTTAAATTAGAAAAATGTTTTGCTTTAAAAAATTATATGTTATATGAGGAAATGTATTCTTGAGTTAACAAAATTTGAAGACTCAGGAGAATATTTAATCTCAAAAAGTTTTTTTTTTTTTGGGGGGGGGGGGATCTACAAAAATAACTGGGTTTAGCCTTTAGAGAAATTTTCAACTGGATTTCTAAAATCCCTGCTTTCTTTTTTTTTTAAATCTGAAATACTTATTATCTACTTATGTTTATAAAGGAATATACCTATAAAACTAATAAAATTTTATTTCAGCAAATGAGAAAGAATGCTGATAATTCACAACTTGAACTGCTAGTATAGTTGATTGTTTTAGAGTCATTCCTCAGTCACTTACATTATATTTAGACTGCATTTTTACTGTTTAACATGTGATATGCTGATTATGTGAACTTCATGGTTGAATATTATGATAAATGTTAGTATAATCGAACAAGTACTTTATATCTACTGTGACTTCAGATTTTTAAATGTGTATACACATATGCAAAACAAAAAAAATTACCTGTCACGGTCACTTATGCACACAAAAAAAGTTTTTATTAAACTGAAACTTATTATTTTATTTCTGTTCTGTTATTTAGGTTTAAAATTTACAACTTTTAAATATGATGGACAACTATTCTGGAAATTAATTTTTTTTTTTTTTTATTCAATGATATTTCAATAGACTCAGCAAAAATATTAGTATTTAGTCACTAACGTTACACAGTATTGGTTACTTACGTTAGTAATCAAAATTAATTTAATATTTAAAATTAAATTAATTTACAGTGTTTCCAAACAACTTCAGGTACTATACAAATAAGTCTTTGTCTTTATATTAAAATTCTAAATAAATTTTGAAAATTTTATTTTTTTGTCCCCCTTAGCATGGAATGACACTTTAGTGTATTCTTATTTTCAGGGTAATTGGACTCTGAAGCGATTCAGAATGCAAAGGATTGGAGTCTCCCAAGTCCTTTCTCGCTTGTCATATATTTCTGCACTTGGAATGATGACTCGAGTTAACAGCCAGTTTGAAAAATCCCGGAAAGTATCTGGTCCTAGATCTCTGCAAGGTTCCCAATGGGGCATGCTATGCCTTTCTGATACACCAGAAGGAGAGGTAACTTATATTATTTTAAAAAATATATATCTCTCTATTCTAAAAAAAGGTAAAGGCCGCTGGCGCTGTCAAAGCTTGTTGGCCTATCTCCTAAACCGTGGGGATTTAAGTTTCGACTAAGGTGCCCACAGATTCAAAAAATTCCGAGGAACCTTCTAAGCTGACTTAAATTTCGAAAATCGAATTATTTTAGAAGATATTAATAAAAAACTGAAAAAATAAACAGAATGGTTGCCAGATTTGGCATAAAATCATTCATTCCTTTGCAACAAAGCATTTCCAAGTATGTAGTATCACGTGAAATTGTCAAAAATGAAGTAGAAATACACCCATTTTACGCCAAAATAAAAACTATATGAAATAAGTAACTCAAAATGTGTTACACAAAGTTGAATATTTTCAAATAGTAAGTTCGCTTAGACAACAGGAGTTTAGAATTAGCGATTATCCGTTTTTCCAAAACAGAATAACTAATATCTTGAAAATGAAAAATAATTAAAATGCAGATTATTTTAAAGCCAGTTCCGTTCAGCTGGATTATTTGCTACCAGTAGAAATATTTGGTGGCGTTAACTATGCCATTATAGCAGTTATAATACACTTTGGATATTTGCTAGCGTGATGAGATGGTATAATTCGTGGTGCTAAGTACGCCAATCTGCAAACGATTATGTAAATGAAAATATGGATAACGGTTTTCCGGTAACCTTAAATGAACAGTAATTATAGGTTGTGAGCATGTGTAAATCGCCAAATAATGAGAAGTCGCCACGGGTGGCAAGCTATCCTATCTGTTCCGTAGCTTTTATTAACTTTACATGTACGCAAGTCACCAAATAATGAAAAATTGCCATGGGTGGCTAATTTGCAAGGTGTCCAATAGGTTTTACATTATTAAAAATACAGCTGAAACAGATGTTCTGATTTTATTATGCTTTAGCTCCTAATTAATATAACTTTTGAATGGCAGCATTAAATATCATTGTGTTTCTGAGGAGTGCAAATAATTTTTCTAGTGGTTATAAGCGCAGTCCGCACTCCAGGTGGAGTATAGCTCAGGACCCGTACAACACGGATTCCCATAACAAAATATCTTCCGTGTTATGAGGGGGAGGGGGTCTACTGTAGTGTGAAGTTTAAATTTTTATGTACCAATGAACATGCAAGAACCAAGCAATGTGTAGCTCAGTAACATTCTATCTGATCCAATCTTCGGGTTTTGTCTGTTGAAATTGTCTTTTTTACGAATAAGCCTTATTACAGGCCGAATGCCTCATACGAAAAGCGGGCGTAGCGAGTCTGGGGCCTTGGCCCCTAGTATTGTACAAATTTCCACATGCTAAAAAATGCTGCTCCAGATGAACTAATTATCTTGAATGAATATACTGCTATAGTGTATGCAACATTTTAGGTTATGTTTTGCAATAATTTTACCTAATTTACTTTAACAGCGTGCTCTTCTTATTTGGGGGAAAGGGGGAGAAAATGGAAGATGAATATAGGCTCGTTTTTTAAACCTCCAGCCTGAAATTTATGCTAGTAAATAAAGAAAAGACAGTTGCTTTATTGTAAGACTATCGTATGTTTTTGCAGTTATTGAAATGAAATCAAAACACTCATCTGTTCTTTTATTTCCCTAACATAAGTATGGAAATGGTACACGTTCATTAAATATTGTAGCAGAAAACTGCTTAGTTTTTTGGATTCATGACTGAAATGCTCGAACCCAAGCTGAAATATTCATAGATAGTCCAGTGTATATAGAAAGTTCTTGTAAACAGTCCAGTTGATCAGGTTGAAACACAAATGTTATTGGTTCAAGAAATTTAAGGAGCAGTCTTCCAATACACATTTCACAGAAATTAACAAACAGTAGCATGTCTTATAACAGTCACCTGTTCGCAAAAGCTTGCTCAAATGCTACATTACGCAGACAATAAAATTCTCAAGGAAAAATTTCAGTTGCTCTTCAGCATACAGCAATGAAGAATAAACAAAGGGCTTTCAGAAATGCTTTTCAAAACAAGCACGAAAACGTTACTTATATTCAGCTCTCAATGCACCTTGCTTTATAAGCAGTGATGACTCAAAACTGAATTGAACTATGGAGCAACCTGCTCTTTTTTAGTTTTATTCATAGCAAAATTTCCAGTACTGTTGTGGTAACTCTGGGAAATTTCCTATTGGTCACATATATTGATGACATAGTGCTAATGTTATTGCTTAATACCTATGCAGGAAAGTAAACATTACAGGATTCATTAATACAGGGCGGTGACAGATAATGGAAAAATCAGGGTACTTTATCCATCTGGAAATATCATGGAATTTAATAAAAATATACAAAAATTAGGTAAATCAGGAAAAAACCTGGGTACTTTATCCATCTGGAAAAATCATGGAAATATCAAAGAATTTTGTAAAAATGTCCAAAAATCAGGGAATTTTCATTTTCTCCTCGTGAACGAAACAGTTTTTAGTTGTGGATCAGCATCTGACTTGCAGTTCATAGGTTCGTTCTGCCTCATACAAAACTCAATTGATGCAGGCACTTTGCAAATTCAAGACTCAAGTGATGTAGACTCTGTGTAAGTCCAAAACCGCAGGTATTAAGACTCATACTAAAGTTCAAGTATCGTACATGCATACAGATCATATAGGCATGTGCATCAACTGGACATATGAATGCGAATACAAAACACTCTTTTTGGATCAAAATTTTTGCATCTGGGTGATCCAGTAACGAGTGACATTGAAAAGGTATGATTCATTGCCCCTAGTGGTTGTTTGGAGATTGCCCTTTTCATCAAGTGGGAATTTAGTTGTCATTTTACCCTCTGCCCCCTTATTCCATTCTAAAGATTTCTACCGTCACAGTAATTTTGATCATTATCGGGTGTGCAATGATCAGGGAAAAATCGGGGACCTTTTTTTCTCAATTTCTGTAGCCACCTTGTAATAAGAAAGTGTGAAATGTTGCAAGCTTTTGGCAAAATATTACCAAATTTGGTACCAAAAATAAGTCCTCAAAACTGAAGTCATCTAAGTGATGTTAACAGTATTTCATAAGAAGTCACCAATCTCTATGCACAGCTGCAAACTCTTCCTGTTTTTCAGGAAGACTTCCTGATTTTGAACATTTCTTCTGTCTTCCTTCTGGAAGATTAAATCTTCCCTTTTTTTACTTTCCTGCCGTTTTACCGTACATACTGCTAAAATTTAAAAAATAACAAATAGCATATTTTTAAGTAAGAAGTGTGAAGATTTCAATTAACTTCTTTTTTTGAACACAGCCTTTCTGAACTGTCACATCTCTCTTTACCTTGGCCCTATGTTGGGGCTTTTGAGAGAAAAAACTCTTCTTTCCATTTTTTCCTCCACTTCCCAAATTCACTCATTCTTCAGTACCTAATATGTGTATGCCAGACTGGTGGCATCAAGCTGCCCTAATACACAACTGCTGATGTTGAGCATAAAAAAGGTCTAAAGTACTAAAAATGCATGTTGGTAGTAAAATTTAAAATTACTTTTCAGCTATTTTTGACATGTCAGTTAAATACCGAGTGCTTAGTTACAGAATTTTTAATAAAGCACAATTTACCAGTAAACACTGCTGATCATCCAGGTCCAGGTTTTTGAAAGATGTTTCCTAATTCAGAATCCTTCTTAATTTCAGATGCTAGAATAATGAAAAAAATATAAATGTACGAGAAATAAATCTTCTGGAATCATTGTGGATGTTTTTGTGGATGAAAAAAGAAAAGAAAATGATTTGCAAAATTTGTGTGTGTGTGTGCCATTAAAGCTGCCAAAGCTTTACTTGGTCCAAAACAAGCCGATGCTGCTTGTAACCAACTAGTCACAAAAATGTACAAATTCTGTGTGTCAGATTCTTTCTTGTTTGTACAATTTAACAGGGTGTCTACTAGAGATGAGTTCAGGCTCATTTTTTAAAGCCCGAGGATTTTCGATTGGAGCCCAAGCAATGCTATTTAGGTTGGATCCTGAGCCTGAAATTTCAGCTACTTTACTATGTAAATGTGAAAGTTTGTTTGTTCGTCCGGGAACTCCTCCCACACCGTTCGACCGATCGGCTTAAAATTGTGCACATACACGTAAAACGACATAGAATAGGCCGTAGGCTACTTTAAAATTCTGGAAATCTACCCATTCCCTAATTTTTAACGATTTTTTGCAATTTTCAGGGTTGAAAGCTACTCAAATGTCCGATTTCAGCACATTCGTGAGCATGCGCCGAGACAGTTGGTCGCAGATCTACCGAATTTTACATACGGCTTCACTAGGACAGATCCTAATACGCCTCGAAGCGATTTTTTTCGAAATTCGAATTAGAAAATGTTTTATTATATGTTTCGTCCGATTTTTAGTGATTTTTCTAGCTTAATATGTAATAACGAAGGTAATTACACTCCCAAGAAAACGATATTTACATCATCGGATAGAGGAGAAAATTTTCTTTTAAAAACTGTTTGTTTGGACTGTGTAACATAATTTGCAGATTTTTGGGAATTTTTCAAATAAAATTAAATTTAACGCTGATTTTCGTAAAATATTTTTAAAACTGCTGCATTTTGAATTCTATCCATCATAACTTTTTTTATATTTTGTCAAATGATGGAGCATATATTTCGTCCTCCTTTAAAAGAAAAGAGAAACCAGAGGAAAATATAAATTAGGAGATTTTTTACGAATTTTTAAGTAAAGAAGGATTTTCATTTCAATAGCAGCTGCTCAAAAATTTTGGTATGATATCTTGCAGTTTGGTTGTCTTGGAGACAGTAACAATGAATTAAAATTGCCAGTTGAAAAAAATAAATAAAATTACTTTAAAATAACTGAGTTTTCGCATGTGAAATGTGCGTCATTGTGATGTCACAAGTTTAAAATCCCTTTTGAAATTCAATCAGAATAACGGACTCACAAGCAAAAACCCACTCCTTACACGCATGAAATAATTCTATATTTATTTTACGTTGCCAGAAAAAGACTTGAATGCTGTTTTTTCACCAATGAATTATCCAGCATTATTTTCAACTGAGATTTTAAACGGGACACATTTTCGAATCGTGGAAAATATATTGCAGTATTAACCAGGACCTGATTATGACCAACAGGGGGCCCCAGCATTGATGAATTTGTTGGGCCCCCATCTATGAAATTTGTTTTATTTCTCATAAAATTTTGTTATAAAAAAAGAACAACATTTGAAATTGGGAGCCATTTTGAGCCAGGGCCCTGGGCAAAGTCCCGATTTTCCCATGCGATAATAGGGCCCTGGTGCTAAATACGCCAATTTGACAAGAATTATGCATAAAAATTTATGGAGAGCTGATTTAGTGGCAACCATAAAGTGAAATGATTATCGTTTATGCTAATGCATAAATTGCAAAGAATCACCAAAGAGTAAAAGACTACATTCGTGGCAAATATCTAAACCTTTTCTTTAAATTAAGAATTAACGGTTGCAAAACGAAAATATATTGTATTGGTATCAGTAAAAGATAGTATAAGTAATAGTAAGTAGATAAGCTAAGGCAATATTGATCAAAGCACAATATACCGTATTAATAAATATTTCGTGAAACTAAGTCTTCTATTCATTTTTCAACAGCCGTATTACATCACAGCTAACTAAACATTAAGTAATTCTACGTCGTGTTAATATATCCCACGGTGGTTTCAACAAAAAAGGCTGTAACGGAGCTTTCTTTTTTCTTGGAGATTATTTTTTTTTTTTTCACAAGTAGTTATGATCACATTTTAGGATGTTTTCTTCTTGCCTTGCGAAGAGTGGGTACACAACTATTTAATTATAAAATAAAATGGTTCTCCACATCATGTAGTATCTATATTAATAGCATAACTTAAATCTAATAAAGAGTGTGATGTAGAAATGAGACATTTTGAAAATTAGGAATTTTCATTGCAAACCGTCACGCTTTTCTTTTCTAATCGCGAATGACACCGACATAGTTTTTTGCATCATAATATTAACAATGGTCTCAGATCAGTACTTATACTAACTTTACAAATAACTAATGAGTAACTTTATGCAGAGTCAAATCATTTTGCTTATTTTTAGATTCGAAATCACTGGAATCAATTCGAACTATACATGTAAGAAAAAGTTTCGTTCCCTACCGTGCGGAGAATGGGCACGCAGCTAGTAGATAAATAAAAGTCAATTACTTCATAGATAGAATATCATAAATTTTGGCATTTGTGCAAATTAGACATTATGTGATAGCAACCTATTAATGCACTTTCTAATTCTTTATATTCAGGTTTATCAAATATGAAAAATTAGTGTATATACTCGTATATAAGCCCACTTTTATTGGACAAAAATTTGGATTGAAGGGGGGGGGGGGCTTATACACGGGTTAAAAATATTTTCAAAATTTTATCATCGGAAATTCAATGTTCAGGGAGCAATAAACATCTACACACATATGCACAAATATGTATACTACTATGTAAATGGGAAAACCATGGTCCCAGAAATTGACGTGTCAATCCCTCCCCCCTTCCGGTGCCCATGCATTTGGGGCAACCCTTTTAACTTTATGGAAACACAAGTAAGATCTAACACATTAAGTTTTTGTATTTTAAGACAAAATGTTACATATAACAAAAAAAAAAAAAAAAAAAAAAAAAAAGACAAATACTATACATATCACATCATTCTTCGTCGGAGCATCCGAAAAATTCTTTAAGTCACTTTCAGTCCTGATTTCATCGTCATAAATGTCAACAAAATCATCATCTTCTTCTTCGACAACTCAATTAATGAGTCTTCGCATCCATCCATAGAATTGCTTATGCAGCACTTCTTGAATAATTTCACTATAATATCCTGTGGAATGGATTCCCGCGAATTTTTTACCCATTCAGTTACTGTTACGATGTCCACTTTTTTTGGATTGCCTGTCTTTGTAGTTTGTACATTATTGGAAGCCATCCATTCGTTCCAGAATTTTCGAAGCCGGTCTTTGAATGGCTTATTGATGCAAACATCTAATGGTTGAACCAATGATGTCATACCCCCTGGAATAATGGCGAGTTCGGTATTCATATTAGAAATTCTACTCTTTACATCGGCCGTTACGTGAGCTCGGATGGAATCGCATACTAGCAGGTCTTTCTTTTTCAGCAGTCCACCTTGCTGCTTGCTCCACACAGTGCTGAGCCAGTCACACATCTTTTTTTCGTCTACTCAACCATTAGGATGAGCCCGAACAATCACACCTTTCAGGTAAACGGCAGATTTAGGAAGCATTTTTTACTTGAATATTACCATGGGAGATAATCTGTCTCCGTTTGCAAGGCATGACAACACGACTGTAAATCATGTGTTTTCATAGCCTGTCGTCCTAATGAAAATAGATGATGCTCCTTTAGAATTTACTGTCCTGTTGGATTGCAAATCGAAAGTTACTGGAGTCTCATCCATATTTGCTATCTGCAAAAGGTCAAATCCATGTTTTTTACGTAGGCAAATAATATATTTCTGCCACTGAATAAGCTTCTCTTCCAACTGCTCTGGAATTTTCTGTGCGATCTTTGTCCTTTGTCTCAGCGTGAGATTATTCCTTTCCATAAAGCGCGAACACCAACCAGCAGAACCACAAAACTGTGCTATAAAACTGTCTTTAAACTCATTTCTAGCTAAATTGAATGCTGTCATTCATATGTCATATAAAAATGTCTTTTTTTATGTTGATATTGATTTTAAAATAAATAAATTACCTAAAATTTATGAACAGGTAGCTATAAAGAACATAATATTAAATAATTAAATGTGGCTTTTAGTAATAAAGTAAACTTTTCAAATTAACATAATTAGGTAAAAAATAGCAAAAGCTGTATAGTAATTTTGATAATCATTTGTCATTTGAGAAATTTTAAATACTTATGCTGTGTTCACGTGGGATAGGTTGTTCTATATGTATATATATTTTCGCGATTTTGATTTGCACTATTTTTCTTCGGTCCCCACCACTAAAACAGGTCAAACCCCACCCCTAGAATTATAAATAAACTCAAAGATCTTATTAAAAATAGAAAATGGCCAAACGAAACCCCTCCCAACTTTGATAATTCTGCTGCAATAGCTCCCCACATTTTCGCTAAATTTAAAGACCACAAAAATCCTCCCTCACTCAGACCTATTGTTAGCAAATGTGAAGGCCCAACTTACATGCTCGAAAAATATATGAAAAATATCCTTTTAAAAATAATCCCTCCCTCCGATTATGTACTGAACTCCTCTAATGACTTTGCCAAAATCTGTATAGTAATTTTGATAATCATTTGTCATTTGAGAAATTTTAAATACTTATGCTGTGTTCACGGGATAGGTTGTTCTATATGTATATATATTTTCGCGATTTTGATTTGCACTATTTTTCTTCAGGCCCCACCACTAACACAGGTCACAAGCCGCCACTGGCACTAGGATAAAGAAATTTCAGTAAAAGGCTACCATATTCTTGGTGATTGTACAGCTCTTTGCCACGTTGGGAGAATTTTGTGGTGATCAATCATCAGGGCTTTTGTTATTTGTCAACACTTCTCCTTATCTCTCTAGAGTATCACGGAATACTGGTCATAAACGTAGTTAACATGCTATAAGGCACCAATTACGTTGACCCTATGTCGCAAAACAATCATGTGATCACTGAAAGCCAGTCGAATTCTGGTAGGGAGAGTATTTCAAGGACGCGTCCATTTTTAAAGTTGGGAGGGTGGGCTTATACACGAGTATATATTGTAGTTTATTTCTCCTGTGAATCTCTTTTTAAAATCTGTTTACAAGGAGTACATTCAGTAAAAGTATAGATTGGCTAAGTATGAACACACCAGCTTTGTCTCATCACGAACCATGATCTAAAAATTGTTTTAATAGATGAGCAAGCTGTTGAAAGAACATGTGCTGGAATAAACAGTAGAGTGATATCTCGCACATGAAAAATTGAAATAAGGTCATGCGGGTATTCTTAAGATTATTATATAAAAGTACCTGATTGGTGTTTGTCTTAATTTCAATATCGGTTTGGCGAGGATGGCTGGCATCTAAATCTATATGTGTGTTGTGTAAATTCAATCTTATGTTGTCATTTTCAAGATGTTTATATTTTACTAGCTGAAGTACCCGTTCTTCGCACGGGAATGAATGGACTTTTTGATATTACGATTTGTGGTGATTACTATTCATTGTAATAAACAGATATTGCAAAATGGATATCGCGTTATATTGTGTCCAATAATCATGCATACCGAATTCCAAGGCAATCTTTTGTACGGTGCAGAAGTCCATGCGGCGTAGCGCAATCTAGTGGTAAGTTTAACAAAACGGATACAGCAAAAATATTCTTCGCATTCAGATATCGATGTATACGAATTTTCATGACGATCGGCTGGACAGTACTGAAGTTCATGTGTTGACGCGACATCTAGTGGCAAGTTATAGGAAAATGGATAGCGCCAAACTCTTCCCGTGTTCAAATATCTATGTATACCTATTTTCATAGTGATCATTTGCACAGTCAAGAAGTGATACACTATAGGGCCATCTAGTGGTTAATTAAAGTAATGATTTGCTACAGCGCCGTCAAGTGGCGAGTTATAGCAAAAAGGATAACGCCAAAATATTCTCATTGTTCAAATAGCTATGTATACTGATTTTCATAGCAACTGTTTGAATGGTCAAGAATTTGGCCTGCTGCAGCGTCATCTAGTGGCGAGTTAAAATAATAATGCATTGCTGTGTCATCTAGTGGTGAGTAACATCAAAAGGAACGCAGTTAGAATATATTCTTCGTGCTCAAATGAGTAAGTATAAAAAATTTTATGCCGATCAGTCAAACGGTATAGAAGTTGATGCGTTGCAGCGCCATTTAGCGGCAAGTTACAGCAAAATGGATAGTGAAAAATATTCTCCGTGTTCTAATATTCGCGTGTACCAAATTTCATCGAAATCTGTTGGACGATATTCGCACAGCAAACGGCTAAATGGAATAGAATTCGACGTTGTGCTGCGGCACCAAGTGGCAAGTTCAAGGAAAATGGATAGCATAAAAACCTTCTCCATGATAAAAGACTTAAGTGAACCAAATTTCATGGTGATTGGTCAAACGGTGCTGGAGTTTTCAACCTCATACACACGTACCAACTTTCATTTTTATCTATAACCAGTGTCACAGTGTCATTATATATACCAGTCTCAAATAAAATCCAGTTCCAAATCTAAGCCTCGTCAAAGTGCCAACATACACCATTTTACAAGAGTTTTTTCAGGGAATTATTCGAAGCATTGACTTAGCAGCAATCAATATGGGAAACGGCCCGACCGCCAAAAAGTAAAGCACACATTTATTTGAAAAGTGGAATCCCTTAATACAGCTGAATTTTTTAAAATTATCAACTATAACATGTTTTATTCATCATTACTCCAATGTACTAAATGAGAAGATTTCAATTTTCTGAAATTTGGCGGAATTACCCCAACTTAAATCAATGTACTCAATTGGCGAGAATTCTGAAGATAGATCGCTTGAAATCCCTTAAGAACTGCATCATTTCTTCACGGATCATTAAAATTTAACGCTGTATTCTAATAAAACCTTTGCACTTGTTTTCAAAAATCTATTTCCTTAAGCTCTCAATAAATTGCGCCAAGCCGAAAACTGTGCAAACCGCTAGAACTCACTTTCTGGGCATTTGAGCCATTTTATTTTTTCGCTAAACTAAAAAATTTTACATATTAGCCTCGGAAATCTTCAATTCTTATTGTTTTGCGTATAAAACATTTCATTCCTGCTCTGATTTCCCATGCACACGATATTATAATAAAAAAATAATAATCTTACAAATATAAACTAACAAAAAAAATCATTATTCTTCTTTTATTTTTACTTTGAGAATTTAAAACATTTTATTCGGCAAAATCGCCACACATGGCAACCACGATGCTTATTTCAGACTTTTTTTACTACAGGGGTTACAATTACGGAAAGCTTAAAGTCCGGGAACGGGTGTTTTTACTTTGAGAATTTAAAACATTTTATTCAGCAAAATCGCCACACATGGCAACCACGATGCTTATTTCAGACTTTTTTCACTACAGGGGTTACAATTACGGAAAGCTTTTTGCGTGGAGAACATAAAAAATCTCTTAAATTCCAGGAACGGGTGGACTTTCAAAGTTTTAAAGTGCACTATCATTTATTCTATATTATTTTACATATCTGTGCAAAATTTCAGGCTGATAGGTCCATTTTTGTGGATTTGTATACTAATCAAATCCACAAACAAACAAACAGAATTTCATTTTTATTGATAAGGATATGATGTTCTAATAAAAGTTGATTAGCAACTTAGCATGGGAAAACTTTTTTGGTGTAGTTGGTTTGGATACTACGGAATGCTCAGATGAGAGCTGTTGTATCGCTCCATTAATTTCATGCAACTGTATTTGTACATAACTGTGGCAATTGATTTGCATTATTTTGAAGTTTAGTAGGCCAGTTTGGCAGGCTTCAAAGGAAGTTTTCCTGTTCGCGTTAATACATAGTTGGCTATCCCAGCATATTTACTTTGAGAATCGTCCTGATTTGTATATAAACATATATTTGTAACTGTAGCTGAAAACTAATATTTGAAAAGTGAAATGGCGTTTCTTGGTAAGGGAAAAAAACAAGATTTAATAGTTCTTGCTGAAGAACTGGGTATAATGGTTGCTACGACTTTTACAATGGCGAATTTATGTGAACTGATTACGAATGATAAAAACTATGATGAAGAATTTTGTTAAGAAATAGTGGATAGAAATGAAGATAGAGAGAAGAAAGAGAAAGACAGGATCAGAAAGAAAGAGAGGCAAGAGAAAGACAAACTCAGTAGAAGAGAGAAGAAAAAGAAAAAGTTTTTGAATTAGAAAAATTGAAAAAAATGACAGAAAATGTGATGTTGGGAAGCAAGTGGCGTTAAAACTAATTTAGAAAAATTATTGCAGAGGTTTGATCTGAAGGAAAGCAATATCTGTTTATTTCTTACATTGTTTGAGAGACAATTAAAGATGTTAGTCTTCGATAAAGAAAATCGGGTTGCTCATTTAATTGGGGTGTTGCCAACTCCAGTTTCTAGTTTGATTGCTAGGGAAACAGATGAGGTAGTGCAAAACTACGATGAAATTAAGAAGATGCTGTTCAAAAAATTTAAATTAAGCGCAGAGAAATTCAGACTTATGAAGCATCAAAAGTCCCACACGATGGACTGAAGCCATTCCTGTCAGCGAAATCAGTGCTAAAACCACATGTGATGTATTGATGAAGATTTTTATCCAAACGGGATCTCCTAAAATGATCTGTACAGATCAAGGTATAAATTTTACTTCCAAGTTGACTCAAGCATTTGAGAACTTGTTAGCGTTTCACCATCAGGGGTCAGTCCAGGTTTCCTTCCCAGGGTCCTATTTTTGTGAAATTTTACCTAATTTTGCGAAATTATACCTAATTTTGTGAATTTTTTCTATTTTTGTGAATCTTTCCTTATTTTGTGAACTTCTTCCAATTTTCTATTTCATTTTTGAGCAAGAAAGCAATCACGAAATAGAATTGAATATTTTTTTTAAAATTAGAAATAAAATGGGTATAGTTAGTTCCCTTAAAAAAAGTTGGCCAAAACTGAATAATTCCTGTTCACCGAACATCCGGGATAGTCATACCCTGGAACAATATTTTTTTTAAAATTCGATTAAAATAAAAAATATAAAGCTTTAAATCTTTTACTTTTAATGAAAAATCGCCATGGGTGGCAAATTCGCAAGGTGTCCAATAGGTTTTACATTATTAAAAATACAGCTGAAACAGATGTTCTGATTTTATTACGCTTTAGCTCCTTATTTATATAACTTTTGAATGGCAACATTAAATATCATTGTGTTTCTGAGGAGTGCAAATAATTTTTCCAGTGATTATAAGCGGAGTCCGCACTCCAGGTGGAGTATAGCTCAGGACCCCTACAACATGGATTCCCATAACAAAATATCTTCTGTGTTATGAGGGGAGGGGGTCTACTGTAGTGTGAAGTTTAAATTTTTATGTACTAATGAACATGCAAGAACCAAGCAATGTGTAGCTCAGTAACATTCTATCTGATCGAATCTTCGGGTTTTGTCTGTTGAAATTGTCTTTTTTACGAATAAGCCTTATTACAGGCCGAATGCCTCATACGAAAAGCGAGCATAGCGAGTCTGGGGGCCTTGGCCCCTAGTTTTATAAAAGAATACAAGTATATCTGCAATTTGTATTTATAAAAGAAAATTTTCTTGAAAATGCTGAATATTTAAATTTGATTAATATCATTCTGTAAGTAATGTATGTGGAAAGAATATTGGAAAACTGATTTTATAATAACATAATTTGTCTTCTGTTTAAAAAAAAAAAAAAAAATAGTTTGCTGCTTTTTTTAGATTCAAATGACTCTGTCTTGCCATTCAGTTTGAGACATTTTTGCTATTCCAAAGTAAGCATTTACTTTTAAGTCATCTGTATTACAATAAATTAACTTTTTGTTTTAGGGTTGTGGTCTTGTAAAAAACTTAGCCCTTATGTCTCATGTTACTACTGATATTGATGAAAAACCTATTACCAATATTGCCTACAACTTTGGAGTAGAAGATATTCATATATTAAGTGGTCATGAATTATCTGATCCTGAGGTCTACATTGTCTTCATTAATGGTAAGATTTTGCATTATGTTATGTGTTTCAATGCAATGTGTGTGTATATATACAGGGTGTCCAGTGCTAATGCTGTCCAATGGCTATTTCCTAAACCATTAGTCAGAGACACATAGTTCCAGTTGCAAAAATGCTTTAAAATATATAATCTGTTGCATCAGAAGCAGCCAAAATCAATAAATCAATTTCTATAAAAATTACGAAATTTAAATTTTTATACGGTCCCCCGGTCCTATCAGTTATATTTAGAAAAATTTTCTTTATACAATTTCATGCTCAATAAAAAAAAAAAAAAATCGTCCTTCTACGACCAAAATACATCGATTTATGAAGCAGCAAACATTGTGACTTAAGTCACTTTTCCACGCTTAAAAAATGTCCCATTATGGTAAACCATTAAGGGACCATATAAATACTGAAATTTTAAATTATAGGTTTTAATTTCATTTTCTGGTGTAATGCGGAAAAAGAAGCAAAACTAATTTTAGAATACTGATCTTCAAGCAGACAGGGCCTTATTATCACATGGGCAAATCAGGACTTTGCCCATGGCCCCAAGCTCGAAAGGGCCCCCAATTTCAAATGTTCTTCTGAAACATTCTTTTTTATATAAAAATTTTATTAAAAATGAAACAAATTTCATAGATTGGGGACCCCCCCCCCCCAAATCCATCAATGCTCGGAGCCCCTGTTGGTCATAATCGGGCCCTGCAAGCAGAGGGTTATAGTCAAGCTCTATTAAAATCTATCTGAGGTCAAAATTACTAAATCATATATGTGTAGCATGCAGATGTGTAACATAAGAGTGTGCTACGCAAAGTACAGGAAGAGTTTTCTATACTTCGATTGGTGCATATTGTGGCAGAATAATCTGCTAGTTTCTGGTTCGTCATTCTGAAGTCCAGTTGGTGTAGAAAGTCCTAGTAAAAAGTCTACTTGTCAAGATGGAACAAAGGTTTATTGCTTCTAGAATTTCGTCGAACAATCATCTGTACAAAATTCACAAGCACAATCAGACAGTACTGTGCTTTTAACAGACAGCTTAGATCAGAAGTTTTCACAAATGCTGTATTTCTCACACAAAATAAAACACTTCTACAGGTAAAATTCAGTGGAAATATACGGGGGATAACACTAACAGTCCCTCAAAACTCAGCAACGAAAGGTTTACATACAGCACTTAAAAATTAGCTGCAAAAAGCAAGCTAAAATATCGTTCTTATAGCGTCAATACAAAGCGTAACGCAGCAAACTCACTAAAATCGAGCTCGATGAACACTGACTGGGGTTTTCTGTCACAGGTGCGTAGCCAGGAAATTTTTTTTTTTCGGGGGGGGATATGCACCTGGAAAATTTTTCGGGGGAGGAGTAGGGTATGAACTTATATGTGTATAAATAGACGGAATTTCATCACTAATCCAAAAATTTTGGGGGGGATATATCCCGATATCCTCCCCCCCCTGGCAACGCCCCTGGTCTGTCATGCCTGTATTTATAGATGTCGCAGAAGCTACAAGGAGCTTCTAGAAGAATGTATCTCTCGAACATTCCACATAAAGCGGGAATTTTGATTATTTCATAGAAGAGAAATATTAGGCTATTATGCATGTTAATACAGAAAAACTAACTTTATAAGCCCCATAAAGAAAATCGCGCCAAATGACAAAAATGTCGCCAAGCTTGGCGACTTTTAGAGAAATATCACCAAATTTGGCACCAAATATAAGTCCCAAAAAGTGAAGTTACCGAAGGCCTAGGACGAATATTTCTCGAGATTTCTTGAAACTGCAGTAAAAGTGAATGGGAAAACCGAAACCTCCAAATCTCCGATTCTAGTTGACCGATTGTGATGCAACAAAAGGCAAAATTTAACTATTTGACTTGTAGAATACCAATTTTCAACTATTTTAAACCCCAGAACAGTGGGTTGTCCCAAAAATTCGTAAAAATATTTAGATTGCAGTCAAAGGAAGCTATTTAACGCCAGTTCATTTAAAAAACTGTTTAAAATATTCCATTTTCAGCATAAGCTATATTTTTATTTTACTTTATTGGATACACGTAGTTAAACGTTAATCTTCTTTATTGCAATCTATATTCATAAAATAGTTAATGAAATTGCTAATAAATATTACTAAGCTCAAAACCATGTGCATTAATTTTTCTCAAATTCATTTTGTATACAACCCCTATTTTGCAGCTGGAAAAGTGCTCTAACTTTAAACAGCTGTAACTCAGTGAATTTTGGTCGTAGAAAGACGAATTGTGCATGAAATTGCACAAAGAAAATTTTTCTAAATATAACTGATAGGACCGGGGGACCGTGTAAAAATTTAAATTTCGTAATTTTTATAGGGTTTCATTTATTGACTTCGATTGTTTCACATATAATAGATTATACAATTTAAAGCATTTTTGCAATTGGAGCTATGTGTCTCTGACTAACGGTTTAGGAAATAGCAATTGGACAGCGTTAGCACTGGACACCCTATACATACACATAGTTTACCAAATTTTGGCTTTTCTTTTATTCATATTCATATAGTAATAAGAAATAAATGGCTTAGGGTAAAAAAGACATTGATGATCACTGGAATTTCATTAGGACTGTTCTTTTTAGAAATCATGTGACTTTTGAACAGCTTTTAAAAAATTTAATTGTGCTGTTGACTCAGAAAAATTTAGAATGTCTCTTTGCAAGTTGTACTTTGAACTATTACAAAAAATAAACCTATAACGGTGATATTCACGAAACATTCTACCAGCCGGTTGCAGGCCTATGAACTTATAACCAGAGGATTTAACAAAAAATGGTATTCACCAGGCCAAATTGGCTGATTAGTTTGGGCGATTACCGGCTGGTTACATTAAATGCATGCACTGTGAGGCTCTAATCTGTTAACAAGCATGGCAGGCTACAGTGCTTTTGAAGACAGAAGATATTAAAATTTTAGAAGTAATTATGGTGTCGCAGTAAAGCGAGTGAATGGGAAGCTGTAGTTCCAGGGTTCTGTCCTCACTGCGGCCTAAGTTTTCAGTCTTGCGCTTTCTCTATCTCTCTCTCTGTCTTTTTTTTTTTACACATCTCTTAGAGCATCTAAAAATATCTAAATTGTTTTGGTCTTCCATTTTCTTAAAATATATATTTTACCATAAAAATGATATCATTTATTATGTAAATGTAATTTATGAAGTCTAATATGCTTTTACTGGCGAAAAAAAAACAACAACTAGTTTTTGGTTAAATAATTTCAGCAACATTCGTTGTAAAGTTCCATTAAAAATAATAAACACTCAAAATCTTATTCCTGCATTTTAACAAATTTCTTTACTTTTATTTTACTCAAAATCTATTTATATAAGTTATTTGGCTAATAAAAATCAGGAATGCATTTCCCCCAAAATTCATAAGCAGCATTTTTTCTCTTTTTACGTTGAAACGGTAAAAAAATAAAATTATAAATAATACTGAATTTCCAAAAATATGGTCTTTTTAATTCTAAAGAAGTAAGGCCCACTGGCATGAAGTACTTAACCATTTTAATCAGGTATATAAATTCAACATTATACTACAATACCATCAAAATCAATAATAATCCCAATCCTGTCAGAAAAAAAAGTACTACTCTTAATTTTATTTATTATTATTTATTTTTTCCCCATCAAGAGCATTGCAAAATTTAATTGACAAAGCCATGTGAATTAACAGTGGTTAGCTGGGCTTGAACGGGTTTCTTTAATTCGTTGTATTTCGTATTACCAAAAACACAAGGCCATAGTCCCCAAGAAGGAGATCATGAAGGTTTGATTCAATGAAATTAGTAGTTTATTTGCATTGATTCTGCAGTTCAACTATAAGTAAAAAAATTCAGGGCTATATATCCCCACTCCCCTCTGAATTTTTTATCTGTTTACGACTTTGCAATAGCAAAAACATGCAGCGTTGAGACAAAAATCCATTGACATTTGTTTTATCTGTTTCAAGGGGGAAGAAAATGTGAATTTTAACAGAGTCTGTTTTAAACTTATAGTATCAAATATTTATTTACATACAGCCAATAAAATAAAACACTGAACAACTAATATAATTCTTGATTTTTGCATTATCCCATTAATAAAAATACATCAGAGGCATTCAATTTAAATATTCACTATGAATATTAAATTGAATACTACTTTTCCCCGTCCCTACTTTATTTAATTAAGTTGTACACTTCGTGCTAAGTTATTACTCATAAATTAATCACATGAAAAAAAAAAAAAAGTTATTTTAATGTCTGACTACAGAGTGATTAAAGTGTGTCTATTGTGGGAAAAAAACTTGCAATTTCGAGTAGAGATCTGCAAGGCGTTTTCGTTATAGTGTTAAATATTTATTTACATATAGCCGATAAAATAAAACACTGAACAACTACTATAATTCTTGGTTTTTGCATTATCCCATTGATAAAAATACATTAGAGGCATTATTCACTATGAATATTTAAAATAAAACTCAATTTTAAATATTCATACATCAGTAGAGATTTGCAAGGCCCTTTTTTTTTTTTTTCCGAAAATTTCTATGCTTTGATATGAAAAATCAAGAGACAGCCTAGTTCATAACTTCAATTAAAAATTGAGTAATGACTAGCTCACAAATCATTATTTTTTAAGACCTAAGAAGAACCATTTCAACACAATCTGATTTTAATATTCATGTATATATTTGCTCTTTACTGTATAATACTACAAAATATTGGCAGAGTTGCACTATGATTCATATTTTTGTGACCAAAATATGGTCAGCAGTGAGTTTCAACATCAGAATCAGTACAGTTACATTAAAACATGCTGAAAATTCTTCTTTATATTATAAATTTATTCATATTTCAGTATTAATGTACATGTATATAGTTACCAACCAAACTTTAATCAGTTTTCATACTTGGCTATGATTTGATATTTAAATGACTGCAATAAATAATTTCAAAACTATGCCTAAGTAGATCGTTTTGGCAGCTAAGAAGAAATAGTTGGATGTCATTGGCACCTCACTTTAACATCTTAATTTCTAATCCTGATCTACTAGTTAATAAGTAACTATGAGTTTTCTAGTCCATATTTCCCCCTTTATTAAAAGCTGACTAGATTTACAAATTTTATCAGTGTATATCCTGCTTGACTACTGATTACACAGAAACGTAAACATCCGATTTAGAGGAGTAAAGGGCACGTCCATTAGATGATGGGGGATGACAGTCAGATATGTGCTTCCGCTAATTATTTAGACATAGTTTTGAAGAAGTAAAGCTGCATTCATACTGGCCATTCCATGCCATTCAGACTCCATGCTGATATCCTCAATAATCTGTAATATACTGAAATATAGCATGTGGGACTTTTATTATCATAGATTACTGAGTGTTGACGCCAACACAATACAATCACTTAGAGCAAGAGGAAGCATGTGCATTTACTCCGCTAGCTTTGCACCCTCCTCGACGAGTTCATTTGGATTCACCTTCGCTTGCAGCTTGCCAATATTCTACGTGATCTGCAGTCAAACTATATGTGCATAGTTTGTTTTGAATGAAAATTTCTTTAACAAAGTTGTAACTGTTTATAGTTTTGTATTAAAATCAGTAATTAAAAAAAATTTTTTTTTTTTTACTCTTAACTTTTAGGAAATTTCATTGGTATTTCAAGATGTTATGAAAAATTAGTTAATACATTTCGGAAGTTGCGCAGGCATGGGTACCTACCTCAATTTATATCTATTTCACCTAATCATGCTCAACGCTGCATAAATATTGCGACAGATGGCGGACGTTTATGCCGGTAAGTGGGGGGTTTTGTTGTTGTTGTACCTTGTTTGTTTGTTTATTTGTATGAATAACTTATAATAGAGCCCATGGTTAGGAAAATCCAAAATTATTTACATCCCCAGCTGTCAAAAAAAAAAAAAAAAAAGAAGAAGAAAGAAAGAAAGAAAAACTGCTAAAGTATAAACACATGCATACTTATGTATAGATAGATAGATACGTAATATTGACTAGGATTTTACTAAAGATAGGCTGATTATTGGTTTAAAAAAATATATTTCTTGTAAGGGGAAGTATGCATACCCATGTTATGAATGTCGGAAAACAAAACCCCTGAAAATGTCAGAAAAATTAACAAATTTATCCAGCATGAATGGGAAAAAAAAAAAGAAAAATTGAACCCCCCAGAAACCCCTTCATCCAGGTACTGTTTGCATACCTCATTGCCCAGTGGCCAATTTAGCACTTAACTGGCCCAAGGCATACTTAAATTTGCAGACACCCCACCCCCTCGCATAATACTTTCACTACTTCACACAAAAGTTTAACAATGTAATAAACCTTTAAACTATTATAAAGAGCAAATTGAAGTATTATGTATGAAAATATTGGAATTTGTGTTGATCATAATTCCATGTTTTGTTTTTTCTGTTTTAATATTATCAGGGTGTCCACCGGTGACTAAAAAGGTGACTTTTGCCACTAATTTAGAGATAAGGTGACTTGGGTGACTTTTATGAATAAAAATTGTCATTTTCATACTATTTTCAAGTTTTTGGCTACTTGTAGCTTACTGTAGGCAACTAATTTGAAAATCAGATTTCGGATTTTGCCAACTCCCTTTTCTTTCCAAAGTTGTGATCAGGGCGCGAAATTAGCGGTCGTTAGTCGTATTTTGCAATTGTAATTTTTGTTTTGACGACCGAGATTTAAGAACCAGTCGTCATTTTTGACGCCTAACATTTTGCCCGATATAGAGCTGCCACAGGCGACTAAAAAGCGAATATTTTGGCATCGGCCGACTACGGCGACTTTTTAAACAAAAATATCGCGAAAAACGAATATTTTGAAAATTCTGGGGTCTTTTTTATTGTCTGGACGACTATTTTTCAAAATGTGCTGAAAAAATACAAATGTAAATTTCCATGAAAAAAACTTGCTTTCGTAAGCACTACTGCCACGTGGCAGAAAGAAAACGATCCTCTGCAGTCTTCTGTGGTTGAAAAACGTGTGGAAGTCCACTTTCTTGTCTTCTGCGGATGTGTAATAATTTAAATCGCATGTTTTGTAATGTAAACAAATAGAGAAACGTAAAAAAATTTAGTGATAATTTTTTAACTTCATGAATATTAATGAAGTTGATCGGAGGAAACTATGAGCTCGCGTTCGCCGTATTGGATTCTTTCTGCAAGTGTGTGTTTTAGCGGTAGCTCTGATCGTATGGTACGGCAGTGTGGGAAGATGCGATGATAATGCTTGATATCAATATTGATGAACGCGCGAGATCCTTTTAAATAAGGCAGTGTAAAAGTTATTTGGATTAGTTATATTCATTAATTAAATATAAGTATTTACCACGGGAGAGTACAGCTTCCGATCTGGATGCCATCTTGGATTTTATTTGCCGCGGCACGTTGCAGCGCCGCAATAACGACTGGCTAAGTGCAGCAGTTCGTGACTTAAAACAATACATGGATTGACTGCAATTAATTAATGCAATTTCGTGAAAAAACGAAAGAAGATTTATTTATTTATGTGAGTGTGTGTGTGTGGTTGGGGGTGACATTAGCAACACGTCTGGATTTTGGGAAATTATAAATTTCGGACTTCAGGCCTAAATTACGATAATTCAAATAAAAATATTATTTGAATAAAAATGTTATTTGATGGTTTAAACTTAATAAAATTTATCTTTTTTAAATAAAACTCCTTTATGAGATAATGTAAATTAAAAAAACTTAAATTGAATTAGCTATTTGAAAATATAAAAAGAAACTTTTTATTTAAATATAAAAATTTTAATAATTTAAGATAAAATTCAGTTTGTATTAAAATATGTTTTGAGTAATTTAAATAAAAATAATTTTTAATAAGTAAAATAGTTATGTAAAATAATAAATCCTTCTTGGTGACATTGAAAACTTTCATAGACCCTCTCCCAATTTCAGTTCAACCCACTGAGAATACAAATACATATTTTCACAATTTTAATATGTACTACCTGTGTGCTTACAGTGGTGGTTGATCAGGTGACATTTTGAAGCTAGTATACGTATACTGCATACGTTTATCTACCATAAGCATTGTAGCTATATAGCAACAATTTATAAAATACTTCTAAACTAAAACTAAAGACCACGTTCTTGTAAAATGTATCATAATATTTTATTCTGGATGCATAGGTGGAAATCTATAAAAATTGATTTTATATTTACTTACTATTTATTACTATCTTAATTTTAAAAGTCCTGATCTTCTTTATTATTACTGTACATAATCATTAAGCCTACCTGTTTATAGTTAATGCATAAAACAAAACAAAGGTTTTCAAAACTGCACCTGAACGAGACAGTTTGGCAACCGGGAAAAAAAAGTTAGGCGTCATTGACACCTAGATTTTTGCTCCCAATTTCTCACCCTGGTTGTGATTCATCATTCATCAGTCTAATATGGTTTTTTAATCATACTATAACAATCAATGTACTATATGCTCTGTTCAGGGGCGGCTCTAGGGTATGTCATCCCCATTGCAAATGGTAAAAAAAAGGTGCCCCCTTTTATGCTCTAGATCAGGAGTTCCTAAACTTTTAAGGTAACAGAACACTCATCAAATACCTTTTATTTATGGAACCCCATACCAAATTATCACAAATCAAAGGCACTCTTTAGATAAAAAGAAAAACTTTTATTAGAAATATTTTAAAAGTAAAACACTGTTAATCTTTACTTTAACTTTTAATGTAAAGAGTGAATTGTTTCATTTTTTTTTCTTTCTTTTCTTTTCTTTTTTTTTAATTATTGCTTTATAGTCAGAATTATGTCCTATAGTTGTATGCACACATCTGGGGGTAGCATCCAATCTCGACCTGAATTTGTTTGTTGTAAGTGTAAGTTGAAAAATTTGTTTGCCAACGATACATTCTGACAAATGGGAGCAAGATCTTTTTGACTACTTCAGGGTATTCAATCTTAAGAACAACCCAAAACGGATTCAAAGACACAAGCTCAAATGTAAGTGAACTGGATTACGAAGATCTGTGAATGGCTGACTGATGATGGCTGTGCAAAGCAGCCAAAATATATCTCATACGGCGGTAATAGGTATTTTAACATGTCAACTATATTGTAAACCGACCTAATTCACCTTTTAAAGTTTTTAAGATCTGTGAATGCTTCATAATCCAGGATGGCTAGCATCACAGCAGGGCCTGACTCTAACATTTTTGTGCTCAGGACATTTTTCAAATTTTTGTGACCCTACATATATAGATGTTTCAATTTTTGTGTCCCTATATACAGCTTTAAAGTCACTTTTTTGAGCTGTTTCTGCATGTATGCCCAGGGCACGCTCACCAAGTGCCTGTGCGATAATCAGGGCCTGCATCACGTATTGACTTATGATAATAAATGGATTTTATATCCATTCATTAACAATATCACTATCCAGAAAATAATCTGAAAAAGATTTCAGAAGATTTACCAAATGTCCAGTTATGATATTTCTCATTTCATAACTGGCATGGCCTTCAAAACTGGATGCGGACTGCCAATTGCTTGTTACGAATAGGTCTGTAAAATGATACTGGGTGTCTTGATTTGTACCTAATTGTGAAATCATTTAACAGCGAGAAATAAAGAATTTTGCAGAACCCTGGTGATTGTTTTATAGAACCCACTTCAGGATTCTCTGCTCTAGATCAGTGTGAATAATCAAAATGGCGTCCCTTTGAAGATGGCACCCCAATGCGATGCTTACCTTACTTACCATGTCGGATCACCTCTGGCTCTGTTATATAATGCATGAAGTTTTTTAATTTCTCATTTTATTCATTCCTTTTTAAATGAAGTTAAGTGAATTATTTTTATTTTTTAACTGCAAAATCATGCAAAAATGGTACTTTTTTCGCAACTAAAATGAAGAAAAATGGCAAATAAATTGGCAACTTTTTTATGTCTGTGAGGTTGCTAATGATACTATTTTTGCTTCCTGACATTGGTGGACACCCTATATTATTTTATTATATTTAGCTCTGTTACCTACGTCTCCACTTATTAAATTTAGAAAAGTTAAAAGTGGTATGTTTATAAAAAAATTTTAAAATACTTTTTTTAACTGTTTAATTATGTATGCTTTTTATAACTTTTTATTCTCATCTGTGTAATATGCTTTTATATTATAGTACATTTTATTCTAATCTGTGTAATATGCTTTTATATTATAGTACTTTTTATTCTAATCTTTTTTTTTTTTTTTTTTTTTTCCCTTAGTCCTTATATTATTGTAGAAAATGAAGTGCCTCTTGTTACTGAAAAACATCTTGAAGAATTAGATATGGGAATCAGACCTTTCTCTAAATTTTTGGACGATGGTCTCATTGAATATTTGGATGTGAATGAAGAAAATGATTCTCTTATTGCTGTTTATGAAAAAGATATTTGTCCGTAAGTATTTGCATTTTCATAATATCTAATTTTTATTAGTAAATTGTTGATAGTAAAAAGATTTTATGAAATGCTTTGATCTGTGTTCGCATTTCTTTTCAAAGGGGACAGAGTTATTAAAAAGAGTTATTTCTATTGATAAAATGGGTGCAAGATATGCTAATTTTCTGCAGAAATGCATAGTTTCACTTTTTAAAACATTATTACGTTCATTCCTGAGATTGATGTAAATCCGTGTTAAAATTAGAAATGTAGTATTTTTAACACTAGGGTGCTATTTTGTTCAGTCCTTGGTTTTTGTCGACATAAATTTGTAGACAGATTTTGTAGACATGTATTGTCACAGTGAAGATATTTTCAAATGGGTTCACCAGATAACCCAGAGGGGTTGAGAGATTAAAATCTTGAAAGTCACACAAGGTTTGCAATTTTTGATGATTGATCACTACGCTTGCTACCAAAGAATAACTTCAAAACCAAACCAAGCTTGGCCATATCGTCTGAATTTGGCTAGAAACTGGAAAATCATAGCTAGAATATGCCTGGCGAAGATTGTAAAATAGTGTTAGTAGGTGATTTTAATATAGATTTCAATCCCAAATATGTGTTTTATGAACAAGAAAGACAAACATGGCACACTCATTGATTATGATGTCCATTCCAAACAGCATTTAAAATGGTGTGAAGCATAGTTGGAATATGCTTGTAGATTCCAAAGATGTGTTTAATGGAACAAGAAAGAGTTGATTCCTATTTTAATCCTCCCACTCTCGCCAACCTAAAAAATCGCCGCACTTTGGCGAGCTTTGCAGTCATGGGTCTGTAGGAGTTATGCACAAGTTTCAATGCTGCCAAAAGAACTGGATGAAAACTAAAGTGAACAAATTTACAATAAATTGGCCATTCACCAGTAAGGAATTTTAACACGCTTAATTATTAAAACTACTTTAATTGGCAGCCCATTACAAATAAGTAATGGAATGCTGTACTTGCATTTTTTTCTAAATCGCCATTTTAATTCTAAATTAAGGTTGCTACATAAATACAAAGAATCGTCGTGTTAACTGAATATGTTTAATTATTGCCACCTTGGCAGGAGTCGGGGCGTTAAAATAGAAATCAACCCGAGAAAGTCAAACACTGCACACTCATGAATTATGATGTACTTTGCAAATAGTATTTAAAATGGAGAGTGCAGTTGGAATATGCTTGGCAGAAATTGTAAAACAGTTTTAGTAAGCGATTTTAAGATAGATTTTGATTCCAAAGAGGTGCTTTATGGAATAAGGGAGAAAAGTACGGCACACTCATGAATAATTATACATTTTCCAACTTAATGGGGAATAAAGGAAGAAAATAGGGAAGGCGCACGGATTATGATACGCTTCTAATATATAGCACTTAAGTGTGTATTTAAAATCTCAAAGTGTATCAGATTTTCTTTTTTTTTTTCCCATGAAACTACTGTGAACATGCATTCTAAATCTTTAATGAAACATTTATTAGCGATAAGTGAGCAGTGCACACCATGGCACACTGATAATGTCACTGAAAACAGTAGACGGACAAAGTGTAAACGCCCCATGTTCGAGTCCCATCACACAGCTGTCGATCTAATGGTCTGGAGTTTTGGTAGTTTTTCACCAGGTGTAATATGAATATGCATTAAACCCCTTAGAAAGTCCTTATACCAAAGCACCCTCCATCCTTGGCAGATCACCCTAGCGTACTGTTGCCATAATTACACAAACAAACACTCTTGAGGTGATATACCAAATTTGAGCCTTTCATCATACTATGTCACAGAACTATCTTTAAAGAAAGATGATCGAGGACTATACAAGATTTTGAATGTAAACGTTTATTGCTAGACTGGAAAAAAATATTTTCTTTTGTCATTTCTGTACAACCCCTGAAATGCGATCATTCGACATGATTTTTAGTCTTCAAGAGCCACAGAAAAGTGGTTTAAGTCAGCATTGTGTTTATCTTTGACATTTTCAGGTATCATTCTCAAATTTTGTATCTCACCTCATGAGTGCATGGGGCACGTTTTCTAATTGGAAATTGTTTTGTACAGGTGTCGTATACAAATTAAAAAAATTAACTTTTTGAAAATTAACGAGAGGAATGTTTTCTTAACAGTCTTATTTCCGACCTTATTTTGATATTTCACTGCCCACTTATGTCTAATAGGTATGGAATTGAAGCTCACTACCACCTTTTTGGGACACCCTGCATAATTATTTTAATATGTTGTTAAAAGTTATTAAAAATTTTTATGTGTACATTTAAGTCAATTTCCGACGAAATTCAAAATCAAAATTTTGTGCTCATAAAATATTAATATGTTTCTTTGTTTGTTTTTTAAATTAAACTTCATATAGATTTTATTTTGTTATTGCTATCATTTCAGCATCTGTATTTTTAGGATACATCTAGATGCATATAATCTTAGATTTATCCATATTTATAACTACACTAAATGTAAACTAAATGAAGAACTGCTACTTTATCTAATTTAAACTTTCATTTAATTAAAAATTCACATCAATTTCAACCAAAAGTGAATGCATAATGCTATTTTTAATAATCAGGATCACTGTTCCAAAGCATGTAATTGAAAGTTTCTCTCTCTTTTTTTTTTTTTCTTTTTAATCATTTTCCAATAGAATTCTAAAACTGGATAATTTGTACTCTTGTTCCCTCTCAGCCCCTCTTAGATATAAATGAAAACTAAACGAATCATCTAATCGGAATTTTTAGGGTGTAATGCATGAAATGTATTTTATGATATTCAAAATTAATAATGGAATATGTATCATGAAATAAAATTTATGTAGAAAATTTTTTATAAATCTCTCTCTCTCTCTCTCTTTAATTTATAGAATTCTTATAAGTAAATTTCTATATATATTTCTTTAATGTAGTTACTTTTTGTCAGATATCTTTTATAACCTTTTTTAAAATTTATTGTTTTAGGATACACATATATATTAATTATAATTAGCTGAAATAAAATAATACACTGTTACCAAAGAACTAGGTTTGTGACATTTTTGACGTGATGGTAAAATCCAGTAAAAATCACCATGCATCAAATCTTTGACAACCTTGTTTATAAACTTAATTGGATATAAGAAGTTTTGGTAAAATCGACCAAGACGGTGCGTGCCCCCATGTAAACACGGCGAAAGTCACTGGAGCTTGGCGGTTGCCATGCTGCATGCCCCAGCAACTGTCACCAACCATTTTGCAGGATCAGCAAAGCAAAGAATTTTAACACATTAAAATTGCACATGCATTCCACTGACAAAAACATTAAAACAAAATACATCATCCATATTTAACCTAAAAAACATCTGAAAATTCAGTAACAGGTAATTTAAAATAAGCAAACAGTAGACTGTTTTTAACTCAAAAAAAAAAAAATTACAGTGGATTAAGCAACCTAGTTGTAGAGCTAATCTAAACTGGGCAAACACTGGTCCGTTTTCAACTCAAAAAAACATCGGTGGATTAAACAGCCTATTTTTGCACCTCATATAAAGTCTATGATTAGAATAGCACATAAATAGCACTAACAAAATTAAATATTAATTTAAAATTCGCATTAAAATCTTAAACATCGCAATGATTCATTAAAACAAAGCACTTACCTTTATTTTTTTTTAAATTAACCTCTCAGAAATGTCCATAACACCCACCGGCTTATAACCTTAAACCAGTATGCTTTCTTTTATTTAGTTTTATATTCACACTACATTTCTAACAAACACACACACACTGGCTTATAACGTGAAACCAACATGCTTTCTTTTATTTAGCTTTATATTCACACCATATTTCTAACAAACACAGACAATCTTTCTTTTCATGCAATAACATATTTCATTCCTTTCCATCCATAACATGAACCAATTTCAAATTCCCAAACTGACGATACAGGTTTTTTTTTATGGTTACCAGTCAAAACTACCACCGGCATGGCACTTCACTCCCGCTGTGCATCGCACACGATGGCGCCAGAACGATAACCAAATGATACATGTAAACAAGCATCGATATGTAAAGAGCACCGGATTTGGAATATAGTAGTCCGAAGTTTTTTCTTTTCGTATTGTTTTCACAGATTTTTATTTGATATATCCAATTATTATACATGTAAATTTTCATTATTGTATTTTATTTTATTTTTTTTTCTATTCTTATTATTTCATATAGAGACACAACACATTTAGAAATAGAGCCATATACAATTCTTGGTGTATGTGCTGGTCTTATTCCATATCCTCATCATAATCAGTCTCCAAGAAACACATATCAGTGTGCTATGGGAAAACAAGCTATGGGTAAGTTGAATTTCATGCAATGCAAATTCATTAGTGAAAGTCATGTTTCACCATGCTTTGCTATTGCCTCTAGTTTTTATATGTAAAGTGTATCTGTATTGTTACAAAGTGTTCCTTGAATCAGTAAAAATAATCAACTCCTTTCCAAACTCATAGCATAATTTTTTAAATATTACATTCTGTTAAAACATTTAAAAGTATTTTTTTAGGTCTAAATAAATTTATTAATGATTATTTTGATTTCAATATATTTCTGCATTGATAACATGAAATTTTCATCCTCACTTAAGCAAATTTTACTAGTGTCTGTTGATTTATATAAATGGGAAAGAAATGATGAGAAAGCCAAATAAATGTAAATATCAAACTGAAATTGATACATCTGTCGAAGAATGCTAATCAATATATACTGCTTTTTTTTTTTTTTTTTAACTCGGTTCTCATAAGTGGTTTTTTTTTTTTTTTTTGTGTGTGTGTGTGTGTGTATACTTTGAAAATCAAGAGATAATGATATTTTCCTCATTATTATTATTAATTTTAAATACATTTAATTAATACTTTAAACAAAATTATTTCTTAATCATGTAATTTATTTATTTGTTTATTTTATATCTAGGAACTATTGGTTACAACCAAAAAAATCGTATGGATACCCTTATGTATAATTTAGTTTATCCTCAACAGCCTATAGTAAAAACCAAAGTATGTTCATTTGATTTTTATTAGTGTATTTGTTTTATGCATTTTTATATTTTGTATTTAATCTATACATATAACAGCTTTCCTGTCATGTTGTATTGGAAAATTTGATGTTATTTCAAAAAACTTTAAATATAGTTATTAATACTTTTATCCATTTTTTTCCAAAAAAAAAAGTAAACATAGATATTTCAGTTCTTAAAAATAAATAAATGAACTATATATCTATATAATATGTATTCATTTACTGTATTGAAAAGCAATTTTTAAAAAAAAAGTGATTTTCTAAATTATGTGTATATTAGAGAATTTTTTTGTAACAAATATGATTTTATGCAACTTTTTATATGATGTTATGCGACTTTTTAACGTTGGCAGTGGGCACCACTAACTTTAGGGCCGCTCCTTTTTGTAACCATCTTCATTTTAAATTCCATTCATAATCAGAGATTTCCGTGCCAAGGAAGCCAGTGAGGAACAGGATTCTCTCTGAAAAAGATTTATTAAAATGCCAAACCAACTGGTCTTGGGAGGCGGCTAGTATATAATAAAGAAAGGAGTCTAACATTCACCTCCTTAATCCAGCCACCTTAAATTAAATTTACTCCTCAATTTTGTAAATTGTGTCTTAGGAAGAGTTTTTGTGAGTAAATCAGCTACCATATCTTTAGTGTTACAATAGTCCATTTGCCTAATGTTCTGTTCATGCAAGTGTCTGATATGGTGGTATTTCACATCAATGTGCTTGGATCTGGAACTATTCTTACAATTTTGTGTCATGATGATGCAAGATTTATTGTCCTCAAGAAGTTGCTTTCATCATCTTTCTTTCTATACGATGTCTCCATAGGAGTGTATGTGAGCTTGAAGTCGTCAGTTTTAAATCTTTCTGATGGATTTTCAATTTTAGCTTTCTGCTTCAACTTAAAACTTCTGTCCAAGTGAATACTGATATTAAAGTAGTTTTGGATATCTCCTTGGTTTTTGACTTCAAAGATTTCTCCTAAGGTTTTTATTATTTTGCTGATCTTCTTCTCATTGTTACTGGCTATGAGTAAATTGTCTGTGTAAAGTATAATCATGTGTCATATCATCTTGTTTTCTCTCTTCATAAATAGACAAGGATCTGGCATGCTCTGTATGAATTTGTTCTCCTTTAAAATGCCGCTGATCATCTGATTTCATGCTCTTGCAGCCTGTTTAAGGTCATAAATAGCCTTTTTGAGCTTGCAAAATTTTTCCTTTTCATTAGGTTTTACATACCACTCTGGCTGTTTCATGTAGACATCTTCATTGAAGTCACCGTGCAAGGTATTTGGTCAACATACTTTACATGCATTCTTTTGTAGCATGCCGCAGCGAGGAATGCTCCGATTGTTGTGTGTTTGATAACAGGCATGAAGGTTTCATCATATTCTGTTCCAAACTTCTGACTGAATCCCTTCACTACAAGTCTTGCTTTGTAGCGCTCAATTGCTCCGGCTTCATTTAATTTTGTCTTGAACGTCCACTTGCATCCAATCGCTTTCTTAACTGGTGGAAGATCAACTAATTCCTGTCTCATTATCACACAGAGATTTATCTTTTCTTTGGTTGCTTTGATCCATTTTCGTTTTTCTTCTTGGTTTACCACTTTTTTTACTTCTTTCCAACTTCTCGGTTCTATAACTTTCAAGTATACAATATACATGATAGGCGAGTCTTTCCGGTGGTACACCGTTTGTTGTTGTTTCAGATCTTCTAGGTGGCATATTTTCTTTGTCATCTTCTTCAGAAATTGTTCCAAATCGGGTGTCTTCATCCCTGTTCTCATCTTCTTTTCTCGTGTTCCATAATTCGTACACAATTTCTTTTTCATTTTAATCTCTGCATTGTTTGAAGTTATTAGTTGGAAGTTGGTTGGTATTGAGACCCTTAGCCAGGGGGCTGTCGTCTCGATTGTTCTGGATTGGAGAACTTAGCTAGGGAGAATGAGAGAGTATGGAGAAACCATCGGTAAACCTAACGGTTTATGATAACAAGGAACTGAATGAGAGCACAACGAGCGAGAGGCATATTGGCAGCCTGAGTGATGAACATTGGGAAGGGCCCAGAGAATGAAGAATGGAGACCCAGAACATAGTAGAGGCAACAACAGTAGTTATAATATTTGGAGCAATGAAAAAGAATGTGTTCAAGGGAATCCGGGAGTTGACAAGCTCCACACAAGAAGGTGGGGGAAAGACCAAACTGGTATAACAGTACAGGAGTAATCATCATCCGGCACACAAAGTGGGAAAAGATAACGTCCACATACCTGTGGTTAAACCAGGTGCGAGAGAGGGAAATAGGAAGGATGTTGCCATGCGAACTTTTGTATTTCAATTCGTTATAATCTTGTTTGGCTTGAGAAAAACCTCTTGCTGGATGAGAGAGAGGAGGTCCTCGAGTCCAATCCAGTCGAGAGAGATGTTGTCAGGAGAGCAAGTCCAGGCAAGAGAATCAGCACGTTCATTTACGGACTGCAGAATTTTGCAGTGACCAGGAACCATCCGAGAGGTAGTTGCTAGCTTTTTGTAGAGTCGTTGTATAAAGTGGGGAGACCTGCAAGAGCATTTTTGAAGCACAGCTAGCACAGAGAGACTGTCTGTTAAGAGTATTGTGGCCCGGTCAATAATGATGAGTTCATCCAACACTGTGCAGAGAGCCGGGACTTCAGCATAGAACACGGAGTTAATATTGCGGACTTTGTAGCGGAAGTAGCCCACAGAAGAGTACCCACCGATATCGGTATGGGAGGCGGATTTTGACGCATCAGTGGCAATTAGTAGATAGGACTGATCCAGGGCACTGAGAAATTCGGCAAACAATCCCATTACAACTGAAGGGCAGAGGTCCTTATTTTGGAATGGAAGATCATCCAGGTGGAGGCACCAGGAATCCATAACATTAGGGGGTGGAGGAACTGCCGAGATTAAGTGTGCCAGATCGCAGTTTAAGCGAGAGAAGATGTCCCCAAGCTCGGGGATCACAGGGTAACGCCTAGCAAAGGGAGCAACCGAGGGGAGGAGAGTAAAGACCACAAAGGGGGCAGATGTTCCAGGGAAGCGTGTTTAATCCAAAACCTTGAGTAAGACGAGGTTGGGGACCCACTGTGGGAGGGCCAAAGCAACCCTGAGAGCCAAAGTCTGGAAGACTTCCAGACATTGGAGGAGAGAGGTGCTGAGGTCATACAGAGCAGGAGCCCCATATTCCAACAGGCTGCGTACTGTGGAAAGAGCGAGCTGCTGCAGATGTACTGAGAGAGCATCAAACCTCCGGGAAGAAAGGGCTTTAAGGAGATTTATACGTTGTAAAGCCTTCCTTTTCAAGCCAGGTGAGGACGGAAGATGCCCCACCTGGAGAAGTGGAACACTAGAAACTTGACGATGTCCGACCAGGCAATTAACCTCCATTGAAGGAGAACAATTTGTCACTGAGACCACGTCTTCAAGAGAGGTTTACCGTGCAGCATTTGTCAGGGCGAACAGATAGTTTCCAATAAGCACACCATTCAGAGTCCTGAGATAAAATGAGTTGGAATTTGATTTCACAAACAGACAAGGAGGTGTGAGAACAGAAAAGAAAAATGTTGTCTGTGTATATTAAGCATTCCACCCCTTGTTCGAGGACTCCAAAGAAGTCAGACATGTATACAGTGAAGAGAAGTGGAGATATGACACTCCCCTGGAGAATGCCTGTAAGCAGAGGACGTGCACTGGAGACAGTACCCTTCCAAGAGATCCGCAACGATCTGTTCTAAGAGGAATTGGTGGAGCCACCGAGTAATACGCCCACGAATGTGGAGGAGGGTGCATTTGCATTTCGATACTAGCCCATCCATATATACTGAGTCATAGGCAGCATGAATGTCTAGAGAAATTCCAATAAAGAATTCTTTTTTAGTATGAGCATTATTAATTGCAAGATGTAGCTGGGTCACTGCTGTTTGACTGTCCTGATATGGCAAAAACCCCAAAATGGCGATTATCTAGGACATTATTAGAGAGTAAAAAGTGTGAGAGTTTGCACATCAGGGCGATAGGGCGATGAGAGTCAACGAAGGAGGGGGCTTTTCCAGGTTTCACGATTGGCAAGATGGTAGAAGAGCACCAGTCATCCAGAATGCAGCCAATGTGCCTTATCTTATTAAAAATAGCTAAAAGGAGATTAAGGGAATTATCATTAACACCCTTGAAGAGTCTGGTCGAGAAATTGTCCTCGCCTGGATTAGTGATTTTGGTAAGTCTAATTGCTTCCTTCAGTTCGTGAAGAGAGAGCAGTTGGTTGAGGATCTCATCTTCCTGATGTCTGTAGTCCACTGGCAGTGCTTCTTGTTGGTCAGAAGAGCTAAAAAAGTTCACAAAGATCTCCGCTTGCAATATAAGAGAGGCGATGATGTTGTTACGATGACGAAGGATAAGATTAGACTTGACCGGTTCAGGGATGCTGGAGTTTTCTAAATACCCTGAAAAAAATGCGACCAAGCACGAGCGATCCCAAAACCCACGTTTGGCTTCATTGATGACCAGGCAGAGCTTGGCAGCCGTATTCTTGTACTTAGCCCAGAACTCGAGCGAAAACTGGGAGCGAGATGCGGAGATAGAACTTCTTTTGTTGTAATAGGTTGGCACAGCAGGAGTTCTACCAGGGGTGGAAAAGCTTGGACTGCCTGGGAAATCTCACTTTGTTGTCAGACATGACTGATCAGAAGGTTGACCGATGTACAATGCCATTTTCTTGACCCACAGGTCACGAGTGCGAGGAGGGGGTTTGTCATCTCTGGCTTTTTCGCAATATGGACAATGAAACGAGCGTTGAGCTAAAGGCCTGAAGGTATGGGAGTGGACTGGGACTCCCGTCTGCTTTCCTCCTCCCTGTGCCTGTAAGAGCGCCATGTTGTTCTTCACTGTGTATTTTCAACTTGAAAGTAGCTCTACATTTTGTAATTTCCTCTCTAATGTGAAATTAGTTTCACGGCTAGCTGAAACTTTCATATAAAGCAGTGGTACTCAGTTTTGGGTGGGTGGGTGGATGGGGCGATGCAAAAAATTACCTTGGGATCCAAGCTGAATTCAAAAACTGTAAATAAATTTAATGGAATACAAAAATATTAATTATTCAAATTTTTGCGAAAAAGTGTTAAATTATAAAAGTTTCACTAAATGTTGAATGTGTTGTGTTGTGGGATTAAGGCTAATTATCTACAAGAGGGATCTAGGCCTGTGGGTAAGTAAACTTCTTAGCTTGAAAAATATTTTTAAAAAATTCTTAAAAGAGACAATGCCTCATTTTGAAAAAAAAATATATATATTTTGTTTCTTTGAGTTGTAAGATTCAGGTTTCCCTTTGAGATAAAATTCTGTCACAGAAATTCGAATGCAGATCTAAACTTAAATTAATTAGCATGGATAAAATGACTGCAAGTGGTGTGGCAAATGAAAATAAATTTTTTTAAAAAATCTGAAATTCTTCCAGATTTTATATATGCACTCGGCTGGAAGAATTTCAGATTTTTTTTAAAATCTATTCAATCAATTCTGCCATATAGAGGAAAATGATAACTATAAGTGATCATATAGACTCCTGTTCGCATAATTTTGTTGCTGAAAATTGCATCAATTGTTGTTTCGCCCCCAGTGGTGAAATGTTTTGGATTAGTGAGTAATGGAAAATCTAAAGTATCCATTTCAGTTATGAAATCGGATCCTTGATCGGAATTTAGTTCTATGTTTAAATCTCCTACTGAAACAGTCTTACAATCATCCTCCTTCAGATACGTTTCGAATAGAGCGTCTAATTTATCTTCATAAGAAATTCGAGGACTAGCGTATGTAATTGCAAATCTCACTTTATCTTAAATATACGCAATGACCATTTGAACACCATTGATCTGGCTCGTGTAGGCACGGGTAAAGTGTTTCATATTCTTTTTATAAAGTTTTTCTCTATAAAAATCATAACTCCAGATGGCTTTCTGTTTTGGAAACCACTGTCGATCTGTTCGACCAAAGTGAATCCTGCTATTTGAAAATCATCTGTAGGGATAGTCCATGTTTCCGTTAGCAATATCAAATCACTCTGCAAAAAACATGAATCAAACGGAAAAGTGACCATGGCGTGCCGCATAGACAAAATCCTGTGCTTACAAGAAATAGCACCCGAGTGCTAATAAATAATGTTTTTAATTACTTCTATATCTTAAAAACTAAAAGCACACGGTAACAGTTTGATCTACTTGTGAAACTATAATACCTTGTGACACACTTCTAATAATAACTATTTTTGTAAAAAAACAAAATTTTTGCCTCATAACCCAGCTAGATGTTACAGGACAACATTTAGGGAGAGAAAAATTGCACCGCAAAATTGGCTGTAGTGTTATTCATTTATAACACATATTTCAAAATACTGTAAGCGTGTAATTTTTTTTTTTTTTTTTTTTTTCTGAATGTTTCTTAATCCTTATAAGCTTGTAAGATTTATACATTACAGTTTGTAAAGAGATATTCTGAATTTTTACAAGTGTCCGATGTCATTTAATTCTGTTAAAAATGACACGATTTTTTTTAAATGAGAAGGAGATATAAATTTTGCTTTAATATACTCATCCTTTTCTTCTTTTCATTTATTTTTTTTTTTTTTTGATTGCACGACACTGGCACATTAAGCCTTGGCTGGCAGCCACCAAAAGCTATAGCCGTTTGTGAAGGGGCACTCAATGGGTGACTGTCATTACCCCTAACAAGGACATCACAGATACCCAAGTTATTGCTGGGTATCGAACCCGGACCCAAGGTGTGGTAGAATAATTCGTTAGAAAATTACGCCACCTTGGCCTGAACAGCTACTCATCATAGCTAAAAATGCAATTAAATTTGTCTGTATTAGGTATTATTATATTTGTATAGATGAGCAGTATTTATTCAAAGCATAGTATAGGTGAAAATTAGCTGTCCAGAGAAAAGTAATTTTTCACTTTTAGTTGTGACTCTCACACATCAACGAGAAAAAAAAAAGATAGGTGTGGTCTTTGGTTAGCTAGAAGCATTGAATAGAAACTCTTTAACATAAAAAGCTTCTTTCCTATCTTACGCTATTGTAAAGCACGCACAGACAATGCAAGTGCTATTGAATTTCAAGACACTAGAAAGTTTGGAAGCTGGTGGAGGAGAATGAAATTTATAGCCCCATACTGTTGCCCATTAGACAAAGGATTTATTGCCTAATTAGTCAGTTGTATCTATTCCATAGACGCCTCCTTTTTCAATTCTGAGAAAAGGATCACAATAGTTAGTCCATACCACAGAGTTTTGAAGCGAATACTTGTTTTCTTTTTCAGTCTAGTTCTTTCTTTGAGTGTAAGCGCAGTGAGTGCCCGCTAAAAGAATCGATTTTATCGTAGTTCAAGAAAAGTGATTAGAGAGAAAAAAAAACATAAGTACATTTGGGCAAATCAGACAATTCTGTCTCGAAATTTCGGGATGTGGTGGTGGGGTAGGATATAATCACCCTCCTGGTTTGGGGTCACCCCCCCCCCTCCCCAATGTGGTAGCTATAGCTACGTCTACGAGCGGTCCAGTTCGATATTTCTCTCCTTCCACGGTTAAAGATGAAATAAATGACATTTGAATATAACTGTGGTATACTGTCAAATAGTGTTGACAGGCATCCGGATAAAGCCGGACATAGTTAGGCTTTTTGCTTGCGTGTCCGGCCAAACTTAACAGTTTCCGGCTTTTGTTAGGCTTTTTACTGGTGACTTTGGCTGATTAGTAATAAAGTACTGGAACTGATTTGGCATTCAATGTTATTTATATTTCATTAGAATTTAACAAGATTCATGGTAATAATCAAAAAAGCCTGATTTTACATACAATTTTTTTTTTTTTGTCATACCTATTAATACTGAGACAAAATCCTCAGTATTGTAGGCTGTACGGCCTTTTTACCCAAATGTCCGGCCAAACTGGCTGGTCTGTCCGGCTATTTGGTTTGACGACCTGCAATCCTACAGTCAAAGAACACTGTATGTAGAAAGACCGATGTTTTAGTTCTCAGCGATGCAGAGTTATAATAAAACTATCAATCAACTTACATAATTTAAAGATGTTTGTTTGTGTGATTATGGCAACGCTACTCTTGGCCGATCTGCCAAGGATGAGGGCTATCTTGGTAGGAGGACTTTCTAAAGGGTTGTATCGGGTATTCACGTTACATCTGGAGAAAAAATTACCAAAACTCCAGATCGACAGCCGTGCTAGGGTGGTTTCAAAAAAATTTTTTTTTTAAATGTTGAACTCTCACCCCCCACTTTGGTGACATTATGTGAGTTAATGTTCCTGTTAAAATATTATATCATTTAAAGGTTATTTAGAGGTAGCTCAAAGACTTTGAAGTTTGCCAATTTTAGTGTCAAACTTTGTATTATAACGATAGTCAATACAGTAAATAAATATCAGTAAATCAAAGGTAATAACTAATAGATTTTTAATGAATAGTAGTTTAGTTTTATTATATTTAATCATGAAACATTACCTACAAAAATACAACCAAGATAATGTCAAGTAATGTTGTCCATCTGTAAAACTAAAATACTGAACAAATTAAAATGCACATTAGGATGGATTAGAAATTCATTGCTTTGGGTTTAGGAAGTACTGGTATTAGCAGTCTGCATGGTAGCACCCAACTTCATCAGTGTAGTCTTTTCAGAGGTTTTGAATTGCTTTCTTTGGGTCTCAACCACTTGCAAAAGATATTGTTTCTGCTCATCACTTTTGGTTAATTTGTCACTGAACTGAGTGACACCTCTTTCAGCACAGTCATTAACCACTTCAGTACCTTTCACTATATCTTTGGATTTCTTGTAAGAATCTAATCACTTCCATTCTGAGGGATCTACTTCTAAGAATGAAGTATGAAGTTACAATGAATTGAAGAGCATCAGAGACTTCACTGTCACACAATCTTCTAAAGATTTTAGGTGAATGTAAGTTGTTTTATATGTGTATTTAATGTAATTTGTGTTGTAAAATGTTCAAATAAAAATTAATATTTCTTCTGAAAATAATTAAAACAAAATAAATAAACAATTGTTGCTATACTTATGTGGACATTGAAATCATTCAATTTTAATATTTTATTTAGAGATACTATTTTTTTATATTTAGTATCTACTTATATAATAGGCTAACGAATGCGGTACCAAAATTGGCGATATTTTTATGCTGGGAGTGGCAACAACTAGATGTTAACACTAGCGTAATAGCAATAACACATACGCAAAAATCCAAATTAACAATTCAATGACATCAAGTGAAGCAAGCATATTCGTTACTGGTTACATATGTCACGCAGTAGCTAGATTACAAAATAACAATACATATGCGCAAAAGTAAATACCAGTTGCTTCCTATAATGCATTTTGAAGGATCGAATTATTCCCAAGTCACAAGGCTGAAGTAAGCTGGTACAGTTGGGTGGGAAAAATTCCATACGCACGTTCTTTAAGTTTAGATTAACATGAGCAGTGCACTGATCCACGAATAAAATTATTTTTCACTTTTGTAAGCGCATTTTCGTATCCAATTTTCTTACGAAATCTTCAAAAAGATTTTGTGTCATCCAAGCTTTTTGGTTGGCATTGTAATCTGTTGGCAAACTTTTAACATTTTTGAAGCATCGGGGCTTCTTGGATTTACTAATCACAAATGGTGTTAGCTTCTCAGTTCCATCCACATTGGTACATAACAAAACACTTAATCGCACTTTTGATAGCTTTCCACCGTGACAGTTTTCTCCTTTCACCGTGTATGTTCTATCAGGGAATAGATTAAAAAACAGTCCGGTTTCATCGGCGTTAAAGATGTCATTTGGTGAATAATTACACAAAATAGAAGGTAATGTGTTTTCCATCCACTCCTCAATGACAGCAGTATTTACTCCATTTGCCTCACCACAAATAAACCTGTACGATAAATTATGCCTCTTTTTGAATCGGTCGATCCAACCATTGGATGCCGTAAAATTCTGTATTTCAAGATGAGAAGAAATTTCAAGCGCCTTTTCTTTCAAAATTGAGCCATTGATTGGAATCTTGGCTGTACGGGCTTGTTTGAACCACTCATACAAAATATTTTCAAGTTCCTCAAAAGGAGAGGTTTTCAATGTTTTTCTTTTTTTTGAAAAGTTTCCCAGTTTTTCAGAGTTTAATTCCACTGAGACCTCTTGTTTTAGGATGCCTTGTAACGTAGAATATGCGATACTGAGTGATTTTGCGAGATCAACTTTACTTCCTTTGAAAACTCTTGCTTTTTCAATTATTTCTGCCTTTTCGGCCACAGAGAAACATTTTCTTTTCAACATCCTACTTTTGATTCACGGGAGTAGGATATAGCTAATGGCAGACGATTTTTCCTCAGTGGTACTGCGATAATTCTGAGAACAAGAAAGAGGAGCAGGTAGCAACTTTACGAGGGGCAGTCCATTCCACTGTGGGTTGAGTTGAACCCAACCCAAGGTATTGTGGGTGGACGGGTCCATTCGTCACGACACACAATAGAAGACACACATTTACTGGAATTCACAGGGAGGGGATGACTGGAAGAAATGGTTTTGGTAACAAACAACTAGTTGAACATATGGAAAGTATTTTTGTTCTTCTGATTTTTTTTTTTTTTTTTTTTTTTATGGGTGAAAGAAGACAAAATTTCTGAAGGTAATTCGTCTAGTATGATGTACCAAGCGGGAAACATTAAGAGTAGATGATGTAGAATCAAGGTATTTTCAACATTATCGGAATAGGAATTTCTCAGGACCGACAAAAAATAACGTACGAAACGGGTTACGTAAAATCGGGGTTCCACTGTATTTAGAAAATTTTTCTTTATACAATTTTATGCATAGTAAAAAAAAAAAAAAAAAAAAAAAAAAAAAAAAAACGTCCTTCTATGACCAAAATTTAGAGAGTTATTAAGCAGCAATTAGCATTTGACTTAAGTCACTTTTCTACATTCAAAAATGTCCTGTTACGGTAAACCATTAAGAGACCATATAAATTAATTAAAAAACTTTGTAAAAAGCACACATAAGAAGTAATATTACTTCTTATGTGTGTTTACTATATTACTTCTTATGTGAAGTACCTATTACTTCTTATGTGTGTTTTTTACAAAGTTTTTTAATTACTTTATCGTTTAACACCAGTAATTTGAGTGATTTTTCAGATCATATAAATATTGAAATTTTAATTATAAATTTTAATTTCATTTTCTGGCACAGAAGCAAAACTAATTGTAGAATACTGAGGTACAGAAGGTATAGTCAGGCTCTATAATAATCTATCCGGGGTCAGACTTACTAAGTCATATATGTGTAGCATGCAGATGTGTAACACCAAGTAATGTACACAAAGTACAGGAAGAGTTTTCTACACAGGTACATATTTGTATTGCAGCCAAAGGAAGCTACTTTTGAGCAAAAGGTACGCTAACAGAATATGTAATATTAAGTTTCTAAAATAGATATATTTGTATTTTAAAATGTTTAATTTTCTAATTTAATGTTTAATAAAGTGTTTTATTTTCTTGGTTTTTTTTAAGTCATTTAACACCTGTTCATTTAAAAAACTCCTTAAAAAATTTATTTTCAGTATAAGCTAGATTTTTATGTTAATTTATTAAATGCACAGAGTTAAACGTTAATCTTCTTTATTGCAATCTAGTTGCAATAAAGAAGTTTTTTGTGATATTTATTAACAATATTTATAAAATTGTTAATAAATATCACAAGGCTCAAAACCATGTACATTAATTTTTCTCAAATTCATTTTGTGTACAACCCCTATTTCGCTGCTCGAAAAGTGCTCTAACTTTAAGCAGCTGTAACTTTAGTGAATTTTGGTAGTAGAAGGATGAAATTTTTTTTTCTATTGTGCATGGAATTGTATAAAGAAAATTTTTCTAAATATAACTGGTAGGACCGGGGAACCATGTAAAAATTTAAATTTCATAATTTTTATAGCAATTGATTTATTGACTGCGATTGTGTTTCTTATATAGTAAATTATATAATTTAAAGCATTTTTGCAATTGGAACTATGTGTCTCTGACTAGCGTTTAGGAAATAGCTATGAAGTTGTAGTTTCAGAGGAAAATTCATTCAAGAATCGTCTTAAATAGGCAGCCGCTGTTAAAGCCATGTTATCTGCTTCTGTAGTAGATAATGTCACAGTTCTTTGTTTTCTGGATTCCCACAATACTGCACCGCTTGCATACTAGAGATGAGTTTGGGCTCATTTTTTTAAGTCCAAGCCCGAGCAATATTATTTAAGTCGGAGCTCAAGCCTGAAATTTCAGCTAAAGATAAATAAAATTCAATTACTTCAGTGATGGAATACAATAAATTTTGCCATTTGTGCAAAAGACAAATATAGTTGCAAACTCTTGATGCACCTTCTAATTCTTTATATCCATGTTTATCAAATAATACGTTTCAATTTTTATTAAAAATTCTGTTGAGTAGTCAAATCAGTGAAAAACAAACTTATATATATTAGATACAGAAAAATACAAGTCATAAATCTCATATAGTGACATTAAAAAATGTTATATTTAAAACACGTCCAGAAAAGAGATTTTGCATAATAAATTTAAGAAATTTGCATATAAAAATTTAGTTGATAGGAACAAAATTACTTTTTAAAAATATTTTATGATACGATATGAATATATACATTTTAGCATTTAACTAAGAAAAACCAGTAAATAATGAGGCCAAAGTTTTGAATTAGTTATTTTTGAATTAACACATACTAAATGGTGTGTTGTGCTATTTCATTTGTGTAAATTATGTGAAAAAGCTAGCTTTTTACCCATCAGTTATTTTGTTGCAAGTCCTAGCATCACATCAGTACGTTTATTTTTACGCTGAATCACTTTAAAATCTGTTTCAAGGAGTATGCTCAATAAAGGAGACATTTTTCATGGGCCCGAGCCCGAATGCAATCGTGAATTACAGGGGACGGGCTCGGGCTGAGCCCGTCTCATCCCTACTGGATACTTGAAAATATAACCAGTGTAGGATTTTCTGATGTTGAGATCTGAAGCCGAATTGGCATCCACAAATGCGGTCAGAGATACTTCATCTCTTCGGAACATTAGACCTTGAGAACCTTTCAGGTATCTTAAAATTCTTTTTGCAGCTACCCAATGAGCTTTTCCAGGATTGTTATTAAATTGACTAAGAAAATTTATGGCATGTGTTATGTCGGGTCTTGTAGCAATGGAGAGGTACATAAGTCATCCAATTAATTGACGATATGGAATGTTTTCCATTTCAGATATTTCTTGGTCTGTTTTAGGACTCATATCTTTAGTAAGTTTCATGCTACTATCAAGAGGTGTAGACACAGATTTTGAATCTTGCATTTTAAATTTGCACAAAATATCTTCAATCTATTTCTTTTGCGTAATTGTGATACTATCTTCGTTTTTTGTAAAATCCATGCCTAGACAATAATGTAACTTATCCATATCTTTCATTTTAAATGATCTTGACAATTCATCTCTATGTGCTCATAATCTTCTTTGCATTTACTTAATATTATGAGGTCATCAACGTAAACAATTATAATAGCTTCAATATTAGATTTCAAAATGTAAACAAATTTATCAAAATGTAAAGAGTCAAACTTCATTAAATTTAATTTTTCATCCAAATTCTTGAACCATTGCTGACCAGATTGTTTTAATCCATACAGTGATCTCTTTAGTAAACACACCTTATTAAAATTAAATTTATTTTTAAAACCCTCAGGTAATTCCATGTAAATTTCCTCAGATAAATCACCATTTATATTTATATATGACATCACAAAATCTAATTAGTATGCTGTAAAACCATTTTGTATGCTATATGCGATTGCAGCCAAATTCCAGAGCGGTATAAAAAGGCTTAGTTGAGAAAATTAATGAAACTTGAAAAAAAAATAAAATTTCCACTTATGCCTCAATTCCGGGCTCTGGGACCATAACCTAATGTGGTTTGTAGAGACTCGCAGTAATGAGACCTAACCAATGAAACAAACATTTAATTAACACAACTTACATAAAAAGTCATCAATATACATGTAACTTAATGCTCACCATTCTCTATTCTCATATGCACTTATAAAAGTAGTTCTACTACACATTCAGCTGAGATAATCACGAGGGGAAATCATCACGTGCTGTCCAAGGATAATAATAAGCAGTGTTTATTCCTACATTTAAATTTCATAATTTTGATGGGAATTTATTTATTGACTGGGATTGTGTATCTGGTATAATAAATTGCATAATTTAAAGCATTTTTACAATTTTAACTATGTGTCTCTGACTAGCGGTTTAAGAAATAGCTATTGGTCACAATTAGCACTGGACACAATGTATAGCACTTTAATGCATATTTAACATCTGAAAGTGTTTCATACTTTCTTGCTTTTTTTTTCCCTTTCTTTTTCAAGAGTTTCAGTTTCAGCGATTAGAGTTTATCTATTTACTTAATTAATGCAATTGTCTGAAGCAATTCGGTCTCATAATCAGCTTTGTCGCAAGTTTACTTGTATCTACAAGTAGCATGCATAAAACAAAAGAAAAGATTGCTTACCTATGATCGTCACTAGCAAGCACAGGGAGTCGGACAAGAAGGGACGCCTTAATCACTGTTGAACATTTATTATGTCTCTATTAAGTATAGATACTACAAATTAAAAAACAAGCAAAAATTATAAGATTGTTACAAAATCCATTGATGTTGTTACAAAATCTATGAATATGTATCATTCCACTTTGAGTTCTTCCACCGAGTGAGAGGATTTGGGTGGAAAAACCAAAACAAACCCCAGTGCCACCTTCTGGTCAAAGGCCAAACCACGGCAGAGAGATAGAGAGACAGCTGGATTATAATAAAAAAGAAAGGAATCTAACATTTGCCTCTTTAATCCAGCATCTTTAAATTAAATTTACTCCTCAATTTTGTGAATACGTGTAACTTAATGCTCAGTCTTAGGAAGAGCTTAGGTGAGCTTAATGCATGTCTTAGGAAGAGCTTTTGTGAAGTAAATCAACCACCATATCTAGTGTTACTATAGTCCATCTGGATAATGTTCTGTTCATGCAAGTGTCTAATATGGTGGTATTTCACATCAATGTACTTGGATCTGGAACTATTCATACAGTTGAGACATGATGATGCAAGATTTATTGTCCTGAAACATACTTATAGGTTCTTATTGCTCAAGTCTGGAGTCTTTCCGGAGGTTTCTCAACCACAGAACTTCAGTAGTCGATATGCAGCAGTGATGTACTCCGATTCTGCAGATGACTGAGCAATGCAGTTTTGCCTCTTGTTGACCCAAGAAACAAACATTTCTGCTGGTCAATTAAAAAAGAAAGAGTCTAACACCTACGACAATTCAAAAATTTGTCTCAAGAGCATAGCCAGGAATTTTTGGGGGGAGTGGAACAGATTATGAAATATAGCAGTATATAACTCTATAGAATTTCTGCACTACAAAAAAAATTTATAATTTAAAAATTTACTTATGCTAAAATTTCAGTGTGTGTGTGTGTGGGGGGGGGGGGGGAGTGTTATATCCCAGTATCCTCGTAAATGTTAGATACATTTTTTTTTTTTTTTTTAATGTGCGAATATAAAATTTTTAACTTTTTTTTTTTCAATTTTCACCCTATTTTTCTATTTATTTATTCTATTTAAAATTCATATTTTTTCAGGCTTCCCACGCACCTTGAAAAGTCCTTAAAAAGACCATATTAAAAAAATATTAATAAGGCATCCTTAAAATGGCCTTATTTTTACCCTAAAAGCCTTTAAAAATTGTAAAAGCCTTAAATTATCATTTCATCTTCACTTTTCCTATGATTTTTTGCAGATTTATTTTTCCTCAATGTGAGCAGGGATAGGGAGTGAATCGTATAGGAAGCTAACCATGTTGTCTGCATGCTACTCTCTGGAGAGGGAAAAAAAGGAGCAGGGGAGATATTTTCTTTTTCTGTGCTGCGTTTCCTTGTTCCATGCAGGCCCAAACTGGCCAGGTCGGGTAGTTCGGCGATTGCTGAGGGCCCCCAAAAATTAATATACTTCTTTATAATTTGAGTCATTTGATATAAATCACAGTAATTTAATTTATTTCTCAGTAATCTTATGGCTTTACACAGTCTTATAGTGAGGGACTCCTGAGGTCCCCCCTAAGAGTCAGTGACCCCAACAGCTTTAAAATAGTTCAATGTGGTTTTTTGGCCCGTAAACATAATTTTCAAATACTACATATTCTAATATTCTATTCCCTCTAAATTCCCCAGTAAGGGTCTTATTTCCAATCTCTAGCCTAGGACTCCCAAAACAGCCAGTCCGGGCTTAGTTCCATGATTCGTTTACCTTTCGCCATGATTCGTTTACTTTTCCATGATTAGTTGGGGAGGGTGGGAAGAGACAAGAAAAGGAGTGATATGAGATAAATACCGGGTGGCCATAATTAAACTGACAGTGCTCACAGTGTTCTGTAGCGCGATCTATTTGCAAGAATGACGCCACATTTTGTAGGAAGATTAAGCAAGACGGGGGATGAAGGATTCCGCAAAAAAAAAAAAAAATTAGTTCCAAAAATCACCACTAGGGGAATATTTGGCGCTGTGTAATAGAAAATAGAGTGTTGACAAATGCAAATTAATACGGAATAAAATTACCTTTTATTATGCACATTTTCTGATTTAGTTCAATTGCAATATGGCAACACTTTTAAAAAGCGTAAAATCTACATAAACACCGATAAAGTCTCGTGATCTACAATATCCCGTTATGCTGAGCAGAAGAAGAAGTTCTTTATTCAAATTTCATGTTACATCCATTGGCACAGTGCCAGCTGCTTGGGTTTTAAAAGGCAATGTGTTACGTTTCGAATCAATCGGATTGAAAGTTTATGTGCAATGTCTCCTTCTTTAGTCGAGCGTGCGTTACTGGTCAAATTCTTTTACCTCAACCAGTGCAATGCGTCAGCCGCTCTATGTGCTTTTAGAACGCACAAAAAAGGGCGCGTAAAGGTAACGGTCCTTTGTCAGTTAATGGGCTAAAAGCAATGGTTGCGACGTTTGAGAAAACGGGTTCTCTGAAGGTTCAGTCAGGCAGAGGACGAAAACCTGTACCACAGGATACAATCGAAGCAGTTTACATGGCGATTGTCGACAGAGGACCAGACAATGCTGCCACCTCTAGCGCTTGTGGAGTAGCTTGGAATATGGATATGCCGTACAGTACGGTATGGAAAATCTTACGAAAGATTATCCACTTCTATCCGTACAAGATCAGCTGTGTACAGGAGTTACTGTACCCCGACCATGATAAGCGATTGACTTTTGCTCTCACCTTTCTTGCCAGAGTGGAGATGGATGATGCTTGGCCGTGGAAAATCTTATGGGGAGACGAGGCCCACTTTTACCTGAATGGAACTGTCAATACCCAGAACTGCCGAATTTGGGATGACAAATCACCACATGCATCCACAGCAATGACCTTACATTCACCAAAGGTAACTGTTTGGTGTGGGTTCTTAGCGGAATTTATCGTAGGTCCATTCTTCTATGAGAACATTACCCCGACAGAACCAGAAACCTGTTCTGTTACCGGAGAGAAATATCGCCACATGTTGAACAGCTTTGTCATTCCGACACTTCAGCAAAGACAATGCCTGGGTGAAACCATTTTCATGCACGATGGAGCCCCTCCGCACGTTGCTGTACGGGTTCAGCAGCTGCTACGACAGAAATTCACAACAGCAAGAGTCATTCGCCGCTACTTTCCAACTGCATGGCCACCTCGGTCACCCAATCTAACCCCATGCAACTTCTAGCTATGGGGTTACCTGAAGTCCAAAGTCCATCAAGGAGTGTTCCAGGACATGACTACATTGAAGGATAACATATTACAGACTGTACGGGAGATTGCTGCAGACATGTTACTTTCTGCTGTTGTGCATACTGTGCACAGAATGCAATATGTGGTCCACAACAACGGCATCCACATTGAACCTCATTTGAATGTATAATAAAAGGTAATTTTATTCCGTATTGATTTGCATTTGTTAACACTCTATTTTCTATTACACAGCGCCAACTATTCCCCTAGCAGTGACTTTTGGAACTAATTTTTTTTCGTGGAATCCTTCGTCCCCTGTCTAGTTTAATCTTCCTACAAAATGTGGCGTGATTCTCGCAAATAGATCGCGCTACAGAACACTGTGAGCACTGTCAGTTTAATTATGGCCACTTTGTATATAACATAATTATAACTGATTAAAACACAATGATTGTTTTAAACTCAAATACACTTTAACCCCTTAAAGATCATATTATTTACAAGGAAACGGTCATAAAATTACCTTTTATTGAAAAAAAATTGTAAATAAATAAGTGTATGTACAATATGTGCATTTATTCTAAGATTGTAGACATTTTGATATAAAAAAAAAAAAAAATTCACTGCATAAGAATTGAAATGCTCAAATCTTTCTGGTGCATAAATTTTGAACTCTCCAGCCCAGAAATATCACAGAAGCCAGAAGGAAGGGGTTAGTGCTTTAAAAGACATCAAATGCAGTACTATTAAGAAGATGTACAAGATTATTGCATTGGAATGTATCTTTGATGTCTTGAAATCTGTAAAAATATCCTTAAAAAGGCCTTATTTTTTATATCAAGAAATGAGTGGGAACCCTGTTTTTCATAAGAAATTCAATTAAGACCTTGTTTACTTCGTTGTAATAAATAATTGTATTTTTATGTTAAAATTTTTAGGAAGACCCTATTTTTTAGTATCTAAATCTGCTAAAAGCCTTGAGTGACAAAAGGGACTTATCTGCATAACAATTGTTTCAAGTGGCACAAAGGTCTAAGCATCTTCAATTGAAAAAAAAAAAAAAAATACACCATCCACACAAGCCATTTTCTGCTCGTTTTGATGGTGTAACTCACTGATTGGTTAAACGTGAGGTCGAGGGGGAAACCACCCACCCACGAGAAAAAAGAAATTACATAAAAAAGAGAACCAATTTTACTTCCCATAAAATGGATATAAATTTCAACTAGCAGCCCCCACCCACAAAATTGTGTTAACCATCTCTGGTGGAACTATTTTGCAAAAAAGGTGAAAGATTGTTCTGTTGTACAATACAGGATTTTATTTTCTCTCTCTTTTTTAATACCAACAATTGTATAAAAAATGCATAACAATCTGTGTCACAACTCTTTGAAAACCACTTTTATTTAAATATTTCAGACTATTGACCTCATCAACTTTGACAAACTTCCTGCTGGTCAGAATGCTATAGTGGCGGTGATGAGTTTTAGTGGATATGATATTGAGGATGCTATTGTATTAAATAAAGCGTCTCTGGACAGGGGTAAGCAAATTTATTGCGATATTATATGATTTACTATACTATTTTTAGCAGTTTCATCAAATCTTTTTTTTTTTTTTCTGTTTAAAGTATATATTAGTGCTTAGTTTTAAATTTCTGTGTTTGTTTTATTATATTTTAAACTTATCCGTGTTTTCCAGTGATCTCCGTTTTTTTTAAAAATGTATCGGCCTTCTGGTCTTATGAAACAACTGGCTGCAATTGATTTCCATTTCAGCTTTGGTAACGGCAGTATTTATTTATTTATTTTGACAGACAGTACGCCCAGTTAAACATTTCGAAAAAGAACCTACTGTTGATTCTATCAAATACAGTGAAACTGCATCACCTCCCTGTTTCCGCTAAATATTATTATTAACATACAAATCTTTTTTTTTTAAATAGTAGTAATAATGCTGGCGTGCATTTCAGAATTCCTTGTCCTAAGATCCCTTTCAGAATGGGATCCCTTCAGAATTCCACTTCCTAAAAATTTTAATAAGCTTCAAGTTAGTAACTCAGAGCCTGACTAAAGGCAAGAGCAAGTGGGGCAGCTGCCCCAAGCCCCAGTCATGGAGGAGGGGGAGGCAAATCAAGAAATGACTATTTTGTAAAAATGTGTTTGTTTCCAGAAAATTTCTCTTTTTTAATTTTCTACAAATCACTAAAAAGAGTTATACTATTCTGAAAAAGGGATTTAGTAGAACATTTTGAATAAAAGGATGAATATGTGAACAGTATTATAATGCTGGGTGGTCTGAAAGTCTGCCCTCGGTGGGAATCTATGAACTAGGTCAATCACCTGCCATTTTATTGCCTGTTATTGGCTGTACCATAAAAGGAAGTAGGAACGTAAGTAGTGCAAGCAGTCGGCATCTTTTTTATTTGCATGAAATTTGGCAATAAATCATGTCTCATATGTTGTTTTTAGAAAATCTTTTTGAATTTATCATTTATGAGCCCCATGGCAAAAACATGAGGACAGTGTCGCAGTCACAGAAATCTGCTTGCGGACAGTTTTTGTAGGCACATTTTTTTTTTTAAATGCTTATAATTGCCTGCAAAAAAAAAAAAAAAAAAAGAATTAATTTTCTGCATTTTTGGGATACATTTTGCTGCAGCTCATTAGGTGCCTTTAATTAATTACATAAGGATCCCAAGGGGGAAGGGGGTTCTCAAAATCTCTACATGCCCTTATCTGGAAGTGGGGGTAAAAGCCATTCTTACATAATATTTTATTAGTCAAAATGTGTGATTTCTAACATAGAGTGACTGATATTGGATGGAGCTAAGTGTTTGCAAAAACAACTCTGGTATCTATTTTTTCTTCTTCAATGTACAATTTTATTGTCGAACGATTCATCCTCCAACTGGTGGGGAAGACACAGAGTGGCTACATGAAGGTGAGGTATCAATGGGCATGTCTGATGAAGTGTCATCTACTGCTGCATCTGATGAGCCTCCAATTGGGCAGAATGGCTTGCCAACCCATTTAGTCTGGACAATGATTGATGATCTGAATTGAACCGGATTTTACTGTTTAACTTATTTTCTTTGAGATTATTTCCACTCTAGTCGTTCCTTATTTTGCGCAAAGTATTATTAATTATAGTTTGACTGATTTGTTTTCTCACTGTATGATTATTTAAAACTTACTTTTAATTATAATAGAGATTTTCCAAAGACAAGTTAATTATTTGATGATAATATAATTGTTATCTAAATCTAATAATAATATGATGGTATAACCGAAATTATCTGTTAAAAAAATAAAAATCTTTGATTTATGTCAAATTATGAGTTTTAGTGCAATTGATCCTTTTCTACAACCAGATAAAATCTTACGTAAGAAGGGGGGGGGCGAGAAATCTTATGTGCTCTTACAGGGGGGTAGGGGGGTTCAAAATGGCTAAAATCCTTCTTGCATAATTAATGAAGGGCCCTTATGCTGTCTCCACTCCGTGATGGTGTCACTAAACACAGCAGATGTCAAAAAACATATTATCAACCATTGCATATTTTTTTTTAAATGGCCGAATCCAGCTTTTACTCACCTCTGCAGCCTCCTGGTTCCACATTTTCATTATTATATGCCAATGATCACCATTTTTTATTTCCTAAGCCATTGTGGATTCGTTTTGCAGCCCATCATAAAAATGCATTTATTAAAATTGCCCCTTCACAGAAATACGATTGATTACAATAACCCCATTACAAAAATAGGATCGATTGAAAACAGCCCTTCTACACTCTTGATCTGATAAAATCTGATCTTGAATTGATCTGATAATTGAGCGCTTTGCGACATTTTGCGAATTGTCACTTTTGTGTTTTTATAATTGCTTGTTTCTTCAGCCTTACAGGACATATCACAACCATTCCTTTAGAGTATCAAAAAACTGTTAACGCTAAATGGTTTACAGAAATTTGTTTGCCATAAGTCATCACTGAGATCAGGAAAACAATAAAAATCAACGCATCATTCTTCATCACAACAACGCCAGCTCCCACACAGCACGTGAAACAATTGATTATTTGAAGGAGTATTAAACTTCGTAACAAAGGTCTTTGCATGACCAAGATTTTTTAAAGTTTTACAGAAAATATACTGTTGTTGTTGAGTGTTTTTTTTAAGCACCTACAAACAATATGAAATGAATTTTAATTAGTCTGTATTTAGTATTTAATTAGAAATTTCAAAAGCCACCTCTCATTTACAATTAAAATAAATTTTTAAAATTTTAATATTTGTCTGCCGAATATTCAGTATTCGGCCTTAACTATTGGCCGAATATTTGGTATTCGGCCTAAGCTATTGGCCGAATATTCGGCGGTTTGGCCAAATCACTATTCGTTACATCTCTAATCATGCATACAAAGAAAATAAAGAGAAACAACGAACAACTGTTAAAGAGCGACAAAAACGTTCCCAATAGGAATTTGACAGTCAAAAGTAATCAAAGCTAAAGCAATAGCATACCTGCCAACTGCTCTGGTTCTTCTGGAGCAACTCCGTAAATATGTTAGTACTCCGGACATTTCATACAACAAGATCTTTTCTCCAGAAAATAGCCAGCATTGAAGTTGCACTTAAAAAAAAAAGAGAGAGAGAGAAATGCATGCAAAAGAACATGTTTATCCTACGAGGGAGAAAAATCCATTGCTGTATGGGTTTAAATGTAGGAGTGACTTCAATACTCATTATTTACTTTATATTAATAACATTGATCTATTTTTTTTTAAATGTTTGAAATAAATAAGATGACTTGAATTCCATTTTTAAGGGTCTAGATTAAATGTGTCTTACAATTTATGATTTAATTCTTGTATGTTAATTATTATGATATTAGTTAATTATTGATGCATTATTCAGTTCATTTTTAATTACTTTATCATGAATAATTAACTTACAGCCTTTTCAAAATTGCATTACAACCTGCTCCTGAAAACCTTTCAAAACTCCGAAAATTTTCCAGAGTTGCTCCTGATAAATATTTTTATATGCTGGCAGGTATGCAATAGAAATAGATAACAGTGACATAATGTCATTAAAGGATGTTTGTCACAAACCTAACTCAATGAAGGTAATGAATGCTTGGAAAGAGCAATGAAATGTAAAGACTATCTTCTTTTGATTCCTTTCGACTGTTAAGTATGATAGCACTAAAATAAAACTGCAAACTGCAAGAAGCTGAACGGACAAGATAAAAACTGAATGAAAATGATAAAGCAACTGAACTTTTACATTATAAATTTAAAAATGTAATCATGCCCTTCATAGAAATAAAAATATCCATTTTGAAACTAATAATTTAGGGTACACTTTTTAAAAAACAGTAAATGAACACAAAACTTCAGTGTATGCTGAAGTTGAAAGGTGGGCACATTTAATAGCGTAATTAAGGATTTTGAATTTAAAAGATTGTAATTCCATGCCTATATACTGCTCTTTGTAAATTTTGCAGGTATGTAATGTAGTTTTTTTTTAAATAGAAATAATATGTGTGTAAAAAAGTAATATGTGTGTTTTTTGTGAATGCATTATACTGGGTGTTCCAAAATAGATGTTAAAGCGATTATCTTTTAAACGTAAGTGATTCTTATCAATAAAGATTGATTTTTTTTTTCTTTTTTGAATGTCTTTAAAATTTCGAGGCTTTAAACTACAACTTAGCTGGCATTTGCAATAATACTGCAGTGCCTAAGTAGTTAAATCATGACAGTTTAATACATTATCACAAAAAAAGGAAGAATGAGGCCAAAAATATCCCATGATTCTGCATTGCAAAACAATTTCAAGCATATATTTAGTTGATAGAGAATATTTTGTTGGTAAATCTTTAAATATGATTTCATTCATAGTCATTTGTTCTATTTTCTGTATAGTGGCACATTTAAACAATGAACAAACAAACAACCAAAAAATGTAAAGTTTTTTTACTAATGTTTATCTTTAACACTGCATTTCAGTGATCACAATAGTAACAATAATAAAAACTTCCTTTTGTTTTAAACAGAATAAGAATTAAAATTACCTCAAAAGAAGTATATACATGTTTTGATTTGTTAAAATGAGACTGGACTCATACATAATGTTCGAACAGTTGAGGGTTCAAAATAAATAAAAACTTTGGAGACGAAGAGCTTTGACTGAGGAAGACCGGAAGAATTTTTGGTCGAAACGATCGTATCGTGTTTTAAGTAACATTTTATGTGCGTTTTTTCACAAAGTTTTTATTTATTTTATTGTTTAACACCAGTATCTTGAGTGTTTTTTCGTAGTTGAAGGTTCAATCGTTTGGTAAGTATATAAATTTTTAAAATGCCATTTGCAAGCCTTTTTTAGCATGTCTTTTTGTATACTTATTTATTATTAATTTCAATAAATTTTAATATAGTTTCCTTCTTTTAAATAGGTTTTGGAAGATGCCTGGTCTATCGCACAAGTAAATGCACTATCAAGCGATATGCAAATGGAACTTGTGATATTGTTCAAGGCCCTCTAGTAGATGCAGAAACACTTAAACCCATATGGAAGCACTTACCTTTAGATACAGATGGTATTGCTGCTCCTGGTAAGTTGTGAATGTACAATTATTCAATTTAGGGTTTGAGTTCTTTCTTAAATGCTTAAAATGCAAATAAAATTTTGTTTAATAAACTTATAACATACCTGCCAACTTGTACGGATTGGGTGTACAATGTACAGATTTTGGACATTTTGTATGGTATATGATTTTACAATCGGATTATATGATTTTTTGAAGATAGCTCAATGTTATTAATTCCGGAAAATATATCCTGAACCAATCTTCGCTTAAATGCGATTTTTCCACTGTTCCTGTGCCAAATATGATGTTTTAAGGTTGCTGCCTCCATTTTTATTTTTTGAGATTGGGAGGAATCGTTTTTTGCCGAAAAGGCCCTTCTTCTTCTTATGCTGTGTCAAACGAGAAGACGTAATGCGAAACACTCTTTAGGGGGGGGGGGGATCCAACATGGCGTCTGAGTCTTGCTCTCCCCAGCATATTTATGAGAGTTACTCTTGGAATTCCACATTTTAATTTATTTTGTAGGACTGCAGATTTTATTTTATTATTAAAATGCTCCCCCTCTCAAATTGGTAAATTCCAAGGTTGTTATTAATACAATCAACATAAGAAGATTTATCAAGTAAAACATGCTAACCACTGGTCCATACACTAAATTAAATTCTGATCCTACTAACAGTCACCTTTCTGAAATTAAACACACTGTGAAGTCCTCTGTAATCTTAAATGCTCAAACTAAACGTTGTGTTATTCCTTCTATTGCTAACTGTGCTCGTTTCTATGCCCTTCCTAAAATTCATAAATCTTCTCTTGCCTTTCGCCCCATTGTTTCTAACATTGGTACTGCTTCTTATAACCTTGCACGTTTCCTCTCGCATACTCTTTCACCTTTGACTGCTAGTAATACCCACACTGTTAAAAACTCTTATGATTTCGTTAACAAAGTTAAACTTCTTTCTCCTACTAATTGTAAAATGCTTTCTCTTGATGTTAAATCTTTATTCACTAATGTTCCTATCCAAGGTGCGATTGACTGTTTGGAAAAGCGTTTACGCGAGTTTCATTATTCTTCTATTGAGATTAAAGAGTTTATAGCTTTAGTAAGCGTTTGTATTAAACAAACTGCTTTCATTTTTAATGGCTCTTTCTATAAACAAACCGAGGGTCTTGCTATGGGTAATTCTCTCTCACCTCTCTTATGTGATATTTATATGCATTATTTTGAAGAGAAGCTCTTCAAGGTCTTTAATTTTCCGTGCTGGGTCAGATATGTTGACGATACTTTCGTTCTAGTGGATTCCAATTGTGATATTTCTAATTTACTTTTGATCGTTAATTCTGTTGATCCGTGTATCCAATTTACTCTAGAAGAGGAGTGCAACAATTCTTTACCTTTTTCGGATGTTCTTGTTTCTAGGAATCCTGACGGTTTCTCTACTTCTGTTTTCCGCAAGCCCTTTTCTATATCTTTACCTCCTCATGCCCTATCTAATCATCCTTACCAGCAAAAACTTTCTGCTTTTTACACTTATGTGTTTCGTGCTATCAAAATTTGCTCTGATTCTTCTTCTCTTAATAATGAAATTAGTTACTTAAAATCCTTAGCTGTTTCTCGTGGTTTTAGCCCCTCTATTATTGATAAAGCTGTTTCTAAATTTAATAAGCCTAATACTTCTACTAATACTATTAATTTTCACAACGAATTAATTGTACTACCTTTCTTTTCACCTTTATGCTACAAAATTTCTAAACTTCTCAAAAATTTTGGTTTCAAAGTCATTTTTAAACCTGTTAATAAACTTAAATTTTCTTCCCTTAAAGATCCTATTCCTACTGAGAACCGTTGGGGTGTTTATTATATTCGTTGTGAATCTTGTGATTTGGGCTATATTGGTCAGACCAGAAGAGCTCTCAAATTTAGGCTCAAAGAGCATGAGAGATATGTCTCTAAGCACGAACTTTCCAAATCTTCTATTGCCTCACATTGTTGGAATTCCAATCATCGATTTCAGTTTTCTAAGGCTAAGATTTTGTGCACTCCTCAGTCTTTGTCCCATCTGGATTTTTTGGAAGGTTTTTCCATTACCCAGCACTTAGATTGTCTTGTGAACGATGGTTCTTCCATTCCTTTCGTTCATTCTGCTTGGAAGTTGCTGTTGTAAGGTTCTTTTTACTTTCTTCGTCTACCCCCCCTTTTTTCCCCTCCTGTTTCTTTAATGTGTATGTACGTGTGTTACTGTCTTTCGTTTTCGTTTTTATTAAAAAAAAAAAAAAATTATTTATATATGTATTTATTGTGCTGTCGTCCTGTTCGTGGTTTTTATTTAAAAAAAAAAAAAAAAAAAAAAAAGTGTGCTATTTGTTTTTTGTTTGTTTGTTCTGTTTTCTCTTTTTTGTGTGTGTGTTTGTACTTGTGTGTTCCCTTTTTTATTATTTTTCTTTATTCCTTTTTTATTTCTGTATTTTTTGTGCTTCTTTCCTTTCCTTTTTATCCCCCTTTTTTAATTTTTTTTTCTCTCTCTCCGTGGTTTTGTTCGACTTTTCTTTGCCCCTTGTGGCAACATCTTGCTTGTTTTTCTCTTTTCAGTTCCCTGTGTTCTTTACGTCGAAGGGCTTGGACTGAAGAAGTTCAAAACAATTTTTGAACGAAACGCGTATCCTCTTTCCTTTTACTTCTTATGTGTGTTTTTTACAAAGTTTTTTAATTACTTTATATTAATATCATTTTATTTACAAAAATTAATTTTTTATATTTTACATAAACTAGCATAGGGTTCCGTGTGGTGACTAAAAAGCAACTACTTGCTACTAAAATACATGCTTTCAAGTTTTCTAATAATTGTGCATTTCTTCTAAAAGTAGTTTTAAATTCATTAGAGATATTCATTATAAACTGTTATGTTTTATTATCAAATATCTGGAATTATTCTAGGTGATTAATTTAGAAATATTTATTTTTAGGTGCAATTGTAGCAAATCGTCAAGTATTAGTTAACAAACATATGCCTCCAGTATCAACTGTATTACCATCTGAATCTGTTGAAAGTGATAAAAAAACATTGCCTGTGCCTATTATGTAAGTAGTTTTTACACAATTCATGTACTGTCACGAATGTTGGAAAATCATTTCTTTAAGCTTCTGTTAAGCCGTTATCAGACGACGCATTTTCACCCTTCAAAATGCTCGTACAACTCTTTCGGCTTTCATTTTTCTTGTCAAAAGCAAGGTATAGGGTTGTATTGCAAGGCAAGAAAACGATCTGGTGGATTGGCACGGGGTTGCCGATTTGGCGACGTTATCGCTCGTTTTGTGACAAAACAGTTATTACGTCATCGCTGTTTTTGTCACAAAAATCACTCGTCCTGTCGCGCCCCGTGCATTCGAACATTGACGTTGACGGTGGAATTCGAAAGTTCATTTTTAAGTAAATACAGTAAAAAAGTTTATAATGGTTTTTGATTTGCACTTCGGAAATAAAATCGGCTTCTATTTCCGCCGTCCACATTGCAGGCATGGAGGTCGCCATCTTGAATGAAGGTGTGGACAGTGTCTAGAGCTCTGATTGGCTGATTTCGCCATTCATACCAAACATTTTTCAACATTGTTCGAAACAGTCCGGTGTCAAGGGAAATACTATCACACAACGGTTTTCGCCTGACTGAAGGGCAAAACTGCAGTACAAAAGTGTTGTACGTGCATTTTGCAGTGGGTAGAGCTCTCGTGTGATAGCACCTTAAGAGTTTAATTAGCGCTCCTTTCAATGATACTTGTATTCTTTTATTGTAAGTACACTGTACTCAATTAGAGCTTTTTATTTATACATAAATTAATTAAAAACTTAAATTTTGCTCACACAGAAGCAATATTTATTTTTACAAAATAAACAAACCAATAAATTTTTAAAAAAGCATTTTTTTTTTTCATATAGTAATAAAAATTTGATTATTTTTTTAATAAATATGCATGAAAATATTTCAAATAAATCTGTCAGCAAAAGAAATGAGCTTCAGTACTCTTTTTTTTTTCTTTTTCATTTAATCTCTTGCTTTCAGAAAAAAAAAAAAACAGTTAATGTAGTTTGTTATTCAATTTTAAAAGATCTCGCTCAGAAACATCCGGTATGTCCTAGTTCTGTTAAGCCTATTATTGTAATACATAAATATATTTTTTAATATAAGTAATTTTTTCCCAAGGAATAAAGGAATATTGCCCTCCCATGTGGAAAAAGTCATGGTGTCTTCTAACAATGAAGAAGCATTCTTAATTAAACTTTTGCTTCGTCAGACACGAAGACCTGAAGTAGGAGACAAATTCAGCAGTCGCCATGGACAAAAAGGTGTGGTGGGTCTCATTGTTAATCAAGAAGATATGCCTTTCAATGATGAAGGAATCTGTCCTGATCTTATCATGAACCCCCATGGGTTTCCATCTAGAATGACAGTAGGTAAAATGATCGAACTTCTAGCTGGTAAAGCTGGTGTGCTTACGGGACATTTGAAAGATGGCACTGCATTTGGTGGAGACAAAGTCCAAGACATCTGTGAAGATCTCATCAAATGTGGTTACAATTACTTGGGCAAAGACTGCTTTACTTCTGGCCAAACAGGTGAACCTCTGCAAGCCTATATCTACTCTGGGCCGATCTATTACCAGAAACTGAAGCATATGGTAGTTGATAAAATCCATGCTCGTGCTCGAGGTCCACGTACGGTTCTCACGAGGCAACCTACTGAAGGTAGAGCAAGAGACGGTGGATTGAGATTAGGTGAAATGGAAAGAGATTGCCTGATTGGGTATGGAGCAAGCATGCTTCTCCAAGAACGTTTAATGCTGTCTAGTGATGCCTTTGATGTAGATATTTGTAACAAGTGTGGTTTGTTGGGATATTCTGGAAGGTAAGTTATGCTTTCTTTTCCATTATGATGGGCTTTTAAAATTATATATACTATTCGAAATAATTGGTGATCAAATAAGGTACATTTTCAAAAGAAAAAATTTGCACTGAGAAATATTTGTGATTTTATCAATTCATTCATAATTTTCTGTTCATTAACATGCTGAACATGGGTGTAGATGCATCTTTTTTTCTAAAGCAATATAGATGAGCATCTATAAAACTTTAAAAATTGGAAATGTACCATGCACAACAAATTGCTGGATTGAACTCATAATTAAAAGAAATTGTCTTACAAAAATGCTTTTATTAAAGACAAATAAAAATAAAAGTATGTGAAACACCCAAGAGTACTGAAAGCTGAAGATAATTTTGGGAAATATATAAAAGTCAGCATGCAAATAATCAGCATCAAAACATGTACCAAATAGAGTACATGTTTTGATGCCAAAATAGAATTTTCTCGAAATTAATCGAGAGTTGGCGGCTAATTTTTTGGTATTTTACTTTACTGTGGGTACCCTATAACCCACAGTAAAGTAAAATGCCAAGGTAAATTTCTGTTTTGGGTTTTGATGGTTGTTAATTTGTTCTAGTTTTTTTATTCTCTTTTTAAAAAGGTTTTTGACGAGGGATTTCGGGTAACCTGCGTTTTTACATTGGGTTTTAATAAATTGTAGTTGATCAGGTTTTATTAGTATTTTAATGTTTTTCTTAACAGCTTCATTTGTTATTTTTAGTGCGGCTCCCCTGCTGTAAGGAATGGCATTGGTAAATTTCTGTTTGTAGTTGTACTACAATTTATTAAAACCCAATGTAAAAATGCAGGTTACCCCAAAATCCCTCATCAAAAACCTTTTTAAAAAGAGAATCAAAAAACTAGAACAAATTAACAACCATCAAAACCCGAAATAGAAATTTACCAACGCCATTCCTTACTGCAGGGGAGCCGCACTAAAAATAACAAATGTAGCCATTAAGAAAAACATTAAAATACCAATAAAACCTAATCAAAATATTTTCAAACACATTCGCAGTGATAAAGACCTTATTGACCCTAATGAAACCACTGGCATTTATAAAATAAACTCTACAGACAATAATTCAAATAAATCAGGCTGCTACATAGGTATGACTAACAAAAATTAAAGACAGAAAAGGGGAACACCACAACGATATTAAATTCAATAAACCTAGTACTGCCCTTAATAAATAGCCCAAGAAAGCCCCATAGAAATCAACTTTTATAATAGCTAAAAACTCGCCAATTACAAAAATAACTATTATGCCCTAAACATCGAAGCTTTGCAGATTATAACCACAGATGGCGCTGTAAATGACATGACGCATGCACAGATAGATCCGGATGGAACCAGCGCCCACTGTATGGTATGTATCCTTACAGTGGGCGTTGATGGAACGATATTCTGAGGAAGAGAGCAAGGCATTTTGAAACTAGAGCTGAGGAAGGTGGTGGCCGCGACCGAAAGTGCTTCTGACGGCTTTTAATGAGTTTTTAACCTTTTATATATTTTAATACTGTACGTCCTTTTTCTTTTAAAATAAATAGAACTTTTACATAATCATTCATAAGGAAATATTCTAAGCACATCAGATACCGTTATACGAAAAGATTCCACAAACGCCACGGATAGAGCAATTACTTACACATTGTATTTTGTATTCCTTGTCAGTGCCTTGTTGTGCGCCTGATTGCAATAGCTTTCTCATATGTGATACATATCCTAAAATCTCTGGTGATTTATTTTTGATTTTTATTTCATATTCCTGACTTTTCATACTCTCTTAACTTTTGTGTTTTGCGCATGTGCATGATCGATTACATTTCCCATTACGGTTACAAATTAAATAGTTTTCCATATCACTACTGCCACATTGACGTCGTTAATCTGCCTTTTATCAGTTTCAAGAAAAACACCTACAAAGTTTCATTGATTCAGTTTATACTGATTATTCAATTCTCTCATAAAATAATCTTAATTAAGACATGGGGCTTTGAGAAAGTAGCAGAAATGCATAAATGATAAACAGTATAGCTTAGAAAACTCGAAAATGCATTTAGGTAAAAATAACCAAAATTGCAGATTCGCGTTTTTGACGTCGTGACAGATATACAAGGTCCGGCTATTAATTTCCAGGGCTCATGAAATAACTGTACCAAATGCCGCAGTGGATTGGAGAATACTAAATGATTTCGGCAGAAAAATCTGAAGCTTGAATTTTTATTTCTATTGCTATGACGCTATACTTTTAAAGGGAATTTATAATTTTTAAAACAAAGTTGTGAAATTTCGGTTTCAATTCTAAAACTGAAAGTAACTACACAAATCCAAAATTTAAAAATCCTGCAAAATATATTACTTATTAATGGTAAAAGGTTTCCATAGTAAATTGAATGATGCAAGAGAAAGCAGTTTTATGTTTTTCCACGTGTTTTTGAACTGGTATACAAATATTTGTTATAGTAGTATATATTCAAATTTTGGGGGTAAACTATACTGTGTTTTTGTTTATGAAAAGTATTTTTAATTTGAGTATTGTATATTTTGCATGTGTGTAACTAGAAAAAAAAAGAGCTAGTATAATTTTCAATTTTATTTGTTAGTAGAATTTTCAGTCTATTTACAACGGTGCTAATAAGGCATTTGATATGCCCAAGATGTCAGAATTAAAACAGTTTAGAAAGGCAGACCTAATTTCTCTGGCAGAAGAGTTAGAGGTAGAACTCGGTGCATCAGACAAAGTAGCTACAATAATAGCAAAAATAGAAGGGTCCCCAGACTATGATATTGAACTAGCTATTTCACAAATTAAATTGATTCAGGAGGATAGATTAAAAAGGGAGAAGGAACAGGAGAGAGAACGTGAGCGACAGCACGAAATTGAGAAAATTATACTTTCACAACAAAGTGAAACTATTAGTTTAGCCTCGAGTAGAGAAGAGACGACGCGTCCGGTCTGTTTGAAGTCAGTAATGCAGCCGTTCGACCCAGAAAAATCGGATATCTCGTTATTACTTCCTTGTACGCAGTATAAGGAAGTAATGTGATACCGAAAAATTTTGGGGGCCAAATTTCGACAAAAAAACCGATTTTGACTACCTCTAAATTGAATTTTAAAAATTTTTTCCATGCATCTCATCGTAGGCTAGCATGCACGCAGAGCCTGATTATGACCAACAGGGGCCCCGGGCATTGATGAATTTGGGGGCCCCTATCTATGAAATTTGTTTTATTTTTCATAAAATTTTGATATAAAAAAGACTATTTCAGAACAACATTTGATATTGGGGGCCCTTTCGAGCCGGGGGCCCTGGGCAAAGTCCCGATTTGCCCATGCGATAATAAGGCTCTGCATGCACGATCATATTAACGCATCTGCAACTCATTTTGACCAGCGGCGAGTTTATTGTGGTCAGTTTTTCCATGCCGTCTGTACGTACGTACGTATGTATGTAACTCGCATATCTCAAAAACTATGGGTCGTAGAATGTTGAGATTTGATATTTAGGATTGTTCTATGATCTAGTTGTGCACCTCCCCTTTTGGTCGCAATCGAATGAATAGTTTATGTACAGGACCGCCCAAAAGATTCGAAATACATTACGCTCTATGGGCCGAAAATCATTAAACTCGCATATCTCAAAAACTATTAGGCGTAGAATGTCGAAACTTCATATTTTGGATAGTTGTAACATCTAGTTGTGCACCTCCCCTTTTGGTTCCATTCGATTTGAAAGTTTATCTACAGGACCGCCCAAAACATTCGAAATACATTACGTTCAATGGGCCGAAATTCATTAAACTCGAATATCTCAAAAACTATTAGGCGTAGAATGTTGAAACTTTATATTTAGGATTGTTGTAACATCTAGTTGCGCACCTCCCCTTTCGGTTCCATTCGACTGGATAGTTTATCTACAGAACCGCCTAAAAGATTCGAAATACATTACGCTCTATGGGCCGAAATTCATCAAAGCGTTTTTTAGAGGTATTGGGCTATTTCAAACGACTCAGAAGTGATATATGCTGTAAAGAGTTAGAAAATGAATTTCTCCATTAAAAAAAGTGTCTTTATCATTTACAGTTCTGCTACAGGAACACTCAAAAGATTTCCAATACATTACGGTCAATGGCAATTTTAGGAGATTCATCCATTCCAAGCACAATACCGTCCTACCACATAAGTTAGGTAATGGTCCGACCACGGTCACGTGCTTCCCTCAGGTACTACGCCAAAAGTCGCCAAGCTTGGCGACTTTTTTGTGTACGTGTGTGCATATTTAACTCTCAAATCTCAAAAACTATTATGAAATTTCATATATAAGACTGTTGTAACATCTAGTTGTGCATCTCGATTTTTGGTTAAAAATCTACTGGAGAGTTTATTTACAGGACCACTGAAAAGAATTTCAGTACTTTAATGTCTATGGACATCTTCAATATAATACAATTGTAGACAGTCATTGTTTGGTACATGCCCAAAATCTCGCCGTCTGTCCTCGACCTTGGCGAGTTTTGCCGAAATGTCGCCAAATTTGGCGATAGTCAGTCATTTGGTCCATGCCCAAAGTATCGCCATTTGTCATCGTTCTTGGCGAGTTTTGGCGAAATATCGCCAAATTTGGCAATAATCTGTCATTGTTGGTCCATGCTTAATATCTCGCCAAATGTCGTCGACATTGACGAGTTTCGCCGAAATATCGCCAAATTTGGCGCCAAAAATTATTTCGTATTTTGTATAACTCTAAAACTTTAACCCGTAGAATTTTGAACTTTTGTATTTAGAACTATATTATAATATCTAACGGTTTTCAATATATTTTTTGTCAGCAATCGACTGGGAATTTATTTACAGGGTGAGCCAAATGACTTTAAATACATAAAGGTGTATGGATGCATTCAATTCATTGAAAGTCTCTGGTCAATGACTACTTTGGCTATCCCCAAAATCTCGCAAACTATCTCAAGTTTGTCGGCTTTTGGTGAAATATCGCAAAATAAAGTGTCAGAAAGAAATCTTTCAAATTGAACTCAGCTTGGCGATATCGAAATGTTTGGCTAGAAATCGCTATATCTTACTATTATTGATATTTTATATCTTTCAAACAAATAAGTTTAGAGGAAGTGCGTAAAAAACATTTTTGATTTAATAGACGTGCAAGGAAGTCATGTGTTGGACACATCAGATTTTTTTTTACTTTATTTCAAAAACAAGCAAAAAAAAATATAAATTAAATGAAGAGGAATGGGTATCCCAGCTATTAGGTCTTTTGCCAGGTAGGCTAGCAGAAGCTGTAATGAAAGAACCAGAAGATAAAATTGAGGATTTCGAATATGTAAAAGAAAAACTTCTCGAGAGATTTAGAGTAAACGCAGAAACATATAGAACCAAATTCACACAGTGTCAGAGGCCACCATCGGGTTTGTGGAAAGACCTAATTTTTGAATTGCGCTCCTACTTGAGTGGGTGGTTAAATGGGTTGAATATAAAAGACTTCGAAAGTCTGAAAAATCTAATGATCACTGATCAATTGAAGCGAAGGGCAACCCCGGAGATGCGAGAAAAATTCTTAGATTCTTGGAGTGAATTCGTAAATCCCGAAGAATTAGCAAAAAATTTTGACGATTATGAAAGTGTCAGAAAGCCCCTTAAAAAGTTCTCAGTAAATAGAGGCGCGGATGAAAAAAAATCGGAACGGCATCAAATCCTCGAGAATGGTCGAGAAAGGAAACTTCCAGATAAGAAATCGTTTAATTGGCGAGATAAGTCCACGGCGGACCAAAGAGAGAGCGCATTCGAGAGAAGGAAAGCGCCTGCATGTTTTGAATGCGGGTCTACCGCTCATTTGCGCCCAACTTGTCCCCGGTTGAAAAAGACTGAAACGCATCCCATAAACAATATAGGAATTGCTGAGGGCTTCGGACCTTCATTTGAGCCATATTTATCTACCGCGATAGTAAATGATCAGGAAATAGTGATTCTGCGAGATTCCGGGAGTAGCATAGATCTTGCACCACGAGATTTAATTGATCCTAAGCATCTAAACGGAGAAACAATTTGGGTTAAGCAGCCCCTAGAAAATACATTTAGGTGTTTGCCCTTGGCAAATATTGAGATCAAAATTCCCGAGATCGGAGTCATTAAAACAAAGGCAGCGATTGTTGATAAGTCAGTAGAAATGAAACATTACTTACTAGGTAACGAGACACAGAGCTTGATAGACCTGAGAAAAACGCAACAAGAACAAATAAATGCTGTTGTGACGCGAAGCAAATGTCGGGAAACGGAAAATAGTAAGAAATTGGAGATTATCGAGGAAAAACCAGAGATTAGCGCGGAAATCCCTGACATAGGTGACTGTGATCTACCCGAGTTTTCTAAAGAAAGTCCGGAAAGTTTAGTTCAGATCACAGCAGAGGAATTGAAGAGTGAACAAAGTAGTGACCCTTCCCTTGCAGGACTATGGGAAAAGGCGAGAGAAGAAAATAATCGAGAATATTGCGTGGAAAATGATACACTGTTTCGGTTAGCGACCGATCATAGGGGAGAGAAGAGGAAGCAGGTCATTGTTCCTACTAAATTTAGGCAAGATATTTTGACGTTATGCCACGAAGGCATTTCAGCTCATTTAGGCGCTACGAAAACTAAAGATAAGTTGTTGCGACATTATTTTTGGCCAAATATCGTAAAAGAAGCGGAAAATTTTGTTAAGACCTGTGACCCATGTCAAAAATTTAGTAAAGGTGGTGAGGCCAAGAAGGCTCCCTTAAAACTGGTCCCTATTATTTCAGAAGTCTTTTCGAGAATAAATTGTGATATAGTAGGCCCCCTAATTGAATCTGATAATCATAACAAGTATCTTTTGACCAGTTTGTGCCTGGCATCGAGATGGCCAGACGCAATACCTTTAGCTGATACTAAATCAGAATCGGTTATAGACGGATTGATGCTTGTTTTCAGCCGTCTAGGTTTTCCTAAAGAAGTTCAGTGCGAACTCGGAACATGCTTCACGAGTGCTCTCACTTCCGCGTTTTTCGAGAAATTTGGGATAAAGGTAGTTCACTCTAGTGTTCATAGGCCACAGAGCAACGCTATTGAGAGATGGCATCGATCTGTTAAAAGATTGTTGAAGGTTTTTTGTCTCGAAAATGGGAGTAGTTGGGAAAAAAATCTACCCTGCGCTTTGTTGGCCCTACGCACAGTAACGCACGAATCGACGGGATTCTCTCCCGCAGAGCTAGTGCACGGAAGAAACTTGCGGACTCCCGAAGTCTTACTGTTTGAAAAGTGGACATGCCCAGAGGAAGAAAACACTTTCGTTACTGAGCATATTTTTACATTAATGAATAGATTAAAAAGATGTCAGGAGTTGGCTGTAGAAAGGATGGAAATTACTAGGGATAAGAGGAAATTTTGGTATGATAGGGACACGGTAGAGAGAAATTTTAAACCTGGCGATGAAGTTCTAGTTATGGCTACTTCAAAGCCACACAAACTATCAGTAAACTGGATTGGGCCAGGTGTGATAGAGAGCAAATTATCAGAAACAAACTATATAGTGAAAGTGCCTGGAAGAAGAGAAAGCTCTCAAATCTATCACGTCAATTTACTGAAACCATATCACAGGCGTGTAGAGTTTGTAAATTTGTTAATGTCGGATCAGGAATCTTTAGAGGCGGATTTAGAAATCTCTTACCCGAATGCCACTCCAGATGTATTTGATTTCTCAGAAATCGTAAGCGAAAGTGGGCTCGCAGAGAAATGTACGCCCGCTCAGATTGAGGTGCTAGGCAATTTACTTAATAAACACAGGAAATTATTTTCGAATAATCCAGGCCGCACGGATCTGATCAAACATGATATACAGTTAATTACAGAGCAACCGTTTCGGATTAAACCTTACCGAACCTCCCCAAGACAAACGGAAATACTTAGCATGAAATAAAACGTATGTTAGAGCTTAAGATAATAGAAGTTGCGGAGTCTGATTTTGTTTCACCCCTCTTATTAGTAGAAGTGCCGGGAAGGGACCCTAGACCTTGTATAGATTATCGAAAGCTTAACTCCTTGACCCGCACAGAATACTTTCCCTTACCCAATATTGAGGAAAGGGTCGAATTAGTGGCAGCCGCAAAATTTATAACCGTCATCGATCTGACCGAGGGATATTGGCAGATCCCTTTGACCCCCAGAGCTCAAAGATATGCAACATTTGCAACCACTTTCGGAACCTTTAAACCCTTGGTCATGCCTTTCGGTTTAGTAAATGCTCCTTATCAATTCAGTAAATTTATGTCAATGCTTTTAGCGGGATGCGAACAATTTTGCGTACCGTCCCAGCCAGCCACGATACATCGAATTAACGTCGCCTTCGACGTAATCATCGACGTTAAAAATCCTTGGATATGTCCACCTGTTTGCCCGTCGAGCGCTGAACTTCTCGACGGCGTATTACCCGCGAGGGGTGATCGTGAGAGATAACAATCTCGCTTAACTACGGCGTAAGAATGGAAAAGGGTGACCGCCAGGAAGAGAAAATCCCCGATATTGGTCGAACACTCGTCGCTGTAACGGCGAAGGGAGACAGATTCTCGGAATTCGTTTATAAAATTCAGCTCATAGTGGTTGATTTTACGTTATACCTTGTCGAATCGCTCCAACAGGACAGAGAAAACCGGCTTATATTCGTCTAATAGAAGTCGTTCTTTAAAGACTTCGCAGAATTTGTCGAATTCTGCCCATTTATAAACGTAGTAATTATGCCGCAATTCCAGACATTCAGAGAATAGACAAATACCATTTACATACGTCGTGAAGGAATGGAAATTCAAACTGTTCTGATCTTGTGAACTTTTGCCGTTTAAAAAGGAAACATTTTATATTTCTATATAATACATTTTAATATTAGTTTGTTAGCTAATAAAAAGTTATTTTTAATTAAATGTGCAAAAATTACAAGTTTTAAATTAACTTCTAGTCGTTTAGATGAAGTTGTAAAATATACATTCATAAAAATTTGAACACAGAGAAAATACATTAAAGAAAAATATAATCTTGATTTTTTGAATTTAATTGATCAGTAACTTGCATAAATAGCTTATGTCTCTATTTTACATTTTAAAGGGTTTACTTTTTCCCCCCGGTACATTTTATGAATTGTTTTTACTGTAGGTATATTTAATAAAAGGCGGGGGTGGGTACGCTGTTTAATTCAATGTTATAAACAATCTAAATATCTTCATATATTGGTGAAAGATGGTGAAAAAGTAACTTAAAAATTAAATAAAATATTAGTAAATTTAGTTAAGTAAGGAATACAGTTTAAAATGCAATTTTACTAACAGTAAATATAATTTACTTATTTTATATAAAAAAGATTACTTTTTAACCAATATATGAAAATATTTAGATAGTTTATAAGAGTAGATTAAATAATTTTTTGCACCCTTTTATTAAAAATACCTAATACAGCCAAAACGATTAATAAAATGTACCGGGGAAAAAATGGAAACCCTTTAAAATGTAAATTAGTGACATAAGTTGTTCGTGCGAGTTACTTATCTGTTAAATTAAAAATCAAGATTATATTTTAACTTTAATATATTTTTGTATATGTTCAAACTTTTATGAATATAAATTTTATAACTTTATCTAAACGATTAGAAGTTAATTTAAAACTTGTTATTTCTAATCATTTAATTCAAAATTGCTTTTCATTAGCTAACAACTAGTAGTATAATGTATTATATTTAGAAATATAGAGTGTTTCCTTTTAAACGGCATGTGCACCCGACAAGAAGTTTGAATTTCCATGCTTTCACGACGTATGTAAATGGTGTGTGACTGACATATTCTCTAAATGTCTGGAATTCCGGCATAATTACTACGTTTATAAACTGTCAGGATTCGACGAAATCGTCAAGGAACCACTTCTATTAGACGAATAAGCCTGCTTTTTTATCTCCATAGTTTATTATAGTTTTCCTGTAATAAAATATGAAGAAGTTTTCTATCTACAAATCCCCCCCCCCTCTCACCCTCCCACGAGAAAAATTTTGTCTACTTCATTACACAAACAGTTTTTTATTTATCTCTCTTAATTCTTTGATTTGTTCAATTTCACTACTCCAAATAGGTTTAAATTACATACTAAATGCACACATATTAGTATACAATTTAAAAAGAAAAAAAAACTTTGCATAAAGTGCTTTAATCTGTTTCATTGTAAGTTATGCCATAATGCAATAATAAGTTGACTTTTGTTATAGTAAGTTTACATTAAGTAAATTTGTGCTTATAATGAGAAAAAATATTTCATATGCTTAAGGTAAACAGTTGATTTTATGCCAATTGTACCTTTATATTTCACTCTATAATACAAATAAGAAGACTTATAATTAGCAATTAAAAAGAAAATGAATAAAAGAAACAAAGCACATAATTATTAGTTAAATAATTACTTAACTCACCTCTAAAATTTTGATGGCTGGAATTAAAATTTGTAGTTACCCCGATAAACTTTAATAACATCACCGGCCAACACAATTTAAAGAGAGCCAGACAAACTTATTAATATGCCAAGCTAACGATAAATCGTGTTAGCATTGAACTTGAAAAATATTCCAAGAGATACTTGAAAAATATCCACTTTTATAGTTAAAACTATGGAAATTTTACTGTTCTGTGTAGCGCAGCTGAGCTCAGCCATTGACTACACGCTGGAGCGAGTTCTGCCCTTGCATAAAAAACTGCGAAGTACGAGCCACGCGAACCATGAACGAATACACACACAAAAAAGAAAAAAAAAGCATCTGTTTTCTGAGAAAACGGTTGGGGTGGACATGTCAAAGGTCGTGAGAAAGGACCCTGTAAATTCTGTCTCCCCTGCACTGTTTATTCGACGTTCAACTGACTATTAACTAAGCTGAAAAAATTTCTCGATGCTCCATCGCGTGTTTCTTCTTGGCTGGCTGGGGGGGGGGGTCTCTTAGACCGCCAAAGCCATAAGCGGAAAATCGGCGATGTATTGACGGATCATAGACCTCCTGAGGGCGACCAACATTAACAGTCGAAGATAGCCGCCTCCCTGACCAAAATCGAACGGCTCTTTAAGACGTCGACAACACAATGTATGTTTGATCTCTTTTAAACGCTATTTTTTGCTGTAATTTTTCCTCGACCTATTTTCGACATCGGGAATACGTAATTTAAACGTGTGTGCGCTTGCTGGGGTATTTGGATGACATAGCAATATTTTCCAGCACCTGGGAAGACCATCTTAAGCACATAGATGTGATTCTAGAGAAATTAGCAGAGGCTAAATTAAAAATTAAACCCGCGAAGTGTAAGTTCGCACAAGATTGTGTGAAGTATTTAGGTCACATGGTAGACGGAGGCCGGAGAACCCCTGCGGAGGCAAAGGTAAAGGCCGTACTCGATTTTCCTACCCCTACTACCAAAACAGAGATTAGAAAAATCTTAGGGTTAATTGGATATTATTCCCATTATCTGCCGAATTACGCAGTTATAGTAGAACCACTCACTCGCGCTTTAAAGGGAAAAACGCGAAAAGAAAAGATAGACTGGACGCCTGAAATGGAAGAAGCTTTCCAAGCGGTTAAAAAGAAACTAACAGAAAGTCCTGTTCTGTATGCCCCTGACTACAAGCAGGAATTCATTCTCCAAACTGATGCATCGGATAAAGGAGTGGGTGTGATTCTTGCGCAGCGCAAGAATGGCGAAGAACATCCCATTTTATATTTAAGTCGAAAATTCACGGGTCCAGAAAAAAATTACGGGGCGACTGAAAAAGAATGTGCCGCCGTTATTTTCGGCATAAAAAAGCTAAGACCATATCTGGACGGTCAAAAATTCAAAATTGAAACCGACCACAATCCCCTAGTATGGTTAAAGACTAATTCGGGCAAAAATCAAAGGTTAATGAGGTGGGCGTTAGCACTTCAACCGTACAATTACACCACGGAGCATAAACCGGGGAAAAGCATAAAACATGCTGATTGCCTAAGTAGGATTTAAAAAAAAAAAAATGTAAATATTTCTTCGTATAAATTTTTACTATTATTACTCATAAATATGTGGTTAATTTCTCATATGCTATTATTTTAGTGTTTAAATGCAGGTAATAAATTTCAAATCTGTAAAAATACTCTATAGCAAATTGCAGTAGGAATTAATTCTTGCTACTAGTGTTATATAGTGTTTCCAATTTTTCTTCTCCAAACCTCGCGAAAAATTGTTTTGAGGGGAGGGTGCTGTAGAGTTTATAGTCTCAGTTTTATATTCAAACGGAGAATTGAAATGTACAGGCGGTTGCCGTGCCCCCCGCCAATGCTTGGAACAAGATGAATTTTCACAGCCCGCTAATTTTGCACCTGCTTGTAACAAGCAGGTGATTTTTGAGAGGGGAAGGAAAATGTAGAGGTTGAGAACGGGGACTCAGAGAGAGACAGGAGCCCTGAGCGGACGCGTCTAGGACGCACTACGTTGATTGTAATTTTCGAAAAAGATTCCGGGAATCGACCACCGATCGCCGAGACCAATTTTTGGGGCAGAGACATCCTGTCTCGTAGATCCACCTGGACAGTGGCTCCGGACTTTTCCGGACAGTTTCTTCGAGCAGTGACATCTTCACGCTGGACAATTCCATCCTGTCTCGTGGATCGACCTGGCTCCGGTCGACAGTGGCTCCGGACAGTTTCTTCGAGCAGTGACATCTTCACGCGGGACAATTCGATCTTCTATATAAGTTTTTAAAAATATTTTATCATATAATTAATAGTACTTACTACAATTTAAGTCTTATATTTTAGAAATATGCATAAAAACTCCTAATTTATAGATACCATAAATGCATGTAAAATGTATTATTTTAATAACTATAGCCTTTTATTGCTAAGTGGAATGGGTGTGTTGGCATTGTTGCGTGCAGGGGCGTATGACCCCCCTCTCCCATGAAGAATTTTTTCCCATACGAAATGTATATTCTTCACGCCCTTATCACACACATGTATGCATATATGTGAGTTGCAATAGTCGTAACACCCCCCCCATGAAAAATTTCTGGCTACGCCCCTGGGTGCGTGTATTTTTTAAGGACCGCGATGGTCAGGGAATTCTAGCAATTGTGGTCAGGGAAACTGGTTTCAAATTTTTTGTGGCAACCATGTTATTCTATAAATCACGTCAATTTTCTAATGCGTGTTATTTTGCACTGTTTCAGTATTTAAGGAGGGGAAAAAAGACGGAACGGACTCCATCGGAATTGAATCAGCGACCTTCCAGTCTCTGGCCGAAAGCGAAACCGCGGCACCACCGAATCACCAAAAAATTTGCGAAATAATTGCTATATAACAATGTATCAAATATTTAAATAGAATTTTTTCGAAAATGCACGAGAGTTGGCGGCTAATTTTTTGCCATGCTAATTTTACTATACCATGGGTACCCTATAACTCATCAACATTTCATCAAAATCAGTGATTCCCAACGTCTGAGCCTCCCCTTGTAAGACTCTAATTTCCTCAAATATCGGTAGTTACATTTGATAAATACGTAGTTATCAATTATTAAAAATTATCATTCTAGAGTTCGTCGCCAGCTGTATATAGTTATTCCTCTTCTCTGTTTTAATTGTTTTGCACATTTGCAAGTTTTTTTCTCTTTTTTTTTTTTCTGAACGATTTACTCCATTTAACCGGCTTTCTTATTACACATTATTCATAATTATTACAGATATTTACTAACCATAAAAATAACTACGAATGATATAAAAAGTGTCTTAGCAAAGCTACGTTTTGCGATTCTGAAATTAAGTGGGACTTCCAGAAATTGATCTGAAAATTGAGCGATTTGAGATATTTTGCAAATACAGCATTTGAAATATATTATATTTTGCCAAAATTAAGCATATTAGTGACATTTTTCTTCATCGGTGTAGCTAGGGTTATTTGCGCCCGGTGCAGTCCTTTCGTTTTCTGCCACATCTACTAAAGGCCAGAGCAGACTTCAATGCGTTTCCGTACACTAGAATGGGTACTCAATGTATTTTTCATTTTCGTATCTCCAAGACGGATTGCGGAGTAAAGTGTCCCCATTGTATGTTTGTCGTGCTTTTGTGGTTTCACCGGTTATCCTTTGTTGGCGAATCCCGACTGGTCATGAAAAGCCTATAAATTTTTCCACCCTGCACTGTTTCCCCCCTTTTACAAAGCGTACACGTGCAAATTGACCATTAAAAAACTTCCCTCATATCCTGCAGCGTACGGCAATCGCACTCGAGTCTGGGCTGGCCTTAAGTGTCAGTATTCTCCGGTCGCTTATCTTGTGTTTATCTTGCCGCCTTCGCGGACCGCCCCCCTCCCCCTCCCCTATTATTACGCCACTCTTTCGCTTATAAAAAAAAAGGTGGAGTAATTTCAGAATTAGTAGTAATTCAAACTATTGATAAGATTTGGTATTCTAAATATACAAATTATATATCTTCTGAAATTTTGAAAATTTTCAACATTTTACTAAATGAAGAAAAAAAAATTAAAGCAAAGGTAAAGTAATTCTGGGAAAGTAAGTTTTCAGAAAACAAATTGTCATAGTCTGATAGTTAGGTTATTCTTTAATCAATTTAAGCTTATTTTGCTTTCAAAAAATAAAAAAACTATTTATTTATAAATAACTAGCCGCCTCCGGCGACCAGTTGGTTCGCCATCTTAATAAATCTTATTCGGAGAGAATCCTGTTTCTCACTGGCTTCCTTGGCACTGAAATCTCTTAGATTCTGAATGCAATTTTAAATTAAGTTGGTCACAAACAGGAGCAGCCCTAGGGTAAGTGTAGAGACCCCTGCTAACATAAAAAAAAGACGCCTCCTTTTATGCTCTGCTTAGTTTTTTAAGTTCGAAATGACGCCCCTTCGAAGTCGGAGCCCCCATGCGATGCTTACCGTGTCGGGCCGCCCTGGCTACAAAAATAAGATGGGATTCAATGATAAAAACCTACAAAAAGGTATAGATTATTTTCGTCCTATATTAATTCTGAACAGCTTCTGGATATATTGGCCTTTATCAAAAAACGGAAAGGTTAAAAAAAAAGTAAGAAAATCTGAAACACTTTCAGATATTAAAAAAGCACTAAAGCGCTATGTATTAAAGGTATATTATAATCCATGGATATTCCCTATTTTCTTTCCTTATTTCATTAAGTTGGAAAGTATATCATTATTCATGAGTGTGATTAAACAAAATTAAAATTGATATTTCTAACATCCTTTTTCTGGATGTAATACATTCGAAATAGATGGGGAAAAGCTGCGCAGAAAAATGCACGATTGGAACTGTGAAATTTTCTCAAAAACTTATTCAGGTGTATTCATAATCGAAGTAGCAGACGATGAAACTACGATAAATTGCGCCAAGCGTTAGAATCATCTCCTTAAAATCGCACATCAACCATTTTATTTTTCACCAAATTAAAAAGTTGCACATTTTAGTCTCGGAAAATTACCAAATCCTATTTTTATTTTGAGTATAAAATATTTCATTCCTGCTCTAATTTCACATGCACACGATATTTTAATTAAAAAGTAACCTTACAAATAATCTAAACAAAAAAAAATCGAAATCGTTATTCTTTTATTTTTACTTCAAGAGTCTGAATCATTTAATAAACTTGCCAAATATGGCTCCCTAGATACGCTTAATCTTCACTCTTTCTACTGCGGGGTTACAATTGCGAAATCGCAAAAATTTGCCTTTTGCAACACGTTTTTTATCGATATCTCCTAAAATAATTCGAATTTCGAAAAAATCGCTTCGAGGTATGTGGGGACCTATTCTAGAGAATTTCCATACAAAATTTGGTAGGTCTACGATCACCCGTCTGCGAGCTACGCGAGACACAGACAAACAAACTAACGGACAGTTTACACTCTGTTTTATTTATATAGATTCTGGACGTTTGTTTGGTTTTTTTTTCTTCTTCTTCTTTCTTATGAAATTATTTAAATACTTTCTGTAACAGAATGTTATTTATTTTAATCAGCCAGTTTCAAAACTTGCTGCTTAAAATAAAATTTGAAATTCATACGATTTTAATATACTTTTTTTTACATTACGAAATTGAAGTTTAAGAAAGATTTATTGCTTTTAAGGGAACAGTTTCAGGGGATCAATTTTCTTTCTGCTTGCTAAATTATAAAAATTTTGACACCTTATTTTTAATCTTATGCCTGTAATATCACGAGATACTGCAACTTTTGTACATACACACAGCGCAATTTCATTGGCAAACAAACTCTTTAGATGGCTTTTTCTCCATGTTCATATTTTCTTCAATTACATGTTTTAAACATGCTAAGGCTTTTTTTTTTTTTTTTAATTTGTATTTGAGATTAAGATTTAAAATTTTTTTGTGCATGTTCTTCATTACAGTTCTTTACACAGTATCGTATATCAGTAGAAAAACTATATTAGACGCAATATTAGAAAATCCATGCACAGCCTTGTGTAATATATATTTGAAAATCTTTTTTTTTTTTTTTTTTTTTTAATTGGACAAAATCTTTATTTTTTTAAAGTATTAGAGATTTCTTAAAAATCAGTTTTTTAAACTTTTTAAAAATTTTTACTTAAATCTGCAGTTTAAAGAGATTTATTTTTTCAAAATGTACTATTAGTTGAACATTGAAATGCGTCCAGTTCATCATTTGCTTGTACTATAGTTTTTAAAAAAATGCTGAAATGGTAAACTATTTCCTTAAAGGGACTTTGTTAACATGCCACAAAAAAATTAAAATTATTTAGAATATTTTAAACATTATTTCTTACCTTTTGAAAATTCTGTGTGTTAAAATGTTTTTAATTTAGATTTATATTTGCTAAAATTTACATATTTTATTTAATTTATAACTTTTATTGATATAATTTAAGAATAAAAGAATAGTGCTTTTTTTAAAACTGTATTCATGTTTCATGAATGAGCAAACATCAAATTAGAAGAGTGTGTGTAAGAGGAAGAACAAATATATTTCAGTAACTTGATTTTGAATGGTGTTGTACATCCAACAGTTGGTTGCAATACAAAATTTGTACATGACTCTGAAAAAGGGTAAAAAAAAAAACTAACTATGCACTGTAAGTCAAAACATGCATTACAACCCTACAAGTTTTGGGGACAAGCCCTAGTCCTTTTCAGATTGTTTCAAACCAGTTTTCTGTAATATGCTATCTACCTATACTTTCTCATGGAACTGAAGTACCCTTTTTGAAAACAGGCTGTCCTTTTTTAATTTTCCCCCGGCGGCCTTTTTTTTTTTTTTTTTTTTTTTCCCCCCTCTAGAGTCAACACTATTTAACAGCAGTGGTTAAAAATTGCTGGTTTTATGTATGAATTATCTACTAAAATTACACGCAAAATTTTGCAGACTGATTATGAAACTCTGAAAGCTTGACGCAGACAGCAACAAAACTTTCTGCCACTGGGAACATAGTGGGGTTACACAAATAAGCGCTGGACATAACGCTCTTGCGTATGTCCGGAGCAGCACATACGTTAGCGCTTATGAGCTGCTCCGGATAATCTGCCCGCAAAACAGCAAAGAATGACGCGAAGGAAATAAAATGAAAAAATATGTAGAATTGCAAAATAACTTCGATTATTTTTAAAGCGCAAGTATTTTAAAGTTCCATTTGTTTCATATTTAATGCGTTTTCACTTTTTCGAATCTTAAGAGCTGTAGAAATGACTTGTTTCACTTAATTGTTAAATTTAACAATTTAAGTGGCAACAATGGATTCCGTTGCTACGAAAACTATAACAATGTTAAAAATAGAACATGAAATGAGTTGTTTACTTCACTAGAGCTTGCATATCGGCGTAACTAACGCCGCCAGTCAATGTCAAAGAGCTAAAATGAGTCACAGATTAACTTGACAATAAAGGCAATAATTTATAGGCAATCTAGCCTTACCGGGATTAAAAACATTCGTATTTATAAAGAATGCCTATGTCATTACACCGTGTTTGGCAACATTGAAAAAAAAAAAAGGGTTATCTAGGCATGCGCTCGTAACATTGGCTCATCGCAATCGTAGAATGGAATTAGCAATGCGTAAACGCAAAAACACACGCTATTAAACACAGAGGTGCACTATATTTGAATATTTATTTCTAACTTTTCTAAGAAAGGTCCTAAAGTAGGAATTAACGTACATTTTAATTTGCAAAACAAAACTCTATTAGACAGTACACGCTTAAATCTATTGAGTAAAATAATAATCAAACGGAGTATATTTTTACTCAATTATTGACTTCAAACAGCCATTCTCTCGATTGAGTAAAATTTGCTCCATTTATCGACAAATATCAATGGAGCGAAAAATTCTCAATTTTTGAGCATTATACAGCAGCTCCATTTAGGCTAAATAATAATCAAAAATGAAGAGTGTCTGTCCGTTTTTGATTAATATAACTGTACTCAATTATGATTATTATTTAAGCTATAGAATGAGCGTTTTTTCAAAATCAGTCCTTTTTTAATTAATATATCTGTACTCAATTAATAATATTATTTTAAGCTAGAAAAAGGGTGTCTTATGAAAATTTGCTGTTTTTGATTGATATATTGAATTATTCGTTTTCTTCATTTTTTATTATCAGAGCTGTAATCTATGATTATAAGCCCGAGAAAACAAATTTTAAAACAAGGTAAATACATTACATATATCTTCACTATAAAAAAGTATTTTTTTTAATAAATAGAATATAATTTCACTATAGTCTCTAGTTATAAAACGAATTCACAGTACAGTCAGAATACACAAATGCAATCATGGTTAAACCAGCTGTAAGATTTAATTAAAGCAGCAACCCAATTTATTTACATGAAAAAGGTAAAATAGTACTTACTCACTTGACTTGAAGATATCATAACTTCATTTGTTTTACAAGAGCGACGAGATTTTTATAATCCAATCGTAAGAAACTATGTCCATTAAAACAAAATTTTTACCGAAAGCATCCTCTCCACTTACACTTAGGTTGAATTTATTTCACAACTCTGAATATGAAAAAGATGTATTTGGTATTCGGATATAAAATAAAATTATCACCATTCTAAAGTATCATCGGGTATCCTCTTCAGAAACTCTTTTAATTCATAATTTGATTTTAATTAATAAAGACATGTTTGCTCTTCAATGCTCGCCGCAACACAGAATATAAATAACCACTGCGTAAGCCATACGATTCCCGCGTTGTGTTGTCTGTGGTGACTATGTTTATGTACCGTTTTCCGTTAAGGTCACGTGATAGAAATAGGATATCTTACTACGCATTTTTCGCGGGGGAGAGACAGAATTCTCAAATAAACAAGATTTTAGTGAAAAATAGAGTATAATAGGATCTAGCGAATCCTGAGCATTGAGGGGAATTGAGGAGATAACAAATTATTGTCTTTAATGAGTATTTTTTAGCGTAAAAGGATTTAAATCAGCCGATAAGAAATTTAATCAATAAAGGAGTGTTAGCTTTAATCAATAGATTTAAGCGTGTATATTAATTACTCAATTCTAACAGTTTCCAGTAAAAGAAACTTCCGTACCGCTGCTTTAACAAATAAGAATCAATTATTTATTACATATATAGTACTTCGATTGCCAAAGTGACTACATACATCTTTTTGCTTGATTTTTTTTTTCTAGGAATCATTCGAAGCATTGATTTAACCATAGGCGCACCCACGGAGGGGGCTATGGGGGCTCAAGCCCCCCCCCTAAAGGTGGACGGTTAGAAGTGAAAAACTTAAAAAAATGAAAATTGTCACTAATTAATTATTACTATTATTATTATTTATTGTCTTCAAATTATTCCTAAAATATTTTTTACCTAAAAAGATGTTAGTTTTTAAATAAATACTTACAGAGAGTTTATGAAACACTGTTAAAGTCGGTTACAATATCACTGAAAAGATCAGATAATTATTTATGACTATATGAGTCTTGCTTGTGGGCTTGTGTTGTATGGGCAAATCAAGTGGTACATAATATTTTGACGTTATAAGAGGGTTGTAACTATTATCGATCTCACTATAACCGAGTTCAGCAGTATTTTCGGCTCAGCCCCCCCCCCCCCCTAAATTAAAATCCTGGGTGCGCCACTGGATTTAACCGCAACCAAAATGGGAAATAGTTATCTAACACGTAAAACAGACATCTATTTGAAAAGGAGCAGTATTTTAAATTATTAAGTATTTGTTAATGTGTTTTATTCATCTTTAAATACAATGTACAAAATGCGAGAATTTCAATGACCTTAAATTTTGTGGAATTCCCCTAGCTTAAATCAATTTACTTAATTTGCTGAAAATTATGAAGATAGATCGCTTAAAATCGCCTTAATAACTGCATTATTTAAGTTCGGAAAATGAAAATTTAACGCCATAATGTATCCTAATAAAACCCACACTTGTTTTTAAATATACTATTTCCTTACGCTCTGTCAGTAAATTGCGCGAAGCTTAAAAATGCGCAATCCGCTATATCCTCAAAAAATGGGCATATCAGCCATTTTACTTTTCGCCATATTAAAAGGTTATGCATTTTAGTCTCGGAAATTTCCAAATCCTTATTCTTTTGCATATAAAACATTTCATTCCTCCTCTGATTTCGCAGGCACACGATATTTTAGTTAACAGATAACCTTACGAATATAAACAATCAGAAAAAGAAATCTTAAAACTCCTGTTATCCACGCGATCGTATTAGCAATTTTAAAATTTATGAACTTTAAGAAATACATTTTGACTTAATCTTTTTTTCATGCTTTTTAATTTGACGTAAAAATGACTTTATGAAATGCCGTACTTATGTGTGAAGACAGGCTTTTATTCTGGTTACTGATTGTTCGAGGAGAGTATTATGGTCAAAGCGCATGGTCAAACTGCATCAGAAACGACTTCAAGAATCTGTCCTGAGCAACCTTAGCATTTTAATATTATATATAGAATAGATGTGGAGTAATTGTGAGGTTTTTTCTAAAAAGGGAGGCAAACATCTAGCGTATTAATATATATGATGATATTTTATAGAAGCTTTAAATTACTGAGTAAGTTTATACTGAAATATGAAATATAAAAATTCAGTTACAAACTAACTATTAACATCATGGATATATGCAGTTTGAAAATATTTGCTTAGGAACATGTAAGTGTATGAGAGAGAGAAGGAGTGGTGGTGGTGACATGAAAATAGTCACAAAAGGTTTTTGGACCCTTGATGCAAGTGGACTTTAGTACCGCTTAAAACGTATATTTATTTCGCGTTTATTATTCTGTGTGTTTTATAATATTAAATATTTCTATTTATTTAACAAATTTCCACTTAGATTTTTTTTAAATGCTTCAATAACAAATAATACTCAATAGAAAACTGCTATTTAAAAGATGAAATAAATAATAGCACACATAAAAGTAAAGGTACTTAATCAGAATGCACTCTCCAGTTGAAAATTGCTCACCTTTCATCAACTGTAGAAACTGAAACTTCAGTAACGCCAGAAATTCAAACCCAAACGCTGATGAAGAATGAAGAATTTTCATCTAAAACATACATCAACAAACATGAACTGCCTTTCGTATGTGTTATTTTACAAAGATTTAATTATTTCAAATGCTTCAGTAGTTCACCTGAAAAATTGAAGAACCTTTTTATAACACATATTGGCTAAACAGAATTTATATTATATAACTTGGCTATATTTTGGCTCTAAAATTGTGTCAATAACTATTAGCACTGTGTTGTTTATATACAGGTATTTTGTACTAATAGTTATGTTTGTCCCATAACTATTGGTACAAAATAAATGGGCAATAAGAAATCAGAATCGCATAGCAATGTGGTGTCGAAAATGCCGTTTTCACTTATCTGTTAATAGTCATTCTAGGAAAAGTGTTGAAGTGTTCATCTAATTTTTAAACAATAAGCTCATCTCCAATAATTTTATCCGTGAAATGAAATAGAATTTTGAAACTATCAATTTTAGTCATGTGTTTTCTGAAAAATATAGTTTTTGCCAAACATTGTTCGGAAAGTTCACTATTATTTCATCTCTTGTTCCAAAGTGATTATTACCAACAAGATAAAGACGGCGTTTTCGATCCCACATTGCTATGCAATTCTTATTCCTTATTATATGCCCAGTTGCCCTTTAATTTTGTACCAATAGTTATAGGACATCCTGTATAAATAATAAACTACTTTTAAAGCAAAGAATTTACATAATTCATTGTTTCTTTATTTTAGATGTAAACTGTGCGATTCATCTTGTCATATTGCTTCTGTTCGAATTCCGTATGCCTGTAAATTGTTGTTCCAAGAACTACAGTCAATGAATATTATTCCAAGACTGAAACTAACAGAATACTTTAAATAACAATTCAAAGTGATTGTGTAAATACTTGTTTATAAAGAAAATAAAATTTTCTAAGTTCTGTCGTATGCCTGATATTGAGTTTAAATTTTGCAGTAATTTATCTATATAATAATATTTATGCATATAGACTGAAACTTAAACAATTCAACACATGACTAACTTGCATTCCATTTATGGAGCAAAAAATAAAAAAAGTAAACTTTAAAAAAAACTTAGAATTTCATTGCATGCATACCTCATTTTAAAGGTGATATTTTGTAAATTTTAGATAGTATAATGTTTTAATTTTCTGATAGAATCACCTTGTATTTGTTCATTGAATGAACACAGATGAAAGAACACAGCCTGTAGCCAAGAAAACAAGTCAAATGGTAAAAGAACCAGTCTTGTCATGAAGAATAAAGAAACATAACATTTTTGCTCTCCTAAAATCAGCCTCATAGTGTAGTAAAATATTATTCAAATGAAGATATAGCATTGTTATTCAGAAAATCATTCTGTATTTGTTTACCCAAACCCAAGTGTTTGCCCTCCCTACCTAAAGTGCCTTAGCTCTGCAAAATATGTATTGCTATTTTACATTAAGGCTATTTGCTTGTAGTTATTGATATCATCCCAGCTATAAAGCATATTTTCATGCTCTAGCTTTTAACAATTCAAGAATGTTTAAACTTTAGCATAATTTAATTTTTGTAAAATTGAGCCCTTTATAACTGATGCATAAGAAGTGCCCGTTCCTAGACTGTATGACTCACCTCCCATCCTTCCTCACCTACGTAATAAGTACAGTAGAGAGCCAGAAATCTGCACAGCTTGGGACCATGACGTGTGCGGATTTCGGGCCATAAAAGATAAATCATTACATTTCTGATTTCCAGGCACGTGCCGGCAGGGAGGGGTCACCGCCCCCCCCCCCAGTATACGATGAGAGGGGGCGAACTATACAATTCGCCCCCCGCCTCTATCAGGCATGTGCCGGCAGGGGGGGGGGGGGAGGTTCACATTTCTTGTATATGAGGAGAAGGGGCGGACTGTATAATTCGCCTCCACTCTATTAAGAAGTTTAAAATATCATTGCTGTGAAAACTCCACCCGAAATTTGAACACTTGCTGTACCCTCGAAAACAAGGCCGTTTTCGGAAGGGGGGGGGCGAAATTTTCGTCAGTGCATTAGTAGTTTATTTGCATTGAATCTGGAGACAATTACAGGCGCAAAAAATCTTAATACTATATATTCCCCACCCCTCTCCGAAGCGCTGCATTTCCCCCTCCGAAATTTTTTTCTGGCTACGGCCTTGCTCGAAAAGTGTCTAATTTATAGTGTTGCATTTCAATGCTATGAACACCTATTCTCCAGAAAATTTTCTAATTTGGAAGGTTTCACTCTACTAGCACAAAAATAATTCAGAGCTGTGCTTAGGGGGTGGCAAACTGGGCAACCACCCAGGGGCGCTAAAAAACTATTGAATTCATAAATATCAAGTAGTCTAATAAACTTACTGACCTAGATCTGCTCAAAACTGCACATCAGTAAGCATAGCCGAGAAAAAATACATAATTTGTACTTTCGTGTATAGCTTTCTTTTTCAAATTTACAGCACGGTAAGTAGCAAGAGTGCAGCTTTTACTTTATGGAAACGTATTTTAATGCAATTAAACAAATTTACTTAGAGTCTGTAGAAGCTTTTATGAATATTTCTCAAAATTTCCCTGCCACCAACATTAGTGAAACAGCTCAACTTCGAAAAAGCTTCTTTTTCATTCATTTCATCACTCTTTGAAGTCATTGATATAGTCTCTAAGGAAATTGAAAAAAGATTTCATCAACCAGGAATTGAGAATCTGGTAAAATTTGAAAAAGTGCTTACTGATGCTGTGAAAGGGAAAATGTTGAACGGCACTTTTTTGCCGGAAAAATTAGGCATACATTCAAATGATTTCAGTCTTGAAAAACTGGAAGCCCAGTTAATTTTGCTACGTAGTGTAGTTAAAGATAACTTGGAATCACCATTTGATATCTGCCCGAAGTTAATCGCAGAACCAACTATGATTAAAAAGATCATGAGTGAAGTACTCAAACTTGTAGAATTGATCTCCATTACCTGCATCTGCAACTACAACTGAAAGATCTTTCAGCGCTCTTAGACGTGTACAAACGCGTATTTGCGCACAAACATGACACAGAAACGTTTTACACATCTCCTAATTCTCAACATTCACTAGTCTTACACTGCAAAAGTCAATTTGACTTTTGCAGTGTAAGACTAGTCGTAACTATATCGCAAAAGAATTTGTGTGTAGAACTGCAAAAAGAAAATCTGTATTTGGTAATTAAATTTGTTAGTAAATTCGGCCAACTTCTAGATATACAAGGGGTGATCAAATGAAAAGGTACAAAAAGACACGGTGGGTACAAATGTAGACTTTATTCAAAATATACACCATAGGCCTGAGCACAACGATCCCACTGATGAACAAGCCGCAGGATTCCTTGTTCCCAGAATTCCTGTGGCCGTGACGAGACCCAGTCCGTCACAGCGTCCTTGAGTACGTCGTCCGAGTGGAAGTGCTTCCCTTTCAGGTGTTTCTTCAGTGGACCAAACACATGGAAATCGCAGGGCGACATGTCCGGACTGTAGGGCGGATGATGAAGCCGTTCTCACTTGAACGTGGCCAGTTCCTTGGCGAAAACGGACATTCCATTTTCTCACTGACTTGTGGGACACACAGTCTTCCCAGTATACGGTTATCATCCTGCGATGAATAGTGACTGGTTTAACACCTTCCGCTGTCAGAAATCGGATAACGCCTCGCTGTCTCCAAATCGTTGAATTTTGGAATGTGAGCGCCATCCTGTCCTCACACGCACTGCCGCGTCAATTGGACGAAGGAGGGTGCTTTTATGGAAGTTTCTGGTTTCTGCCCTCTCCTGCAGCCCCCCCGCATGCGCATGCCCCTATCCACGCCGAAGACTCCAATCGCATCCCTAGATGTCTCGCTACGTTCTCTCATGGCGGCATAGGCAAATATGTAAACGGTTAAGTTTTTACGAAGTTTCGTACCTTTTCATTTGATCACTCCTTGTAAAAACGTTTCAGGTGTTTTTGTATTTTTTAAAATCGCAAATAATCTGTCGCCCCCCCCCCTTCCTAAAACGTTGGCACGTCCCTGCTGATTTCAAAAGAATAGAATACAGCTACAATGAATAGTCAAAAACATTTCACTTATATTTTCACATTTAATACCAAAGCAGAGGGGAAGAAAGAAAAATTACATTAAGACTAACAAAGCAAATGGTTTCAAAATTTCCTTTCTTTCAATTTCGAACACATGTTCTATGGTGGTTTGTTTTAAAATATTTTTTACTTTCCGAACATGTGCCATGTAAGGAAAGTATTGTAATCGTGAAAAAATTCGACTTCGAGATTAGGTGTATTTACACGTTTTGAGGTCTTCTGAATTCATCCATGCTATTTTTACGAGATGTATGTGAGTGAACACGATAGCTCCTAAACGGCTCATTCGATTGAGCTCAAATTGGGTATATATGTTATAAACCACCGTCGCCACACCGGTATTGATTTTGGTGTGTATAGGACTTACAGTTTTTCTACAAGGCTACGACAAAGATTTCTTTTACATTATGGCCTATGGGAGGGAATTCTTGAAAGTGCGCTAGCGTTTAAAGGGTACATTCGATCGGGCTCAAATTGGATATATATGTTTCAATTAGTCATCGATTAAAATTTATTTAAATGCTTCGTAATGATCTTAATCGTAAGCGTTCGGAAAGTCGAGTGGAGTAACTCCAGATTTTTTTTTTCTACTTTCAGTTTCTTCCTTTTCTTTTTTATGGAATTGGTGCAATTTCATTATTTGCACCAGACAAGGTGTGCGAATTTCGGACGTTTGCGGATTTTAGATCGGCGGATTTTTGGCACTTGATGTATCTTGAGGTCCTAAGTAACCAGGATGCTCTGTTTCAATTTCACCATCTTTGTTCTTTGACTTTTTCCAATGCTGTAAGTTGCTCTTCTGTTAGAATCATGCATGTCTAATACCCACCCACCCCCCCTCCATTCAACAATTTTAGGAATTTATTTACTTAGGAAATTTTGCATGTGTAACTGTTTAAGCATTTTTAGTTAAGGTATTTTGTACCCATTTAAAATCTGCACAACTTCATTTGTACTTTAAACAACTCGATGCTTATTTAAGTCAAAAATTCAGTAATATGTTTTTTTTTAAACACTATGTGAGTATTTATTTCTGTGGTAGAAATACATAAATGTGCAATTGCAGGGTTGGTCACAGAGATTAGAAAATACAGAAACGTCAGGGAATTTTGTCAATCGGCGAAATTCACTGTCAGTAGCTTAAATTTTTATTCACCGCCAATGGGTTATACAATTCACTGTTGCAGAAATAGAAAATCTATGCTGGAGCCATGGGCCCCCTCCAAAAATTTGTTTTACAACTTTAAATTCTCATACTTCACGATTTCATATGTTCAATTTGTATTTTGAACAATTTGTAGACCTATGTAAAAAGTTTAATGGCCGCCTCCGAGAATTCGGTCTAGAGTCGCCTTTGGCTGAACGGTGCCAGTTTCCACATTTTGTGCCATCCTGTCTCAAAACTTTTGAATTTTGCACTGAAAGCTTCACATTTTTATCACTGAAATCGCAAAAAGGGTGAAAAAAACGCAGCCATGAAAAAAATTTGTAAAAATGCACAAATCCGCTTTCTTTTTTTACACTTTCCAACAAGGTTGAAAAGTGTTAATGATTTCGGTTTGTCTGTTGTCTGTCCGTCCGTCCGTGCTCTAACAAGTGGCGAATCCAAGGGGGGGGGGGGGCTCAACCCCCCCCCTGCCTTCCCCAGAGCTAGATATACTATGGATTAGGGAAGTTTAAAAAAAAATTGTAAATTTTCACATGAACTGAAATTTTAAAAAGTAGCCATGCACATACAGTTGACTCTCTGTTTAAAGACGATCTCTTTCCTAAGATGATATTTCAAAGTCCCGGCAACTCCAACGTAAAAAATTTCTATTCTAAGACGATGTCGTTTCTGTTTAACGACGATTTTTTGTTTTTTTTTATCTTACACTACACGAAAAGGGGAAAATTTTTATGAGTGTAGAAAAAGTTATGGGAAATGTCAAAAGTGCAATTCGCAAGACAATTTCAACTACCTTGTGAGTGTTTTCTCAAAGGTATTTTAGAAGCAAAGAGAAAACTCTTGAAGCAGCACAAAAATTTAGTTCGGAATCCAAATTCAAACGGCCGAAAAGTCAATGTGGCCGATTACAAGAGTTTGATAAGGCACTTCTGCATGCAAATGGTTTCATGAAGCAAGAGCATTCAACATTCTAATTTCTGTTCCCCACTATGGCCGAGTATAAGACACTTAACATGATAGACCGCTGAAGTGTGAAGGTCCCGCGTTTGGGCCTACCGCGCGGCTGTCGATCTAATCCCAAGCAGCAAGAAATCCCCGGCCGCATCTCAGCCAACTGTCTTCACGCAATCCCTATTTCACCCGCGTGACCTCCGTTGTAGGTTGGGAAATGGTCCCTGGATTGTTCCCTCAGGAGTGATTCTGCACGTCTCCGGACGATTTCCAGAACATTCCTCGAGCGATTCTGCGCGTCTTGGATGATATCCCGAGCGATTCTATGCGTCTCCGGACAATTTCCCGACAATTTGTTCGCACGCCGCGATTCTACCTATTTCCGAAGGAAAGTAATAATTAAGAAACACAGTAATCCAAAATAAAAAGCACAGCAATGGAGGCAAGTGCAGCAGCACAAGAACATAACGTAACTTTCGATAACTTTTATCGAGCCGATTAAAGTTAAATACTTAATACACTATTTAAAGATCAAGTTTAATCCGTGAGCTATAATATGAAAACTAATACAACAAGGAACATAAATTTAAAAATATTTACTTAGCAGGATTAACTTTGACAAGCTTGAAGCGCCAACAAAAGAAGAAAGGCGAACGGGAACGGGGACTCCTGGAGTTTTGGTCGGTTTTCTCCAGATTTAACGCGAATACGCGTAGAACCTCTGAAAAATTCCTCCGACCCAGGCAACCGCCCCAGAATGCAGGCTTGCCACATAACTCCAATTCCTGGAGGCCCGACGTGTGGCTGAGCGCATAGCGCTCTCAACTGGGAAAAGAAAAGTGCCTGGTTCAAACTCAGGTCAACCTAGCCGTTCGGAGTCTTACGCGGTTTTCTCCGAAACTTCTCATAAATACGGAATAAGACCCCTTAGAAAAACCCCCACGTAGGGCATCCCGTACTCGGCCTAGATTTCACGTGTAGATAATTTTTCGTTTTACCAAAATAAAATAAAATAAAGCAATTTATGAAGTGCTGTTACTCAGGCAGAAAAATTTGGAATGCAAAATTCTCAGGCTTCGGCTGGTTAGGTAGAAAAATTCATAAGATGGAAACTGATACATTTCATATTTGAGAAAATCTGGAAGAAAGAATAACGGGAAGGCGAAAAATGAAACAATTGACTCTTTTTGATTTTCTTGAAACCTAATTTTATTGTATTGCTTCTTTTTACTACCTTTTTTTTTTTTTTTTTAAGGTAACTTAAAATAACTTTTTTGGATAAAATAATATAATGATAATAAAAGTAACATCTTTAAACATGCCAATATATATCAAGAAAAATATTCACAATCCTTAGAATGTAAAGTGCGAAGGGTTGGTGTTGGTGCTGTAGGATTACAGCCAATTATCTGCACGTGGGATCTAAGCCGATGGGTGGGGTGCACTCCGTGGGGTCTTCCAAAGGGGTCCTAACCCGTATTTACTCTAAGTTTCGGAGGAAAGCACGGAAAACTCCGAACGGTTAGGTCGGCGGACGCGAACTGGTTTTGAGCCAGGCACCTTCCAAAGTGTAAAGGAAAATTTTATTCTTTTACAAAATCTGTTTAAGGAAGATCTCTATTTGAGGACGATTTTTCACATTTCCACGGTTCCTTGAAAGTCGTTAAACAGAGAGCCAACTATATACACTGGAGGCCCGACGAGTGGCTGTATATACACTGCCCTCCAACCTGTTTTTTGTGAATAATATGGAAACGAATGAACATAGAAGCAAAAAATTTGGACTAACTGAGCACTAAATAGTTCTTTATTGAGTACGACATAGAAATTTACATAAATTCAACAAAAACATTGTGTAAAAGCCAAAAAACACTTTTGGTAGAAAAGTCCACTTTTGGAGAAACAGTTTATCAAAGCTTTTTGTGGAAACATTACAAAAATGAGTTCTGATAAGGAATGTGTCCACCCCCTAACTGCAATGCACTGGCGGCATCGATTCTCCATGCTGCTAATTAAGTTGTCGGACACCTCAATAGGGAGCGAAGACCACGCACGGATTAGTCCTTGTTCCAGCTCATGCAACGATCTTGGAGGAGGACTTGAATCAGCCAATTGTTTGCCAAGGTAGTCCCAAACATGTTCTATCGGATTGAGGTCTGGAAATTGAGCTGGCCATTCCATTCGCTCCAAACCTTGACTCTCAATATAATCCTCAACAAGCACAGCTCGGTGAGGTCGGGCATTATCATCCATCAGAATGAAATCATTGCCAATAGCAGCAGCATATGGCCGAACTTAGGCATCAAGGATCTCGTCTCGATATCTCACACCAGTCAATAGTTCCTCCCTGGAACACATGCAGGTCAGTGTGACCATCGAGTGGGATCCCTGCCCAAACCATTATTCCACCACCTCGATAACTGTGTCTTTCCACAGTGTTGGATTGATGGTATCGTGTGCTTCGTTCCTTTCAGATAAGCGGATGTCCTGAATCGCTCTCCAGTGTGAATCTGGACTCGTCTGTAAAGAGTACAGAAGCCCATCGCTGTCTGATCCAAGGAGTTCTCTTGGCCAAGATAAACGGTCCCTTCTCTGTTGTCCGTTGAGAGGGACACGTACAAGTGGTCTCCTTGCATAGAGACCTGCATTGTGAAGAAGCCTTCGCACCGTACTAACGGATATTCTTCTGTCTGATGCTACAGAATGGTCTGCAACAAGTTGCGGCACAGAAATGCTTCTTCTTCTCCGGGCCGAAAGAGCTATAAAACGATATTCTGCGCGTGTTGTACCTCGTGGTCGGTCTAGAGCATGTCTTCTGGGCACAGAAGCTTTCGTTTGATATTGATTCCAGAGACGGTGGACCACTCTGCGAGACACATTAAGACGCTTAGGAGAATAAGAGCATAAGCTTGTGACAACTCCATTTCCATTCATACGACCGCCCGCCACCTTAACGAATCGGGCAAACAGTTTCTCTAAGCAGGGCCGGCCCAAGGGGGGGGGGGGGTGCGAATGTAGGCGGTCGCCTAAGGCCCCGCACTTAGAGAGGTCCCGTTCCTGGGGGGGGCTATCGCATTAGACCGAACTTGGTAGATGGTTGCAATATGTACTAGCAGTGCTATTAGTAACTTACATAAGACATGATAGAAAAGAATCGCCTCTTGCGCTTCGCCTGGGGCCCCGCACGCCCCTGCTCTTAAGACATTGCGGGACCCTGCTACCTATTGTTAACGAATATGTTAACAAAAGTTGTAAATCAACAAAAGTTACACCCGTAATTATGAAAGCCTGATATTTGCACATTTTACTCTGACTCATATATGCCTGCTCTTTTCTATGAAAACAAAGTGGTAGCTATCGTTTTTGCATAAAGTTCACTTTTTTCATTTATATAAACCATAAATTTTACTGTCAGTGTCATTTTTTTTATGGTGAACTTTGTAAGGGAGAGCGTGGGGCGAAGGCTGGGTTCGAACTCACGGAATTCGCGTGGGGCGAGAGTTCTTGGTAAATATGGAATAAGAGAAGGGCCTAAATTATTCCAGTGTTTATGAGCTATACCCTATACGCTAGAAACAGAAGGAGGGGAAAAATTTATTGACTCGCTATCGCCACAGTGGCTGGAGCACAGCTCCGAGTTTTATTTGTACGGTGGAACCTATCTAATGGGACTACCTTTGGGAAGAACAAAACTGGTCACCTTATAAAGACGGTCACCTTACAAAGGTGGTAAAGTGTGATGTTTGTAAAGCGAAATTCCATAAAAGTTGTCACGACAGACGATCTCTGTACCAAGGTAGTCACTTTAGCAGGCTCCATTGTATTTGAATGGACGACAGGACACTGATACGGGGAAAAAATCTTCCGTTGCTCTCTCCATTTTGTAGAGGACGGGGTTTGCGGTTTAGTGCAGAAATCTTTTATTGGTAAACCCCGAATGTCCATTAAAAAGTTGTAAAATTCGCAACGAGAATGGCCTCTTACCCACTGCTGTCACGTTAGAAGCAGCGGCAATCAGCATCGGCCGTAAGTGATGCTGAAGCATAGACGAACAATCCAACCCTCCCCATCCTTTATACAGCTTTCATTCTTTCAACTGCTCTCATAAGCTGTCCACACCACCCAGACGTATGGGTTCAAATCCTCATTATAAAAGTTAAAGTGTTCGCACATTTTTGTAACAATTTTGATTTTCTCCATGAAGTTAACTATTAATTTGAAAATAAAATTGCGATTGGCATCAAATTGTAATAAGGCTTATTTATCGTCAGCAACATTAAAAATATGCTTTGCTTTAAAATGTCATTGAAAAATAAACAATGGATCGAAGGCTATATTTTTGCGCTATACCGAAGAGAAACACTCTTATTGAGTTATTAAAAAATATGTCAAAATCATGGTTTTAATATTTCTACACGTAAAATAAGTGACATAATTAATATGAAAGGAAAGAAACGTCAAAGTTTATATTTCACTGGGGAAAAGGCAAAAAATGCATACCCAACAAAGGTACGTACACCTCTTTTAAAGTCGCATCTCATGTTTTAAACCCAACTACCCAAAGAAGTATAGCAAAATCTTTAAATATCTTTGTAGGAACTGTGAACAAAATTATAAAATCCGATTTAAAGTTAATCAAAGCAAAAAAACACGATGTTCATCGCCTAAAGCAGACATGTTTCTCAGTGTAAGACTACTGTAGATTGCTGTATGAAAATTATTTGGCGGGTGAAAAATGGAAATACGTAGTTACAATTGATGAAGCTTGGATACATTTATACGACTGCAATAGAAGTAGAAAAAGATCGACTGCAATAGAAGTAGGAAATCGATTTACTACTGCAAAAGAAGAGAAAAGGACTTAACAAGTTGGTTTAGAGAAAGCAAGGAAAGGTTTTGTGGTTATTACTGGATTTTCTTATAACGGAAAACTTACAATAAGAAAAGTAGAAAAAAATGTCAAAATTAATTCGGATTACTATCAGAAGTATGTTTTAACACCTATTTTTAAAGAAGAAATTCCATCCCTTTATCCAAACAATCTCACAGCATTAAGTTCCATCTGGATAAAGCTCCAAGACATACCTCTAAATCTACTGCTCTACTTTTTTATAAAATGAAACTGAAATTGAAGCTATACCCTTTAACCTTCTCACTCCGGCGGTACAACAGTTGTACCAAAAAATAAATCTGACTGAAGAACGGCGCTGGTACAAATGCCTTACCAAGGACTTCTTTCCCCCCTTTTGACAGGAAATCCATTCACCCTTCATGGAAGATGGATAAGAGATTCCCGCCTCTAGAAAGTCCTTTTCTTATGCTGTGACGAGAGTCAGGCGGATTAGTAGATAATTGACTGGGGAGAAAGTGGTAGTGAATTGACCGGCATTGAGCATACAGATTTGATTGATTTGATTTGATTTGATTGTGTTTAATGGCACAAGGTCCAAAAAGGACATACTGCGCCAGACAATGAGTGGAAAACCATAAATGATGTATTCAGTTAAAAGGTGTCACAAAACTTAGTAAAAGCTAAAATGTAAAGACTAAATGGTGAAAAGTAAAATTCGATAGTGTTAAAGGTAGATAAAAAGTGTTAATGGAGGATAAAAGTTGAAACAAAGGCATCTGGATGGGGGCTCCATCCAGATACCACTCAGATAAAATTGGACACTTCACATTGAATAAAAGATTTTGGTACGTCTAAGAAATGCAAACAAATTTCGATGCGGGGTTTCACCCAAAATATCGTCCAGTTTGGGATCAGAACAGTTAAAAAGTATTTGGTAAAAACGATTAAAAGCGGTGCAAGAGGTTAAAATATGGCAAATGGTGAGTTGTGTGCCACAATGAAGACACTCAGGAGGAGGTTCACCTAACAATAGGTGTTGATGAGTTAGTCTGGTGTGACCGATCCGTAAGCGTGTGAGAATAACATCCTGTTTGCGATAAGGTAAAGTGGACCATTGGGTAAGAGACGGGTGTATGCTGTGAAGTTTGTTGTCAATTTGGCTGTTCCAGTCGTTCATCCAGCAATTTTTGATCACATAAGAGGCAACAGCTCTTATGTCATTATAGGGAAGTGGACCTGGGTAAGGAAGGGTTGCACCTTTAGCTAATGAGTCGGCTTCCTCATTGCCAGGAATTCCGACTTGACTGGGAATCCAGCAGAAGAGAATTTGGAAACCTCGATTTGTCAGCTGTGCATGCAGCTGTAGGACTTTGACAACATAGCTATGGGTCACAGAACCAGATTTAAGGTTTTCTAGGACACTTTGTGAATCTGAATATAGGATGTAATGTTTTTTATTCTTTCTGCTGATATAGGAAAGGCATTCATAAATGGCTAGGAGTTCAGCCGTAAAAATTGAACAGAACTGGGGAAGACCATAACTGCAGCTGTGAGTCTGGTCAGTGTATGCAAACCCTACATGATTGGCAGACTTGGAGCCATCAGTATAAATGTCCTCATAATTTTTGTAAGTGTCCTTGTGTTGATGAAACAACTGTTGATAAATGTGTGTGTCCGTGTTGACTTTTTTATACCCTTTAAAAGGTTGCAAATAAGAAATTTGTGATGCGGTCCAAGGTGGTATCTCAAAAGGGGAACAATACAGGACATCAACCTCATTAAGCTGAGTGCCTGAGATGCTCCGGCGAACCCTTAGTCCTAGAGGAGGGGTACATGAAGTTCGATTCTGATAAAAACAATCCAGGTGGTGATCTAAAAAGGAATTCCGCAGAGGGTGGGAGGCATGAGAAAGGATACGATAATATGTATTAATGGAAAGTCGATGACGGGTGTGAGTGAGCGATGGTTCATGACAGGTTATATATAAACTCTGTATAGGGGAGGTCCTAAAAGCACCGGAACAAATACGTAGTGCAGTGTGATGCACAGTGTCAAGTTTTTTTTAAAACAGACCTGCATGCAGACCCATAAACAGAGCAGGCATAGTCCATTTTCGTGCGAATGACAGCTCGATAGATCCTTAAAAGGGAGTCCCGGTCTGCCCCCCAAGAAGTGTTGGATAGTACCTTTAAGATATTAAGATTTTTTTCGCATTTGCTACGGGTGTATGCGACATGTTTAGCAAACGTTAGTTTCTTGTCAAAAAATATGCCCAAGAATTTGGTATAGTCTGTAACATTTATTTTGTGTCGACCCAGATAAAGTTCAGGATCCGGATGGATCCCACGTCTCCTGCAAAAGTGTGTAGTGACTGTCTTTTCGGTGGATATATTAAAGCCATTTATGTTACACCACTTTAAAACACGGTTTATTGTGTTTTGCAATTGCCGCTCTATGAAGCGCATATCCTTTCCCTGACAGGAGATCTGAAGGTCATCTACATACAAACTACCATGAACAGTTGGAGAGAGTTGGTTGAGGATGTCATTAATTTTTATGGAAAATAAGGTAACACTAAGAACGGATCCCTGGGGTACACCTTCTTCTTGTACAAAGTTTTCCGATATGGTGTCGTGTAACCGTACCTTGAAATTCCGAACGAAAGGGAAGTTGTTAATAAAGATTGGTAGGTTGCCGCGGAGACCTAAATTATGAAGATCCCTGAGAATGCCGTACCTCCACGTCCGGTCATAAGCCTTCTCTATATCGAAAAATATAGAGACTAGATGATTTTTCCGTAAGAAGGCGTTACGTATCTGGGTCTCCAAGGATATAATATTATCAATTGTGGATCTGCCTTTTCGGAAACCACTCTGGAAAGGGTGTATATGGCCCTCAGTTTCTAAAATGTAAACCAGGCGAGCATTGATTATTTTCTCCATGAGTTTACATAGGCAGCTAGTAAGGGCTATGGGACGATAGTTTTGGGGATTCGTTGTATCTTTACCAGGTTTAGGGAAGGGAATAACTATTGCATTTCTCCACGAGGAAGGGAAAGTGTGTTCCTGCCAGATTCTATTATATAACTGTAAAAGGGTTAGCAAAGAGTCATGGGATAGATGTTTAAGCATCACATAGGCTATGCCATCAGGGCCAGGAGATGTATTCGAGGTTTGTCTTAAGCAGTGGATAAGTTCATTGATGGTAATTGAATTATTATATGAGAAGTGGGTTGAGGTTTTAAAATTTAAAGTATGTTTTTCGGATTGTTGTTTATAGGGGAGGAAACTATTTGAATAAGAAGGACTGCAGGATGTGAGAGCAAGGGTTTGTCCAATGGTATTAGCTATTTCTTTTATATCTGAAATAATACGGTTATTCATGGAAAGGCAGGATACAGCATGGTTATTGTAGATTCCCATGGCTCTTTTGGTTTTTGTCCATAGCTCCTTACTGGTTGTGGAGGTAGAAATGCTGGAGACGTACTTGATCCAAGATTCTTTTTGAGAAAGACGCCTGATTCTGCGAGCATAAGCTTTTGCTTTTTTAAAACAGATAAAGTTTTCGGTGGTGGGATACCGCCGAAAAAGGTTCCATGCCCTCTTTTGCTGCTTTTTGGCGAGGGTGCAATTTTGGTTCCACCACGGTTTTTTACATTTTCGGAGGCTGCTGCCCGATTTTGGGATACTTGCATCTGCTGCGCTTATGATAACAGAGGTGATTTTATTGACAACCTCATCAATAGTACCGCTGATAAGATCCATAGAGATAGTAGAAAGTGAGGTGAAGGTTTGCCAATCTGCTTTATCATAGAAATAACGGGAGATGTTAAAATTTGGATGAGGACTCTGATACGTAGGAGAGAGGAGAATAGGAAAATGATCACTATTGTGTAGATCGCTAGAGACAGAGAAATTGTATAGAGGAAGCATTGGAGGAGAACAGATTGCGAGATCTATGGCATGGAAGGTTTTAGTAGGGTAATGGAAATAGGTACTGTCCCCATTATTCATAATGCAGAGAGAAAGATCAGTTATGAGTTTTTCTATTTGTTGACCTCTATTGTTAGTTTCATTGCTACCCCACCAAGGACTATGACCGTTGAAATCACCAAGAAGGATGAAAGGAGGTGGAAGTTGCAGGATAAGGTTATTGAGTAAAATTAGGTTGATGGTTTCATTTGGAGGTAGGTATATGCTGCATATTGTAGTGAGTTGTTTGAGGTGTATACGAGCAGCAATGGCTTGTAGACTTGTGCTGATGTTAAGTGATTGATGGGGGTAAGCATTGTTAATTAACAGGGCGACACCACCTGAAGCCCTATCGTTCAACTCATGGTCTTTTCGGAGGATGGTATATCTGGGAATAGTAGGATTTTGGTTGGATTTGAGAAAAGTTTCCTGTAAAGCAAGACATGCGGGATTATGATTAAAGAGCAGCATTTTGAGATCATCTTTTTTGTTGAGGAAACCGTGGCAGTTCCAAGAGAGCAACAATGCCAGAATTAAGTGATGTTATTGGCATTGTTCGTCTTCTTAGTTGTGATCCCTGCAGAGATATCTGGAGGTTTAATTTCTTCTTGCTCCATGGATTCTTCATCACTAATGTCGGATTCTGATGGGTCTAGGTTTAAAATGGAGTCATCAATGTGTGGTTGTGGAGGTACTTTTTTCATGCTAGATTTATTGTATTTTAGTTTATAGGAAGCTGTTTTACTGAGCAATGGCCTAACTTGGGTGTAACTATTGCTGGGTATCTTTTTCTTTGGAGGATTTTTCTGGGATATAGAGCAGGATTTATTTTGTTTGGGTGCTGTTTGTTTACTGATGGAGGTATTGGTAAGGGAAGTATTTGTTGGTGGATCAGTCTGAGTAGCTATTGATTTGGTAGATTTTACTGCAGCAGCATAGGATAGGCCAGATTTTGGTGTGCGAGCTTCTATTATTTTACGAGCTTCAGGGTACGAAAGTCTTTGTGTGGCACGTATTGACTGGATTTCTTTTTCGAGGACCCACTTTGGGCATGATTTTGAATATGAGGGGTGGTCCTGTTTACAATTAACACATTTTGCTGGTGCACTGCAGGTGTCGCTGTCGTGGCCAGATGTACCGCAACGGGCACATGCAGGTTGGCCACGGCAGGAAGTTTTAGTATGGCCGAACTTTTGACACTGGAAGCAACGGATGGGATTTGATACGTAAGGTCTAACAGGGCATAATAAATAGCCCGCTTTGATATGGGATGGAATTGTAGGAGACTGGAAAGTTAAGACTATGTGTTTTGTGTTAATACGTTGGCTATTGCGATGAATAGAGATTCGACGGACAGCGCATACGCTTTCGTCTCTCAGATTTTCTAGTATTTCAGCTTCAGAGCAGTGTAAAAGTTCGGGCTCTGATATGACTCCTCTGGATGTATTTAAAGATGTATGGGGTGACACTGTAACAGATTTTAGTCCAAAGTTTTTTATTTTCATTATTTTTGAGGCTTGTCTATTGTTTGATACTTCTACCAGGAGGTCTCCAGATCTTAATTTTTTTACTTTTTTAACTTCACCTACATTAGATGTGATACATTTGTGGATAAGGAATGGTGATATTTCATGGAAGTTACCTTCAACAATGTGAATGATGAAGAATCGAGCATTTGTATTAATAAATTGAGAATCCATGTTTTCTTTGCTTGATTGCAGAATATTTGTGTCTGATGGTGGATTGGGAGAAGAAGAAAATTTCGAAGCCATGTTGGAAAAAAGGTGTTCGGACCCGGCCGCACCACCCACCACGGAGCCCAACAAGGGGATGCTTATACTTGCACCAGTGCTAGCCGGGTCTATACGCGCACAGTACATCCCTGTAAGCAGCGTCCACCCTTAACGACGTGCCCAGCAGAAGACCGATTGCTTGATCCCTAGCAGTTGAACAAGTCAATACCACCAACCGATTGATACACAGGGGAACGCTGTGTACCTCCCGTTTACCCGAAGCCGAGGCCAAAGTAATGTGTTGAGGTTGATCCCGTCCCAATGGAAATGCCATTCAGATGATTTCCCCTACGGGAACACCCCTCAATTACCAGGTTCCCCATTTCCGGGGACACGGGTCTCCACGTACGGCAAACACGTGGGTAGTTTTCCGCCAATAGAAGCTGACGGTACAGAGTGACGGCAGCTTCTGAAGGGGGGCCCTCACCTCCAGAGAGGAAACTACACTGAGGGGGAAAAGGAAGGAGACAGCTAAGAGGAGAGGAGGGTAGAACAAAGAAGAGCGAAAGATCGCTGGGGCCCCGGGATTGCGACACCCGTAAAGTCCTAGAGTAGGTCTTCCCCCTGAGGGGGCATACAGATTTGTATTTTGTTTGCGGACTTTTGTGGTCAGTGATATTTGCCCCCACCTACCAAACAAAAGGCAAGGCGTGCTCTTCAGATGGGAAGTAGGGGAATGAAATCTTATAGATTCCGCCGCTTTCTGGTACAAAAATCCTCATGTGTGAGCTGGAGCGAAAAGGTTAAATGCATCCCACCCAAGTCACCTGACGTGTCTCCTATGGATTACTGTGCATTTTTACTTTTAAAACAAGCTCTTTATAAGCGGCATCCCAAAACATTGGGTGGACTCTGGAAGATTGTGAAGGAGGAGTGGAACAATATCAGCCTTGATGTTTTAGGAAAAGGATTTTTATCTTGGAAATCAAGATGTAATATGATAGTTCAAAGAAAGGGCTATCAGACTGAACACCCCAGACAGCACACAAGCTTAAATCAAGTTTGACATTTCTTTGAATTTGACGCATTAATGCAAGCTTGACAGTTCAACTCATTCTAAGCTGGCAGCAAGCTTGCAGGAGTCAAGTTGAATTGTCAAGTTTAAATACAGCTTGATTTAAGCTTGAAAATTGATACTCGCGTGATTTTTCCTTTTTAAAGGAGCGTTGATGGCGCCATCTGTGAAAGAGAATGGACATTAATTGTCTAGCGTCCTAATATTTGCTGAAAGTTCGTAAAAGATGTGTTTTATTTTATATTACCAGTGCCATATTACCGGCAGGGCAAACGGGGCAACTGCCCAGGGCCTACAGATTTTAGGGCCCAAAAATCTTACATCTTACACTTTTGTAATTTTAAAATAAAATTACAAAGGATAAAAAAAAAATTCAGAAGTTAAATAATTTTTTTAATTATAAAGTATGAACAATGAAAATAATTCAAATTTACATTTGTATAAATTAATTTTAACTTATTTTTAATTCTTCAAAATGCTCTATATCAATATAGCATACCAATATGTAGGAAAATAACCACATTTGTAAAGAGAATTTTTAGCGTTAAAAAATAGCAAAATTTTTCAATTATTTGTTATTTTAAGAAATATTTACAAAAATGACTTAAGTGTTTGTATTCCATACATGTTAGCAACTGTGATATAGCATTTCGAAGTAACGTTTAACTATCTGTTTCTTTCATTTCAGATTACTTAACACAAAATTCAGATTACTTAACACACAACCCATTCTATATTTCCAAATATGGAAATTCTTCAAAATAAAATACAATTATACTACGAAATTGATTTCAGAATCAGTCGTTTGTCCCGATTTTGGCCAGCAGTATTGCTTCATGAGTGTTGCGGTACTGAAAGTTTTAAAACGTGTTTTTTTATTTTAATTTTGATTTTAATTTAATTTATTTTGATGCATTATTTTAATTCTGATGCATCCCATGGAAAAATAAAAGAAACAAATAACACATCGCCCACTTATCAATTTGGCTAGAAAACAGCGTGGTAAGTCACTTCAAACTTTAGTCATTGCTGCACAAGGCTACGGTGGCGGAATGGATAGCGTGCTCGACTACGAAGCCAAAGGGCCCGGGTTCTACTCCAGCGACGAACACTCGATGGTAACAGATTAAATTAAATTCAGCGTAGAGGGGGAAAATGCGTGGAAAAATAAATTATGTGGGGCGCGTTAGCCAGCGGGCGCCCTCTGTATTTAAAAAAAAAATTTTAAGCTTGAAATGTCAAGCTTGAAATTTCAAGCTTAATGCAAGCTGGGAAAGTGTAAACTAGAACAATTGATTCAAGCTTGCATTAAGCTTACACGATTGGAATTTTCAAGCTTATTGACTTGATAAATCAAGCTTGCTGCAAGTTTGCTGTGCTGTCTGGGTATATTGATATAGAGCATTTCGAAGAATTAAAAATAAGTTAAAATTAATTTATACAAATGTAAATTTGAATTATTTTCATTGTTCATACTTTATAATTAAAAAAATTATTTAACTTCTGAATTTTTTTTTATCCTTTGTAATTTTATTTTAAAATTACAAAAGTGTAAGATGTAAGATTTTTGGGCCCTAAAATCTGTAGGCCCTGGGCAGTTGCCCCGTTTTCCCTGCCGGTAACATGGCACTGGTAATATAAAATAAAACACATCTTTTACGAACTTTCAGCAAATATTAGGACGCTAGACAATTAATGTCCATTCTCTTTCACAGATGGCGCCATCAACGCTCCTTTAAAAAGGAAAAGTCACGCGAGTATCAATTTTCAAGCTTAAATCAAGCTGCATTTAAACTTGACAATTCAACTTGACTCCTGCAAGCTTGCTGCCAGCTTAGAATGAGTTGAAGTGTCAAGCTTGCATTAGTGCGTCAAATTCAAAGAAATGTCAAACTTGATTTAAACTTATGTGCTGTCTGGGTAGCATACCAATATGCAGGAAAATAACCACATTTGTAAAGAGAATTTTTAGCGTTAAAAAATAGCAAAATTTTTCAATTATTTGTTATTTTAAGAAATATTTACAAAAATGACTAACGTGTTTGTATTCCATACATGTTAGCAACTGTGATATAGCATTTCGAAGTAACGTTTAACTATCTGTTTCTTTCATTTCAGATTAATTAACACAAAATTTGTGTTAAGTAAACCCATTCTATATTTGCAAATATGGAAATTCTTCAAAATAAAATACAATTATTTTTTTATTTTAATTTTAATTTTAATTTAATTTATTTTGATGCACTATTTTAATTTTGATGCATCCCATGGAAAAATAAAAGAAACAAATAACACATCGCCCACTTATCAATTTGGCGAGAAAACAGCGTGGTAAGTCACTTCAAACTTTAGTCATAGCTGCACAAGGTTACGGTGGCGGAATGGATAGCGTGCTCGCCTACGAAGCCAAAGGGCTCGGGTTCTATCCCAGCGACGAACACTCGATGGAAACAAATTAAATTGAAATTTCAGCGTAGAGGGGGAAAATGCGCGGAAAAATAAATTATGTGGGGCGCGTTAGCCAGCGGGTGCCCCGTGTATTTAAAAAATGTCTGTATCATTTGTACTTATAATTATAGCAAACATTCTTCTGATACCTACGCCTTACAAAAGATTAAAAATTAAATAGTATATCAGTACTTAAATTTTTTATACGTGAATTGTAAATATCAAATATTTTAAATTCTATTTCAGCTCCTCGTCATATATTCTGTTAATATATTAACCGAACAATATTTAATAAATGAAAATTTAATAACTATTAGTTACATTTATTTTAAAAGTAATAATGGTTGTAACTGCTTTGAAAATGTGAACCTTAAGCATTCAGTATAAAGAAATGCATAAAAATGTCTGTATCATTTGTGTATTCGTTTACTTTAATGTATACTAAAAGTCAGCTTAATTTGTTCATGTATATTAAAAATCAAGCTAAATTAATGAATCATGAGAGTGAGCACTACTTTGTTTTTCCTTCAAATTACATGCATCTATTTACTTTAATGTCCACGTGTATCATAGTAAAGAAACTGTCAATGAGTTCGTACTTGAATTAGTAACACAATCACTACTTAAAACTACATTAAATAACGTTTCAAAGCATCGGAAAGTTTAAAAATTGCTTGATGTATACGGGAAGACGCAAGCATCCGTAGGCCTCTTTGGATGACTCATCGAAATACACGCGCAGGCCCGTTACAATAGCGAAGGCCCCGTTCCAGCACAATGCTTGATTTATCCTGAGGTGACCATAGAGCATTTCGACGTGACGTATCTGTGACGTCAGGTGAGTGACAGCTTCGCGCATCGTTCAGCGCATGCTATTTCTTTACCTAAGGGCGCGTTCGAGAATTCATCGGTTGTGCACCGATAACACCGGTGCACGACCAGAACGTCCGAAAAGGCGGAGCGTTGGGCGGAGCTCTGGAATTAACCGCGTTCGAAAACGTTTTGGTCATGTAGCGGTTGTCTGCTCAACGTGACCAGAGCGCAACCAGAATGACCCTGCTAGCGAGGTGGGTTATTCCGGTTATTAGCGTAGTGTTGCCAATGTTTATTTTTGTTTTCTTGGCTTGGAATTGGATGACCGAAACCGGTTGACAACCGTGACGTCACTTAACCAAAGAATGACCGCGACCGGTAGCACCGGTGCATAACCAACCGGTGAATTCTCGAACGGGCCCTAAGTGTATTATTTAGCAATCTCGGTAATCCGTAAAAACTACGTGTAATGTGACGAGGCTCACAGGGTTTTCGGATTGCGAACGCTCCCCTCTGCGAAGAATGTAAACAAACTGTAGCAAGCAACAGGCGTTGGAGTTCAGATAGCCATCCATGGTAGAGATGAGTTCGGGCTCATTTTTTGAAGCCCGAGCCCGAGGACTTTTAATCCGAGCCCGAGCAATATTATTTAAGTCGGAGCCCGAGCCCGAAATTTCAGTTAAAGATAAAAAAAAAAAAATTACTTCATTGATAGAATACAATGAATTTTGCCATTTGTGCAAATTAAAGAAAAATATATTTGCAAATTCTCAATGCACTTTCTAATTCTTTATATATCAATGTTTATCAAATAATGTCATTTCTCATGACTCACTAAGCAATATAAGCCGCGTTCTGAAATATCCAAAGAGCTTCACGCACCTTCTAGGTGCCCGTGGCGCTATTTTATTTTTTTTTTTAATTTTTTTTTTTTAAGTATACTTTTATTTTCCTCATGAATCATTTTTTAAAATCTATTTCAAGGAGTATGTTTAATAAAGGAGAAATTTTTCACGAGCCCGAGCCCGAACGCAATTGTGAATTACAGAGCCCGACTCATCTCTAATCCATGCAATTTAATATGTATATTTATCCCCCACCTCCCCCCAAAAAAATTCACCCTCCCCATTTTATTTTAAATATTTTTTCAGTGTGCATGAAATAATGTACATTATTTATTTATCGTAAAAATTTTAAAGCTGTACGCAACTAATTAAACTCTCATTGCAAAATTAGATATTCTTTCTAGTTTAGGATTGTGATATTTTTTTTCATTATAGTTTGATGCTTTGACTAGATAGGTTTATCCTTAGATTGACATGAATTTTAGTGCATGCTTTCTATGGATAACACTTTCTGGTGTGGTTTCTGTTGTTAAATGGGCATATAAAATTTATTAGAATAAATGACTAAAATATAATAAAGAATTGGTTTGTTAATTATTTTTTTAAAACATGTTTTGATTAAAAATCAATTTATACAATTTTTACAGAACTACTTTTGTACCAGTGGTTGGTTTATTAAAAAAATAAATAAATAAAACAGGTAGTTTCTTATGTTGAAACTGCCATATGATGTGTTTATGTACGATTACTTATTGTTGCTTACCCTTAAAAAAAAAAAAAAAAAAAAAAAAAAAAAAAAACTCTAGAATCTACTCCTTCATAATCACTAAACTTGGCTGCCAGCCTTTTTATTCTTTTGCAGTATTCTAAATTAGGTATGCAGTGGAACTTCAATATCTTGAATAAATGTGTTTTTCCTATTAAACTGACACCCTCTTTTATTTCACCTTGTTGTCTTGATTTTTTCTGTTGTTTCTTCGACTTCATGAAATCAAGGTTCTACTGTTCTTGTGTCCATGGATAGATGATTAAATGGTTACGCTGTATTTCGTTAAAATAAATCCTTATTCTTTCACCTAAATCTTTTTCCACTCTGTTCTGCGTGGAACTTAGAAATTATTCTGAATTAATTAGAAATTATTCTGTAGGATTAGAAATTATTCTGAAAATTCTTAGATTTTTCGGTACTTGCGTATTATCCCGTTGGTCATTTCCAATAAACTATTTTTTCGTCAAATGTGCTGGCAAACTATACTATGAATCGTATCTAAACCATTAATAATCGTAATCTAAACCATTAATAATTTCACGCATTCAGCATTTAACTTGGCGAAAAATCACACGTCTTGTTTGACCGCCGGGATAATACGTGATATGAATTAAATAGTCGGAAATTAGCAGGAAAAAATATAAACATTATACCAGGGGCGTAGCCAGAAAATTTTCATGGGGGGGGGGTTTACGACTACTACAACTCATATATATGTATACGTGTGTGTGATAATGTAGTGAAGAATATACATTTTGCATGGCAAAAAATTCCTCATGGGGGGGGTTATGACCCCCCTAACCCCCCCGTGGCTACGCCCCTGCATTATACAGAAAACACACAAAATCTGGTGGTCTCAGGACTCGCAAATCTGTTCGAGGTGAAGAGTCTGATTTGTCTGCTTGCTAAAATCAGTTTGTGCTTGAAAAGGCAGAAATTTTTGAATTAATGTACTAGTGTTGGGCTTCGGAGCACAGTAATCATGAGCTTTGCTGGGTTTTGCCTAATATGTAAAAATTCAGCTAGAAAAAAGAAGTACAGCGGTGGAGTTCCAGTGAGCTCCTACGCAAATTAAGTCCTGAATTGTGCTAGATCCAAACAATGGAATGCCGATAATTTTTCGGAAAGCCTATTATGTAAATAAAATCATTGTCTATGTAGTATGTATTTGTAAATTTGTTAAAAATTTTAAATAAATAATTAACTAGTAATCAAATCAATTTTATTAATTCTATTAAATATTTTATTTTGTAATTTCTCTCCCAGTTTGGGACGTAGCAACAGGTTCACACTCTCTTCGAGTTTAAGTATTGTTCACCACATATAAAAATCAGCAGCTTATTAAATTTAATTTAGCTAAGAACAGATAATTTTATTAAGCAACAGGTACTTAAGTGAAATTAGCCAGCATTCAAGTTAATTTCAAATGACGACTGTTTAACTTGATATTTATTGACACTGAAGGTTACGTTCAAATTAATAAAATTCTGAACTTTTAAAACAATTATAGTAATACTTGGGACGGTAGAAAATATGAGGAGTTTCACATATATATAAAGCACTGGTTCTTTGGCAAAGGTTACATAGAATAGAAAAAAGGGTTTCGATTTGAAGTTATTATTTCAGTTTTAGATTTTGATTTAGATTCTAATTCTAAGCAAAACTTATTGTATATGTAGAATAGGCTCTGTTCTAAAATATAAGTGAAGCAAAGTAAAATTTAAATTCAGTTTTGGTTTAGATGTTAAGTATTGTTTTAGCTTTTGATTTCTTTTCTGAGTCTAGCTTGAAGCAAAATTAAAAAATGTAATTATAGAATTGTTTAGTACAGTTTTATGAGCTAACATTGTGAAACAGAAATGTTTTCCATCTGATAATAAAAATGCAGAAGCTTCATGTAACATAATAGAATTATCATTTTACACTTTGCAGTCATGTTTACTGTAATTTAAATAATTATGCAGCTAAGTACAGATTACATTATTTGGTCTACGTCTTTAATTCAGTTGATTTATTGGACTATTTTTTAATTCCATATTCATACGTATTAGATTAATTACATGTACAAATGTGTTATGCGATGCATATGTTACACTTTTTTTATTAATCGGACAACTGGTCTTATTTTACAGGCATTTACGTATTTTAAAAAAGTACTATGATAAACAATAACAAGCAGTACATTTTATTTTCTATAAAAGAAAAAAAAAAACAATCTGAATATATCGTAACAGGAATTTAAATAATA